>JAYRBT010000001.1:109093362-109153197 GCA_036023395.1 Myiotriccus ornatus
TACTGAGCTGGGAACAGAGAGACCCAGGCCACGACTCCACCTCTTCAACTGGTTTATTCAAATAGAGTATTTCTACTCCAGCAAAAATGTTTGCTGATTTTGCTGCTGAATGAACTGTGAGGCTGCAGCAGGTCAGGATACTTCTAGGAGAAACAGTATATGAATTTCAGGGTCATTTACATAGGCATTCTACCCTGTAATACTGAGGTCTTGTCTATCACGTAGTCACAACAATGTTTTTCTTATGTTGTCTACTTAAAATGTATAAAATGTGTTGAATCTTTCTCTAATAGCAAATTGAAATAAGGACAAAGGACAGGAGAGGTCTGTTAGCAGGTCTGATGTGCAAGTGCTCACTCTGAAGACTCCTGCAGAACCTTTGCAACATGTTTTCAAATCTTTTATCCCAGCTTACTTCTAAACACTTCTCTTAATTTATATGAGTTTATACAGTTTTTGTAATAGAAAGTCACAACAATCCATCAGAAGTGATGTGATATGCAATAAAACTCAGGTTTTGAACACTTTGGCAGCTTTACATGCACTGGCAAATTGAAACTGTGTGCATCTAAGTCCAACAGCTTTGACAAAACACAGATGACAGCCAGAAACTTTGATTTTTCTAACTTTGCAGCACCAAAGATGCATCTTTATATAAATAGATAAATCCAACCACAGCATACTTAGTAGAATTTGTTGATCACTGGCTGATCAAATTAAAAAGTAGCAGTGTGTGTATGTGAAATGCATGTGAATAAGAGCGTGTTTATTACGCACCATCTACTGTTGTCAATATATGAAATTGAATAGTAATTGTTAATAAGGTTACCATATGCTCATTAAAAGACAAAAACATGGTTGCACAACACTTCTAGATAATCCTGGTCTTTGAGATGGTCTTTTGTATTCCTTTTTTTCTACCATTGTGGATTCAGAGCCTGTGCTCATTGCTTAATGTAGCAGTGAGACTGGAGCTGTGGTGTGGCAGAGTATTTTTTTCTCAGTTTAACAGTAGTTCTAATAAAAATTTAGATTGTGGTAGAGAAGATTTATACCATAGTTACTCTAAACATGATATGACAGCCTACACCTAATGAAGGAGAAACTCAGCAGTTGTCCAGCATGATGACGATGCCGGAAAATCTAAAATATTTTTTAAGCAAGCCTCTTTTGACTGAAAGTATGCTGAAAGTTCCAAAAACTTTTTCTAGCAAATTTGTACTGCTATTGTCCTCTGACATCATGTTTTCCTCATGGAAAGAACACAATTCCTTCAATTCCTAGTTAAAACAAATTTTTTAAAATATTAATATAGTAAGTAGGACTGTATGCATATTTCTTACTGTCCTGAAAGACTTTTTGAGATTTCTCTGAAATGTGAAGGAAAATTAAAAGGTTTGAACTGATGTTTGTGGAAAAAGAAGAGTTTATCTGCCAAGAAAATTTTATGTTTACTGCAAATCAGATTTCAATTAAAAGTACAACTTTAATTAGAAATGTGTGGAAATGCATTTTAAAATAATTTTCATTGTTTCAAAAGGTTAAAAGAGTGCAAGAGCTTACCTTTTCTATCCCTCAGTGTTCACATGGACTTATTGGTATCTTCTAATATAAAATGTCCCACGGAAAAATTTCTGCCTGTTGTGATGGTAGACAGCAATGACTTCTGCTATGCTGATCACAGATGATTTTTTGTCATTTTACTAATGTGAAACCTGGCAAGAAGACCTGTACACACTGGTTGAAAGAATCTACCACTCTGGGTCAAGAGTCTTTATTGCAACATAAATAGGACAGGGAATGAGTTGGTGTTTTTCTGGAGAGCTTGGAGAGCAGATAGCCAAGGATTTTAGACTATCTGGAGATGGTGCTGGCATTACATTGGCTGCAGAAGTGGCCAGAAGGTTCCCTTTAAACCAAGCAGCAGCCTGGTAGGGAGGGTTGCACAAATTGTCACACCTGCTGCTGGGATGGGAATGTGGTGTGAAATGAACTCAGACAAATTGCATCTTCCGCAGCCTGGACTGTAGGTGCCCATTTGAGCTATTTGCAGTTCTGGTAGAAGTGCTGACAATACTTTTATGTATGAAATAATTGCAATTCCCCTTTGCCTGTGTTTTTTCTTTTCCAGTGACCGTTTCATTGCAGGGGATCACACAGTCCATACAGGGCAGTGTTACTCTCAAAAACTGTTAGCACAGTTGTTTCCTTGCAGTGGTTTGCTAAATGGGTTGCCTTGATTTGCTCAAAGCAATAACCCTTTAATACTCCTCTCTCCACCCCAGAGGGAGCACTCTTTCACTGAACAGCAGTGTTGTGGAGGCTGCTGCAGGTCATCCGAGGGGGGCTGTGGGTCCTGTGAGCAGGAGAAGTGCTCCCTTGCCTTCCCGCCCGAGGTCTCCAGCGCTCAGCACACGCAGCATGACTGCAGATTATAGCAGGGTGAGTAAGTGATGTGGGGCTCACACCAAGCACAGCTGACACCAAACAAGATGACTTGGCTGGTATCTGCCCTGTTAGATCGATTTGTAGCCCAGTAAAGACAAGCCTGACAGAGAAGATCTTATTTCTTCCTCAGTTCTGCTGGGACCAGGGAAGATCTCTGCTGGAACAGAACTTGTCATGCTCTGTCAGTGATGTGGTTTTTGGTTTGGCAGACTGTTCTCTTTCATCTAAAAATTGCTGTTGATGTCCAGCGTTATATAATGAGTTAAAAATTCTGAACTGGGTGGCACAAGGGTTTGGGAATACCATTTTTGGCTCTTCAGGTCCTTAACTAAGTGCTATGAACTAAAGATGGGACCTTCAAGCATGCAGGGTCCAGTATGCTCCCACTGACTCATAAGAGAAACCGAAATTCCAGCGTGTGCAAAAAATCAGACCAAACTGATTTTAGTTTTTTCTGGATTTGGACACCTGGCTCTGCATAAATTATGGCATAACACAAAATGTGTGCTAAACACATTATCAAAATGATTCCTCTCACCTCTTGTTACACCTCTTAGGATGCAGATGGCCACACCTGAGCTAGGCTGGCCACTTTGGCTATTTTGTAATCAGCAGAAGGATGCGGCTCATCTATCCAGAAGCAGACACTCTCTTGATTCCCAGACAACCTGCCTGTTTGGAACCCATCTCCTCCTGGCTGTGCATGGAGACGCCATTCCCAATTCATTTCAGTCACCCCTCTTGAAAAATCAAGGTTCTACCAGCAAGTTATCTTAAGTTGCCATGACTTAAGTGTACAGAGGAAGTAAAAATTATAGTCAGAGCCTTTTACCATCAGTGTTTGAAAAAAAGAGATGAGTGTTTAGATCAGAGCCCTATTAAATGCATCAATTTTCTTTCTGACTTCTAACTTGGTCTAATATGCTGTCTTTCTTAACAAAAAACAAACAAAAAAAGAGTGAGTATATATGAAGGGCAGTTTTTGGAACTGTAAATAAATTAACAGTTGTTTCATTTATATTTTTGGCATATAGACTGAATTGTTTTCAAGTGCATTCAATTTCTTTGAAAAATTTATTTGAATCTGATGGAGTTATATTATTAGACATTCTTTTATAGGAAGGCAAAAAGTCATAATGATATCAAATATATTGGCTTTATTTAAGGGGTTATACTGGCATAATTTAATTAGTTTGAGTCCATTTGTCTCTACCCTGGCTGAAATCATAATGCTGGTTTAAAACCCATAGGTTTTATATTTTTTTAAAATTTATTTCTGAGTTAGGTGAAATTCTAATAGATTTGAATATTTCAGTTCCTTGCTCTCACTCCTGATAAGCTGCTCTGATTCTTCAGCTGCAAACTCAGAATGTAAGCTTGAATCACATTTTTGTGCAAATTTTATGCATGATCAGTGCTAAGCAAAGCAGATTAGATTGGAATCTAAATATGTTCAGTAATAGATTGGTTGCTAAAGGAGCTTTGGAGTTCTGGGATCTAATAGAAATGATGTTTTTATAGACTGATAGTGAATAAGCTCAGTTTTTGTATTTAGAGTGTGTGCATTTTTTTTTATTGGGCAGGACACTGGCTTAGAAAATGGCATGATTATTCCAGCAAGTGGAAGTGTACCTGAAGATTTAGTAAAGAAGCACTGTAGGAAAGCATCTGGAACACCTTCCATTGCAGTTTCTAGGGTGTCTTTGTCATCAGGCAAGTATCAAGTCTTTTCTTTCTTTTTACCAGCCTTTACTCTCAGAGGATTATTCCTATTCTTATGACTCTGCTCCTTTTGTTTTTAAAGTACAATGAAAGACCAGGTGTAAGTTTTATAAAATTGTTCATGTTCATTCTGAAAATGCTTCCCTTTTACTAACCGATTTCATACCACTTCACAAGTTTTACATGAATAAAATGGTAATCCTAACCCCAGTAATATTGGCACAATGTATTAGATAAATCACATGCTCAGAATTTTAAAAGATTTCATTCACAATATTGCATGTTCTTAAATATTCTCTGTGTGCTCAGCTGACTAAAATGGTACTATCTGCAATCTGTATGTAATGCTACTCTGCTGCTGCCCATTACATTTCACACCCACTTTGCCCAGAAGCAAATTTGGGAAACAAAGAGTGGTCAGAGAGCAAGCCCCTTACAGACTTCATGTCATTTCATTTTGATATGTGATGTACTGAACCGGCCAATCAATTTGTAATTTACCCCATTTCATGGAGGCAGTCAGATGAAAAAGGCTTACCCAGGAAGGTGCTGTCACAGCCACTTTGCAGCAGCAGGTGGAGATCCTCTTCTTCCCATCTGAAACAAGCAGCAGAAACACCCTGCACTCTTCTGCTTCTCCCAGGCACTCAGCTGGCTTCCTACAGGGATAACAGAGTGGGTTTGAGTTTACAGGTTTCTCTCTGAAACACAGCAGGATTTACTTTATTGCAGCTGAATTTAGCCCAAAGAAGAATCCTTGTCCTGTATCCTGCAGAGCTAATCAAAGGAGGTAATGTTCTTTACCTTAGATACTTCAGCTTGAAAGCATCTGGGTTTCTTTGAGAATATTGTACAGTGCAACTCCAGGCAGAGGTGTTACAGATGGCTACTCCTTTATGAAGTGAAAATTTTCCTGCTACCTTATAAAATAAAGCCCTTCCTAATAGATAATAACTGACCTCATGTTACCAAAGCAGATTGATGCCAATCAAAATTGTGGGTAACTTGGGAATTGTCCTCAGATTCTTCACTGTCTCCTTGCTGGCAGATGTCAAAGGACATTAAGCTCAGGAGAGAGACCTTTCCTGTCATGTCAGCTGTAGGCCAGGTAGAAGATTCAGATTCCTATCTGCAGGATCTAATAGTATTCTCTTCCCTCTCTTTCTTTCCAAATATATTGAAACAGTCACACAAAAAACTTAGATGGGGAGGACTAAGAAAACCATTCTGTGAGACATCTGTGTTTTATGCGTATAGAGTGGATGAGAGACCTGTGGGACTGAAAGGAATTGCTGGAGGTCTTGAGACTTGTTTGTTTTCTCACAATTTCTGCAGAAGGAACAACATTAATGTCAGAAGTACTTTCTGCATCCATTTGTATGCCCAGAATTGCTTGATTCTGAAGGAGATGCTGAAGCGAAGTTGGTGGTGGTGGGAGGTAATCACTGTGAGAACTTGGATGGCAAGTTTTGCAATATTCCAGGCTGACAGGCCAAGAGACAGTCAAAAGTCTATAGTATCATCCACTGGAGACAATCCCAGCAGATAGAAAGTTCAGGGGAAAAGATGTTGCTCAGAAGGCTAAACAGCATCAGAAAGTATATTTTTCCATGTATTATACTGATGTTCAATTGTCATAGTTTTTGACAAGTAACTAAAGTGTTGTTTTGATGAATTTTTCTTAAAAAACAGTTGGGTTTGGGACAATACTTGTATGGGATAAGAAATTAATATTGCTGTACAAATGATAGCAAACGTTTCAATTGGTTTTATTTTCCAGACCGTAGCCGATCTGAGATAGATTTGAGTGAATCCTTCTCTGAAGGAAATGAGGATACTCTGAGCCTAAGAAGCAAATCTGTACCTAGTGCCTTAGATCAGGAACTGGTGAGTTATAAAGATGCAAATGTTTATCTGGTGGAAATTCTGTTTGTTTAGACTTATGAAAGCAGCACTGTATGTATATCTATATAAAATATGTGTAATCCAGAACGTTATTTCAGGGATATTTAATGAGGTTTTGAACAGTATAGTCTTCTGAGTCATGGTTCCAGTTTGTTATTAGTGGGTTGGGTTTTTGAGTGCACAGGTGAAAGAAATCTGGCTTGAAAATAAATTCCAGGCAATAAATTACACATGCTCTGAAGTTCTGTTAATTCATACTTTCATAGATTTTAATTTTGAAGCTGATAAATTCAATACTTTAAAGACTTTAATCTTTATTTGGTTTGGCTTTCCCCTTATTCGTATTTTTAGCAAATGAAGACCCGACTTGCTGTTCTTCTCCTGTTGTTTATCTCTTTTTCCTGTTGAGTCTTCCATACATCTCCATGTCTTTTGTTGTGTATTTTATGGACTGCTTTTACTGAAGTGATACACAGTTTCCTTCTCCTCTTATGCACATATCCAAGCTACACAATTTGCAGATGTGCATCAATGCTATAAAAAAACATCCAAGCTTGTTAAATATGCATGAGGGAGGAAAAAGTTATTTAAATAGTTCTTCATGTAATCACAGTTTATTCTAAAGTTTCCAAATGTGTGTTTGTCATGCATTTTGTCTGTTGTCCTAATCCTTCCCTACCATCTGCTCTGTTCCAAAGAGCATTGGCCATGAGAGATGTCTTCCTTCCTTGTAGAGTTTGATACTTGTGTCTTGGTGGAAAATCACATGTTGGGATTTCCATCTGTTTCTTGGACTGCTAACAGTCAGAGAATCTGCCTGCAGCATTGCTTTGAGTTATTCTTCAAGGAGCGTGTCAGATGTTGGTGGAAGAAAAACTTCAAAAATAAGTGGTTTATTTTTAAATTGTAATCAAGAAAAAGGATGTGTCTTTTATTAAGAAGCTGGAAAATATTGCAGAAGAAAAGCATAAAATAAGGAAATACAGACTTTAAGTGTCTTTATATCAGTTCTCTTCTCTAATTTAGAGGGTCTGATGGTTACTGCTTAGGTATTCCTCTGAGGCAGATGTCAGAGATGAAAAGTCCAGAGAGGTTTTCTGTTGTTTGATTTCTGTCTTCCTCTTATTCAGAGGCAGCTTTTTATTTTTCCTATTTTTTTTTTCCTTTTTCTTTCTTGCTGACTCTGGATGAAATTTTCCATTGCACTCAGCAAATCTCCAGCTTCTTTGTTAGCATAGGAGACCTCTCTAGTGGCATAACCTTGATTTAGTTGCTCCAGGGTCTGTGAGAGCACTCATTCCCTTTTAAAATTCATTCATCATAGGATTCACAGATCTCTGATTCTACCCATATCCTCTACTTTCTCTGCCTTATGACATGAATTGATTGCATTCATCAGCTTTAGTATTATCATATTTTTCAGGGTAGTTTGACTCACAGGAGTCCTTCATAGTCTTGTCCTATAATCATTATGGATGCAGTGTTTTGAGATAAAAGCTGTATTCCTGCTGGAATTCAGTGTGATGCTCGATATAACTTGATGCTTGATATAAGAGACAAAGAGATCTGATGAAGGTAACAACATCTCCTGCAGCGTGAGAAAAGTTGGGAAGTTATACCTCCTTTCCTCTCAGGTGACTGATGGAGCTGGCTGAGGTCCTTCAGTGCTGGGCCATGGGAGCTGACAACAGTGGTGTGCTGTCATCATCAATAGGATATGCAGATTGCTGGAATTTATGAGCTGAAAGGATGGAAAAAGGCTTTCAGCTGCTTTGCTCCCACCTTTATCAGGAAAACCCAGTACACATACAGAGAAATCAGCTGGAAGATTGAATGGATATTTTGCTTCCCGAACTTTCTATTGCTTTTAATAGTAAAGAGGGACAACCCACAGAAAACCACCTGGTGTGGTAGGTATTTATCAAGGAACACAGGCAACCAGTTAAATCTAGTGTTCAAGCGTGAGCACCTTGTCTGGAGAGGTGTGTGTTGAATTGCTCACCAAGTGGTGTTTATTACATGCTCAGCTGCTTTTTCAGAAGTAATTGGATGATGTGCATTTAATAACCCCCACAGGATACCACGAGATTAATATCCTACTAGCTCTAACTTTAATAAGCTAATAACACTAACCAATTATGTAGTTGCAGTTCTGTGACACCTCCTGAGAAACGTACTCATCTTGGTGCAAAATGAACGAAGAGCATAGGTTAAATATTAATCTTTTTTTTTTTCTTTAATTTTAGCTATCTGCTTGCAGACAAAAAATTGGTAGTCAATTAGCAGTCCTTAGGACTCTGTGAAACAGAGTGTGCCAGTATTTGAGTGTCTAGACCTGAAACACCCCAGTCTGAGGATGTTGCCTCACCTTTTTTTTTTCTCTTCAGTTTTATTATTCAGCAATAAAAATGTAGCACTGTTTGTTTTAAAGTTCACTGGTATGCATACAACACTGTAAAAGAAATACTTTTATGTGTATTACCAGAACTGCTTCTTTCTGTTATCTGGGCAAGAAAGAAAATTGTGTTTTCTTGTTACAAATTTAAAACTAGAGTACATCATCTGAATTCTGAACTTGGTGAGGGAAGTAGAAATGAAGGGTAGACTGTTTTTTTTTCGTTTGTATTTCAGGTTTTTGGTAGGGGGTTACTTTTGCAGGATTCAGCTTTCTGTCTACCTGAAATAGTTTGCTCTGTTGTGCCTGGATCTCCATGGATTTTTCCTTTTATATATTTATATATATTTCTTTATATATTTATAAATATCTATAACTTCTTTTTTTTCCTGTGGGATGGTAACACTGCCTTGAGTAGGTTAGAAAGGTATGAGACCAGCAGAAGAAGCTCATGGCAAGAACATGAAGCCAAGAGAAGTTCTTGCTTCAGCATGTAAATCCCTGTCCCAATTAGTGATATCTTGTCCTGACTTCCCTCTGCTCAATATTAAATATGTGGTTACAACTGCAAAATGGTATTAGAACATTTTGCATCACTTTCAGCTGGCTTTAATTCAGTTCAGTCACTGGAGCAGAGGAGAAGAGATGTGACAGCTAGTTTTATGCACACTAACAACAGATCTTTTGTGTAAACTGTGACAGTTCAACTCTCCAGCAGCATTTCTTCTCTGCTCTGTTTTTCCTGATTAGCACAGCAGTCCTTGAGACCCCTGAATTTAAATACAGTGCTTCTCTGTTTAGTTTCAGAGTGAGGGCAACCAAGCAATAGAGATTGAAGTAGGCCAAAACATAAGATTTTTATAGCTGCAAAGCAGGAAGTCTTTCAAAAAACCTGCCATGAGGTCTAAGGAAACACTTAAAATTTCCAAACTGTACTTAATAGGATAATAATTATCTGTTGGCATTTTTTCCTGTTACTTTAAGCAAAATTTAAGAGTCCTATTAGAACTATCAGCCAGATCTTGTTTCTTTTTAGATTTTACTTTATTGCTGTCCTTAAAAAAATGAAAATTATTTTTTCTCTATATAAGTTAAACACGTTACAATTCAGTCATGCTTTTTAAAACTCAAGCACAAATATGAAGTTGTGCAATTATTGACTTTCCTCCCTTTCTTTTGTTAAAACAGTACAGGAATTTTAAAAATGCCCATCAACTGGGTTTTTTGCTTACGTCTCAAATATATTCAGTGTGTATGAGGGCAGGTTTCTTTCCATGTGGTTTGACAAGAATCCAAGGCTTTCTGCACTACCTGTTAAAGGGGGTCTGTTTTAACAATTGTGTCCATGAAATAGTCTCTAAACACTGCAGCATGAAGTAATGCAAACTGTGTGCTTATCTATTTGTGTGACTGTGGCTGACACAAATCTGGGTAATAATTGGAAAACTGGATTTCTGGATTCTAAAAATTTTGTCTTGTATGGACATGTAACCTGAGCTGTCCCAATCAATCATCTAATGGCTTTTGGCTACACATGTCTTCAGGTAAACCAGGATCAGTGGTGCTGCTGGAGTGGGACCTTAATTCACTCATTTCTTTTTTTAAGATTTAACAAATTCTTACCATGTCCCTTCTAAGATTTTCAAACCTGAATTCATGAATGCAAACAGTAGCAACAGCAGAATAAGTTAATTCACATGGGATTGTTAGTAAGCATGGAAGTGGGGGTTTGTTTCTGTGCAGTTGTTGGCCATGCAAAGATATGTGCCTCCAGAGTAAGAGATGAAGTGTATTTGAGAACTTTTCCAGTTCTTAAGCAATTGAACCCTGGAACCGTAACACAGCCTCTTCCCTTGTCCTCTGTGCCTGTGCAAAGATGTGGAAAATGTAAATCAAAATTCCTCTAGAGAATAGAATTTGCATGCATCCTCACTGTCTTGCTGAAGTGGAAAACCTGTGAAACAAAATTAAGTGACAGAGATTGACCTAATACAGAGCAGAACATGACAACTAAAATGCCTGTTTGTCATTTAGGATTATCTGGATGAAAGAGAAGAAGATATTGATGCCATAGTGGCCTCTCGTTATTCAAGAAAACATGAAAACATGACGAGTGGATTATCAACAGTAAGACCTTGAGTAGAAAACATATGCTTTTTCCTTCCACAAAGCATCATCTTTCCTTTAAAAGGGAATTTATCTTCATATCACTTAGCAGGAGATCATCTATCATCCTGTACTTAAGAAAGGTCCTTTAATTTTAGATAGATTTTCTATTATATTTTTGGTGCCATTCAAAACTAAACTGCTGTTCTTTGCAGTGCATGAAAAGAGAAAACTGTTTTTCATACTCATCAGCAGATTTCCTCACATACTTAGGCTACTACCAAGCTTTCATTTGGGGAAGGCAAACCATAGGTGTTTGTGGTAAGTGACTGCTCAGCTTTGCAGAAGAGCACTTCATCTTAATTTAACTGAAATTAAGAGAACAAGGCTATAGTGGGATCTTCCATCTCAAACCACTTTCTGATTGCTCAGATTCTTGGGACACAAGTACTTGCCTGTGTGTTTGCATACATATCACCATTGTCTGCCTGCCAAATCAACTTCTCCCATTTTTTTTTATGACATGATTGCTGTGCCACCCACATCTGAAAAGTATTTCCCTTTACAGTGAGGAGGAAGATCTGGGGATTTGGGTTGGTGACAACAAAAGGATATCTTAATTTTCAGGTTGTAACAGGTGTTTTTGAGGTGCAACAAAATTGGAATAAGAAGCCTTGTGCAGTTTTCTATGCTCTCTGTTATTCACTGGGAAAGAAAATGGATGATGCAAGTAGCCTTTAACATGTCTAATTTATTACTATCTGCTGTATACCTCATTTTTTTGGGGATCTGTGGGCAACTGATAGTATCTTCAGAGAAATCATGGAGTCCTCTGTGGCCACTCTTCTCTATGACTTGTGTCTAAGAATTGCTCTGGACAGCATAGAGAGTATCAGAAAATTGCAGCAAATTGGGTAGGATGTGAGTGTTGAAGTTTTGAAGAGAGATGGTGAGTCTGTATATTAAAAGGGAAGAGAAAATTTGGTCTATGACAATAACCACTTAACTGTCTTTTCTAGATTGCATCTCCTTTAGTCCCCATGCAAGCAGGGCCCAGAGAATCCCTACTTACGTTCTTGATCCCAAAGAGATGGAGATGGCTGAACCTAAGCTTGGCTTACACGGAGATGAGAAAAGGCTGGGAATATTACCGTCACAGAGCATTTTGATGTCTTAGATCTGACCATTTTTCATTCTGATTTGTGTAGTTCACGGAAACAGACACAACAGAGACGTGCAGGTCTTCACACCAAATCAGACTTGAGCACATCTAGCCCCTTGATGCTCGTCTAATTAGACCCACTTAGCCAAAGCTGGCTATGATTCATAGTATCTACTGCTTGCTGGTCCCATGGATTCTATAGAAAAAATAATTTTTATTATTTCTGAGTATTGATAGGAGGGCTGCAGGTGCTCAAGTGCTTTCTCCGATTCAGCCACTAATTGAGGAACTGCATTTGGAGATCCCTCCCTCTGTGCTGTAGACAGTGTTCTGTCTGGGTGCTGGGGTTTGTCCTTTGCTCTAGATTTCCCTCTGACCTTTTTCTCAAGCAGAGTGCAGCTTTTCCAGTGCTGTAGGTTTGAGATAATCTCACATCTCAATGCTTTCATTTCTCCATGACATGATATTTAATGTCACTGCATGTTATGTTAATGGCAAAGTTGTGAATGGCAAGCTGCTTTTCTCTGCAACAGCAGGTCAATTTTACAGGCTCTTTTTTTTTTTTTCATTCCCCTTGAGTGTGTTACTACTTACCTGCATTTCCCCATCTCTTATTTTTGCCTTCAGACTGATTGTTAAGCCTTTGAATTTCTTCACTGTATGTTTTTTTTTCACGTGCTATCTTTCAAGTGACTGTGTACTACTGAGTCACATTGAAATAACATGATTAATGTACAGTAATGTCTAACTGCATGATTTTTTCTTTTCCTTGTTTTTTTTCAAATCTGAGTATTTAATGTAAGTATGTCTAGTCTGACAATGGGCATTTGGCCAAAAGGGAGAAGTATCACAAGGGGTTAAAAAAACTTGAGATCTGCCTGCAAGTGAGTGAGCAAAAATGGAAGTGGAAACTACATCACTGAAGAGAAACTGTATCTTAAAATTTTAGAGTATTTTTCTTTGCATTTTCCCAGTGCTAAAACACGAACTATGTATTTAGTTTTCCCTGTATCCTTCACTGATTTCTTTCCCAAGAATATTTCTGTGGTGTTGTCAAGACCCATCACATCAGTAAGACTAAATGGTTCCAGTGCTTTACTGCAGCAATGGGATGCGAAACAAATATAATTCTTAGTGAGGTACTAAAACGAGGCTCTGCATCCTTCATATGTGATTTTTGTTTACTACTCATGGAACTGGCATATGAGTATATATCTTAAGGATTTTACATTGTAATGGCCAGTGTAACTGCTAAAAACAGTGTCCTATGGGGGGGATGGGGCAGACAGTGAAGTATATAAAGTTCTATTAAATTTTTTTAAATTTTATTTGTGGTTTGTAAACAATTCAAAAATTGTGCATGCGTAAATTCTAGGGTCAGAGACCAACTATTTGTTTAGGACTTCCTGCTATGTTTTTTTTTTTTTTTCTCAGTTCTTTATCCCTTGCTGCCTGCTTACCTAAAGATTGAGGAAAAATGTATTTGGGTTCAGTAAAGAACAACTCATCCACCTCCTTGTGTTGGTATAACCTTGTTATTTTTATGAAGTGGACATACAAGTTGTTACAGGGATAATTTAGACATTCTGTAGCTCATACTGGAACTGTAAGATTCACTGACAGTTTCAAAGGAAGCAGTGTCCAAGGATACTCATTTTCATGGATACCAGAGGTGGAAATGCATAAATGGTAAAGGCTGGAATTTAGCTCAAGGCAAGTTAGGAATAGAAGGAAGTATGACACATTTGTTGGTGTGTGTTGATAATTTTCCAGTAATTTTATGTAATTCTGTTTGTGGAATTTCAGCCAATTATAGAAAGGGTTAAAAGGACAAGCCTTTCACTTTTTCCTTCCTTTTTTTTTTTTTTTTTTCAATTGAGGATAAAGAAGGCCAGCAGAAATAAACTAGAACCACCCTTTTTGCTGTTTATTATTCCTACGTGGTGTATAAAATTAACTTTATGGGTGATAATTGCTTATTTAAATATTTTTTTTCATCTGTGTTGTTTACCACATTGACACAGAACTGTTTATCCCTCCAGCCTTCTGTGCTGCAGGGCCCTTTGGCAAAGTGCTTGGACAGTTGGGTTTTGCCACAGACAAATTCTTTCTGTGTGGCTCTTTCCCTTGACTGTGCTCTTCCCTGCAGCTGGTAAGGAAGGAGGTAGATCAAGAGATAGTTTCCCTTGAGGTCCTTGGTGAGATTTCCAGATCCTGCTCTAGCAAGCAGAGGAGGGAAAATATTTCCCCCAATAACTAAAAGTTGCTTTTTTTTTTTTTTC
Organism: Myiotriccus ornatus; assembly: GCA_036023395.1. Taxonomy (NCBI): domain Eukaryota; kingdom Metazoa; phylum Chordata; class Aves; order Passeriformes; family Tyrannidae; genus Myiotriccus; species Myiotriccus ornatus. The sequence goes on from JAYRBT010000001.1 coordinate 109,107,383, forward strand.
CCAGAGAGTGACATGTTTCTACATTTTTGTGCATTTGTCTTTTATTCTTATGAACTCCACAGAGAAACTATAATATCTTGCAAAGGCACTGATGCTGCAAATACAGGAATGCTTAGCTTTTCAGTAGCTCCAGGGAGGATTGACTACATGAACATGTAAATGAGAACAAATCCAAACATAATCCAATATGAATCCAAATCTGCTGAGCTGGTGGTCTAAAATATAACTTATTTAGTTTGATACAGAGATTACACCTCATTTCTATTTAATTACCTCAAACTACACATCCTTCAATACTTGAAATATATGGAAAACACAGCATTTCTCTGATTTGGTGATACCGTTTTTCTTCCTTTCTCATTATGGCTTTGCAATGCAAACTTCCTTTACGTGTCTGTACTTTCTCACTGCACTTACTCTTATTGCAGCAATCTAATGCTCTTTTCTCTTGATCTTTTTGCACTGCCTTCTTTAAAGAACTCCCCAGAAGGCTCTGACAGAAAGTGGACATATTTAAATGTGCCTGAAACAGATGGTGATACTGTGAGTTCTCCTGAATCCTCTGCTTAGCTTACTTTTAAGGTTTCTCTCTCTTTTCTCCCTTTTTGTTGAAGACTGTTACCTGTGTGTCTTACAAGGTTCTTGTGTGTTAGAATTTGGATGGTTATACATGTTTTTGAGCAGTCTTGCTCAGGGACTCAAAAGAGAATGTGCACCAGATTTCTTGAATGTTCTGGCAAGTGTGGATATTGCTCTGATTTTCTTTAAGAAGTTCTTTCCTAACTGTAAACTTTTGGAAAAGGAAATCCTTATGGCAATTCTCTACATCTTATTAGTGTAAAGAAAAAGGGATTGGGGGGTGAAATATGATGCTGTATTGGAAAATTTTGTGGGATTATTACCAAAAGTTTTTGGCTTTACAGAAATTGAAGAAATGGTGGGGTTTAAATTTTACTCATTTTTTCAGAATTGCTAAGGAGAGGTGGGTTGCACTGTAAACAAATATGGTTTTATACCATCTCCAGCATGAGAAGCATCCTTATACATTTTTCTAAAGGTTCTGTCAATAGTTGTCTTATGACACTCAGTAAAATTTAGGTGACTAGCTGAGCCAGGAGGTGTTGGTTTGGTTTTTTTTTTCTGCTTGGAACCTATGTGAGCTTACAATTTATGTAGCCTGTCTGCTCTTCAGTTCACCCATTAATTAAAAGGTGGTAACTAAGATTTAGTCATGTTTATAAATAGATTTGTGTCCTGCATGTAAAAACATCATCTCCCTGGACATTTAAACTATTATTAACTGTAATTCTTATTCCCTTTTACACCAAATTGTGGTATTTCTGTTCTATGATATATATGTGTTTTCATAGCAAGTCCTAACAAGTGTGATAATGTTGCACGGCTGTAGCTGTATGAAGAAAGTAGATTCTGGAAGAGAATAATGTGTTTCAGCCTCTAAGACCTTTTTCTCTCCCCCTCCAGACGAGCATTAACAGCATGCTAAGTGTGTATAGTGAAACTGGTGACTATGGCAACGTGAAGGTCAGCGGTGAAATCCTTCTCAATATCAACTACATCTACAAAACAGGTGCCCTCAACATCCTGGTGAAGAGCTGCAGAAACCTGGCCATTGGAGATGAGAAGAAGCAAAGGACAGATCCGTAAGCACAGAGAAGAATCTCCTTGAACTCTGCTAGGGGTGTCCTCCTCCACATCACACACTGTAATCCGGGGCTGTGATGCAAGCCTGTGGATTACAAGCCCACATTTCAGTGATGGTTGGGTTTGGGTTCCCTGTGGGAAGTGCATTTTCCATGTGCTTCTTAGGGCAACATGTGCCTGCTCTGGGGAAACAATGATTACTTAAATTATCAACTTGTTTAATAGTAAAAGGACAAAAATATGAAGTAATAGGGAGGCAACATCAATTTTTTTACTTCCAGAATGAAAAATAAAGTACATGAGAAGAGTGATGGGAGGGAGGGTTGGAGATAACTTTCTTTTCATGCATCCATACACTCACTTTGCAAGTACCATGTTTTCTGAGTTTCTCATTATAGTTTTCAGCATAATGTAAATTCTCTCATCAGACAGTAATAATTAGTGCCTCTAATCATAAGCAATTCTGTAGTATTTAAGTTATGAAGTTTTTATTTATCTTGTAATTTTAGTGTGTGCTTTGTCATATGTAACCAGCCAGTAACCACATACTGCAAAAGGGACAGTGTTAGGAGAGCTTGCTGCATTTCTGAGGATGAGTAAATTAATTTAGCTCTGCCTTTTGTTATTCTGACCCTATCTGACTAACATTTCTATGTTTTTAGGTAAAGACCATATCTTTCCACGTTTCTCATATTTCTGTTGCACATTTACACTGTTTATACTGCAAAAATTAATTTCCTCATGTGTGTTGCTGATGCAGCAATACCAGGTCCTTACTCAAACTGGCCATTTTTTATTCCTTGCTAATAATTTACCACTTGATCTGCAGGTATGTCAAGGCGTACCTTCTGCCTGATAAGTCCCGCCAAAGTAAGCGCAAGACCAAAATTAAAAGTAACAGCATCAATCCAGAATTTAATGAGATGCTGAAGGTGAGAACAGTCTCTCTCTCAGGCTGTGATGAATGTTTCACTTGTTCTCAAAGGTATTTTCTATATGTGTTCCGGTATGGGGATTAGATTCTGGAAGAGATGCCTCAAAAGGGAAGGTGTTTAAGCAAAAGCATTTAGTAAACATATAAGTTGCAATTTCTGGCTTCCAGCATTAAAGAGCTGGTTTTGTTTGATTCTCCCCTTCACAGGTAAAACATCTATTAGTTTCTATAGATCTCTTTCAAAACTGTTTATGTTCCCATCTAAACTGAGCTTAGAGTTGTTAAAAGCACCTTAAAGATTTTGTGTGCCTGATGCTGAAGTAAAGCTAGATTAAAACTTCCCATCTAACTGATTTTGAATAGAAAATTAACATTCTGCAGTAAAATCTGAATTCTTCTGGAGGCTTTAATTTATTGTTAAAGCAGAACTGACTTTGATAAGAAAAGGTCAACAACTGTTTCTCTACTTGCCTCCTAAAAAGTTGTGGCAAAGTTCATTCTCTGTTGCAAAAGATAGAGATGGATTACTTCCTTGAGGACTGGTGGAGCACAGCATCCAGGTTCTCTTTCCTTGACTTTAACCCGTGTCCACCACAGAGGCTGAACTATTTTGAGCTCCTCACAAGCCTCTTATTCACCTCCCTGGTCTGTGGTGCAGGTGGGAATGGCAGAGCTCACTGCCTGTCTGGGACCTGGACCTCAAGGCTCCTGATTATTCCCTTTGCTGTCAATTGAAGAGAGTTATCCAGCTGGCTGTCATGAGGCCAGAAACTGCTTTTAGTTTCTCCTGAAATATTTCTTTTTGTAATTTCAGCAGTTATGTTTTAAATAAGTTTTTTATAATAGAGACAAATAGATGTTCCCTGGCCAGTATACTCGGCTTAACCTGGCTGCAAAACCATTTTGCAGCCACACACACTTTGTCTGGCCAGACTGCTTGCCAAGAGAGAGTCTCTTTTATAGTGTTGTTTTTAAATGATATATAGTAAAGTTAAGACTTGCTTGAACTGGAAAAAAGAATGTGTTAGACTTAATTTAGCAAGTAACACAGCACTAAAGATGTTTGCTGGTGAGGAACTGGATGAGGATATGTCCTAGAAACTTCTGAAAAATACAAATTAGAACAAAAAGGGCTGACTTGAATTGTGGGTAGGTAAGCAAGAGCTACATCTCTTCATCCCAACTGGAAGTCCTCTTAAAAAGGAAAAGTAATTCTATCTGCCTGCATATTACAACTTTGACTTTTACTCCATTGCTGCAGAATATGACATTTCTCACAGTGGAACGTTGTTGGCATCTGGGATTAAGCTTTGTAGACACATCTATACATTAATAACCAACTGACTGAAGTGTTTCAGCTTTTGGAGAGTGTGTGTCTGTGTTCAGACACGGTTCCTGATGCAAAAATAAGGCATCTGGGTCTCTTCAGCCAACATTATGAGAAGAGTGAATTTCAGGGAGTTAATTAGGTTTTTTTCTAAAAGCAGAGTGTGCAGAGCAAGAATTCCAGATGTTTATAATCTTCTGTGTATTTGCTAGACTATAATGTTTTCTCAGATGAGTTTTTTAATCGTGTTCGAAACCAACAATGGTTCCTAAGACTGATATGCTCGGTGCATACCTTGCAGATGCAGTTGTACGTGTTTTCAGAACAATTTTTCATAACTTACAAAGACAAAACTGGAAAGGAGAGGATACTTTATAGAAAGTAGTGTTCGGCAGACTCTCTTTAGTGATGAAAGAACCCATGGGCTTTCTTCTTATGAACCAAACTTTGATGTTGATCTGCTTCTTTTACATAAACTTGTAAGAAATTAACAGATCATAGTTTTAAGTATTGTAATTTACTTTATAGCAATAAATACCGAGTAAATAATAGGGGGGAAAAAAAAAGCCACAATTGTGATAGTAACATAAATTACCATAGGATGCATACAGCAAAGAAAAGAGATTTCACATTAACATTATGAGTTTTCTGGCTAGATCAATCTTGTTTGCATGGAAAACAAATCTTTCTTTCATGCTCCGTTTGTTAGCTGCTGTGGGCTCTGTGAAATTGAGCTAAAGCTGTTAAAGGCTCAGTGGAAACTATTATTTCTGCTTATTCTGAAAGGGGTTTTTTTCTCTTTTTTGTTGGTAGTATGTCATCAGTCACACACAGCTGGAAACCAGGACCTTACAGCTTTCTGTCTGGCATTATGACAGATTTGGACGCAACAGCTTCCTTGGGGAGGTGGAAATTCCATTTGATTCCTGGAACTTTGAAAATCAGGGTGATGAGTGGTTTGTGCTCCAGCCCAAGGTAAGGCTTTCCAGGGTTGGTGAAAGTGCTGTGAAGTAAATTTAGCAACACTTAGTTATTTTTTCCTTTGTAACTTGCTTAAAGACAATTACACACAAAAAAAATCTCTGTTCTTTAGTCAGTGAAAGACTATTGGTTTTAAAGTCTTCATGAAAACTTCACATGTGATTGGCTACTTAAAAAAAATAACAAAAAACCTTAAATAAACCTTAAATTCATCTTGTAATAAACTGCAAAAGAAAAAATGACCTAGTAAATAGATTATTTTTTTTTAAATAGCGCATAAATCAAAGGGCTTTCTTACCGCTCTCCCTACCCAACCCCTAACAGTTTATTGAAGAAACAGACTTTTTTTTTCCCTAATTTGAAGTGCTTTATGCCTTTCAGCTGTGATAAAATGAGTCCTTAATCTCTCATTCACTTTAGCTAGAAAGGTACATGATAAGCCTCCTCAGCCAATAAACCAGCTGGTCTGTGAAACCCTGTGCTTAGCAAAGGACAGGATGACTCCATGTCTCTAGTGCACCACCTGCTTTGGGAAAGGTATTTGTTTTTGGAAAAGATTTGAAGAACTATTGTAAACTAGAGGATTAAAAGCTTCTGCCTTGCTTGCTCCTGCAGCAGCAATAATCCCCAGGAATTCTGCCATTTCAGAAAATGTATCTTTCTTGTCGTGGAAAAATATGAAGCGTACAACAAACGTTGTCAAGATTCACTCGATGACTTGTTTGCTCTGTTTTCATTACATTTAAAGAAACAGTATTATATTTGGGGTTTTGGGAGAATTTGTTTGGTTTGTGCCTTTCTCTCAGGTGGGAGATGGATCCAATTGCTGTATAATTTATTTGTAGATAAATCCCTTTGCAATGCTTACACTTAAACTGTCACAAATTTATATTTTTAGTAAATAAATATGGAAATAGATCTTTCCTTTGAACACTTACAGACCCCATGCTTTATAAGAGGCGAAGTCCTAGTTCAGTTTACTCTGTAGGGGTGACCACCAGCTCTTCCTTCATGGACAAGACCTGGGGAGACCGGGAACAGCAATTGACTAGTGATGGCAAACATGTTTCAGCCAGCACTGTGTTTAGGCCACGATGATACCATCATCTTCTTACAAGCTTGCTTCATGTAAATTCCTTCTGTTGGATCTGCTCTTGAAGTAGAAGAAATGTCTGCTCAATCTCTGTCACAGCTCTGGCTGGTGTCAGGTGTTGCTTTTATTTAGTGCCCACCTGTTTACAACAGTAACACATCTAGTAGTTGTTTTGCTTGCAGTTTGTATGGTCTGAAATTGAGTTTACCATGCAGTAGTCTGTTTGTCACCTCATTTTAGTCTTTGGGGATTTGTGTGGGTATAGGTGGTTTCTTTTAATCCTAAAACAGAAAAAACCCCAACCAAACAAACTAAAAAAAGACAGTCATGAAGCTCTCCTGCTCAGAGGAAAAACAGTAGTGAAGTGCTAAACATTTCAGCAATTCCAGCTGGAAGGTGTTGTCTTATTATTTTCAAAGTCATTAAAAGGGTTTTTAAATTACTTCATTTTTGCCAAAGAAAGCCAACACAGAATCAGTCTTGTCTGCCTTTTAAGTTGTTATAAATAATGTTTCTAAACTTAAAACACTGCTAGGGTCTTTGATTAGCAAATATAATGCTTCCTTAAAAAAGTACAGGTTAAAGTACATGCAAATGACATACTGGTCTCCTATATGAACTGCCTGATAGAGACAGCAATGGAGTTATGGCAGTGAAACATTTCCTGGGTTTTACTGCAGTGCTTTATTTGTTCTGTCATGTGTCATTTAGCTCCTTTAGTGGAAAGGTTGGAGAATTTAGTGCGTGTTTCTTCTATGAACACTGAAAGATCTGTTTTCAAGAGGAATGTGGTTAAATCAGAAAAAGGAGAGAAAATAGTTCTGTGGTTAAAGAGGGGACCGAGTCTTGAGTCATGTTATGTGTGGGTTTGGGGCAGAGGTTGACAATTTTTTTCTGATATTGGAACTTCCACAATTGCTTGTCCATTAGCAGAACAGAAAACAAATTAGTCCTTGCTGCCTTCATGGGAAAGTCGATCCCAAACTTGCTTAATTTAGACCATAAGAGAGCTGCCCGACTGGCAAAACGTAGATGTTGAGCAAATTATTCCACAGCCGTTTACTACAGGTTTTCTTTTGTCCTTTGTGGTAGCAGCTGACAATGGACACTGGTGTGGGAGGACTGTTTTTCTCAGTCAGTGCAGCAATGCCTGTGTTGCTGTAAAACTGCTTCAAAGTCACAAAAGGGCCATGTTGTTATCACTAAAACTGCTTTCTCTGTTCCATCCCTAAGTGGTGCAGACTTAGCCCCACTGAGTATGGTCAGCACCTCAGCCTGAGTCTATGATGTGAAGGCAATGCTGACTCTGTGCCCATCACTGTATGTGTTTCTGCTGTGATTTTTTTGGTTGTTTCTCTTGCTGATAGAATTTTGACCTTCAGGGGAAGTCAGCAAACAAGCTGAATGCATCTCAGAAAAATACAGCCACAGATCAGGCATTTCTCTATTAACAGTTCTTTAAAGGCTTGGGTGGTGCCTTGGTGTGTGTCTTGCAGTTCTGGAGGATCCCCTCCCTTTACACATGTGCTTTGTCCCTGTGAGGAGATCAGGAAGATTTGCTTGTACCCAAACCTAAGCACTGAGGCACAGACAGAAATGAAATCGTAGAATGGCTTGGGTTGGAAGGAACCAAATCATCTAGTTCCAACCACCCTGCCACGGGCAGCTCTCTCTGTGTTACATCTGTTGTTCTAAAATGCAGTTTCTAGTTTCTTACAATGTGAATGGAAGTTCAGCACAGTGCCAGTGAAGGCCTAATGTCATTTCAACAAGGATGGTCTGAAGAGCACTGAATGTATTCTCCCTGGGCAAGATTCAAATGTTTATAAAACGAAAAGATGCAGAAATGCAGAAATTGTAGCTGTGTAGAAAAGGAAAAGGACACTCAGAACAGCAGTTCACAAGAAGTTTTTCTGTTTCAGAGCTGTAGTCTGCTCCCCCTCACCTTTTTTACTCACGTATCTATTCCAAGGGTGACTCAGGAGTGACTCCTCTAAAATACATGAAACTAAAATGCAGTTGAAAATCTTGACTGGAGGAGATAAGGGATGGTTGTCAGTTTAAATCAGCTACAGCTTATATACCCAGAAATAAGTTTTAGGGTTTTTTTTTGCTGTTGGTTTGCTTCACTTGTTTATGCTAGGTAACTCTCTCCTCTGTGTGTTCACTGAACAGTGTCTAATGCCATATGGGTTTATTTTTCTGGGAGCTTGCATTCCCTGGCTCAGAAAGTTTTCTAAAACATAATTGCTTTCAACCTGGAATGTCTAATTACCTGAAAGTGGGCTGGTGTGTCTTGATACATTTAAGAAGCATTTCAAACACTGTTAGTACAACAAAATTATAATCAAAAGGAGATGTATGAATGATTAACCTTAGCTGGATTTCTGGTTTGTTTGCTTGTTTTCTCTTCAGGCGGAGGTTGCAACAGATTTTGGACTTCAATATAAAGGAGAACTGACAGTTGTTTTACGTTACATTCCCCCAGACAGAAACCTAATGCTTCCTCTAGGGCAGTTTCAAGGTAAAACAAACATTAATGGCAGCATTGTAATATAATGTCCCTCCGAGTATTAAAAATCCCCATCTGGGGAGAAGTAATGGTACTAGCGAAGATTGGAATCATATTTAAATATGCTATTTGTGTTCATGTGTGGAAATTTTGAACCACAAGTATGTTTCTCCTGCTCCATTCTCTCCTCTTGCACTGAAGTTCAGGAGAGAGAAGGGGAGTGTGCAGTCAAGGGCTGATGCGTGGCTGTGACCTGACTGAAAAAAAAAAAATCCAGACACTAGATAACATGATCAAGGGCAACCACAGAGAAATAAACTGTCTGCATCATAGTCTGTGAGTTCTTCGTTCAGCTAGTTATACACGGTGTTTAGCTGATCAAAGTAATAGACTTCACTTAGTTCTTGATGCTTAATTCTCCTTAAGATATTCCTCAGTTTCACTCTTTTTTTCACGCTATTTTTCCTCTGCTCAGTCTTACTGTATCATTGCTGTAATTTAGTACTCTAAAATATTATTTAAGTTCTTTAGGGTGAACCATTATTTTCATCAGCAATGAACAGGTGCAAATAGTTACTAGCTCTTTGCATTGTAGTAGCACGAGGAACAGCAATCCTTCAAAGTGAGAGCAATCACTGGGTAGCACCTGAGTGTATATGAATATACCAGACACAGGTATACCACTGTCTTAGCAATAATATTGCTTGTTAGCATTTGGATTTGATAGATATATCAGATTTCTTTTTTTGCCTTTTTTTCTTTTTTTTTTTTTTAACAGATGACATTCCCTCTGATAGCAGTAAGATTTTCTCAAGGTTTTCTCTCTCAAAAGCTGATTGTTGTCTGCTGAGTCCAGATATGCTGTCTGAATTTTTTTAAATTAGTACCCTTTAGCATCACTCCTGATCTGTTTTTCTGATATTTTCATCTAGATACAGGCTATATGATCCCTGCTGGTAAGCTTCTTAGAATCTGCAGCAGCAGCAACGACACATGTCCTTGCGCTCCTGTTTGAAAGCAGTAGCGTGTCAGTGAGCACTGTGTCCTTCAAATGGTCTCCAAGGAGCTGTGCATCCTTACACATGGGATATATTTGGTTTCTTTCTGGATTTAAGCTATGGGACAAAGGTTTTATAGCTTGCTTTTTGATCCAGGGCTGCCTTAACATTAGCAGTGGAAGTGGATTCTGAAAAGCGGGTAGGATTTACAGGGCATGAGTCCTTTGTGTTCAGCAAAGTAAGCCAGAAATACTTATATTCTCACAGGACTTCAGATAGGACATGCTGTTGTGTCCTGCAAGGAGTAGCTAGTTACATGGTCAAGTTCTTTATCAAATATGGAGTGACCTTTCTGCCCCTGCCTTACTATTTTCTCTACCCACGGAGAATCTGAATCTCCTCATAAGGAATGCTTTAATCCCATTGCAGTAAATTATTTTTGAAAATCTAGCCAAGAGAATTTATGTTTCCAAATCAGTCTTACAGTGTATATATAATTTCTGATGATGATGATGGAACTTTGTTTTGTGTATAGGAAAGAAGAGCTTTAAAAAAGGAAAAAAAGGAGATTCAGAAGTGCCATCTGGAGGTATATTAGAAGTCCTCATCAAAGAAGCAAAGAATTTAACAGCAGTGAAATCAGGAGGCACATCTGACACTTTTGTGAAAGGGTTTGTGGCTTTTTTTTCCTCTACCTTTCTTAATGGCTGTACTGAATCATATTTTGGCTGACCCAATTTTTTTCACTATCTCTGTATACCTGTGTGTGGAGTGTCAGTCCTGAAAAGCAACTGGCACCTTGAATTTATATGCTGAAGAGAAGGATGCTGTGGAACAGGCGCAGAGAGACATGAGCTGTCCCACGGGTTAAATAGAAACATATTTTTATACATCTGGGTCAAGAAACAGAACCACTCAAACATAAGCATCCAGTTGCTGGTGTACCTGATGTTACAAAACACAGTGTTTGGTAAAAGGAAAGACCTCCAATAACATGCTGACATGGATTACTCAGTAGCTATGAGGAAAACAGGGCTCTGTTTTCCTTGGACTACTGGTCTGTCTTGTGTCATGGCCAAAAGCATGATCGAGTTGCCATAAACCGGTTGGGGTTCTGCAGTGTTCTAATTACAGCTTGAGGTAATTTGGCATAAAGGAACCCACAGTTAACCCACTGCAGTAAATTAGCTCATGTTTATTGTCAAGTAAAAGCCTACACAGGAATCCTGATTGAGGTCTAGTGGTATAATTTGTTTGTATGTTTGACCCTTTAGTACTTAAGTGCAATCACATAGTTATTCCATTAGCTTTGTTGAGGAAGGTGAAGACTATGAAAACTTGTAAGACCTCTGATTTTTCAACTAGAGTATTAAATTCTTTCAGTTTCATTAAAGGGATTCTCCACTACAAGTAAAATGTGAGGAAGTTGTCAGCATCTGTGTTTCTGCACTCAGTGGGGCTTTAGGCAACTCAAATTTATGATGCTAACTTGCTCAAGTTCCTTATCAGTCATTTTCATTTCCTTCTAGAGGACCTCTTGTCCTGCTCTGAGAGGGACACTGGACAAGGTGACTCCAGAGGCCCCTTCTAGCCAATGATTTATATTTCTGTCTATATTTAGCCTCACCAAAATAAAAAGTCTGCGGTTGTTCCCCAAGATCTGGGGCAAAGAGACCTAATTCCAATTTCTGCTGGTGATAACTGACACTGTAACTATAAGAACAAATGAAGCACAAATGCAAAATATGCACTTCAGGTATATGCTTCATTTAATACTAGTGGGGAGATGAGGTCCTGATCCCATCTGAGCCTTTACATCACTGTAACTCCTTGTGAATATTATGCGACAACCCATTTACATATTCAATTTTCCTTTTCTGTGTCTCACAGATACCTGCTCCCAGATGACAGCAAAGCTACAAAACACAAAACTCCCATAGTAAAAAAGAGTGTGAACCCCCAGTGGAATCACACCTTTACTTTCAGTGGCTTGAATTCAAGGGATATACGCAATGTCTGCCTAGAACTGACTGTGTGGGACAAGGAGTCACTTTCCAGTAATATTTTTTTGGGAGGTGTCCGTTTGAGCACTGGAAATGGTAAGGTCCCATCTGACTCATGATTGCTCTTATTCTGCTCTCCTCCTTCCTCATCCTATGTGATTCATGTGTGGGAAGGACAGAAATGTTACAGTGTGTTTGGAAAGTAATGGGAACTTGGTGAAATTGAAAAGGGAGAGGAGGCAACATGTAATAGACAGATAATTTAGATAAACATAGATAATTTAGTTCTTTCTTTCACTGAGACACAAAAATCTTGTGACGAGTTGTGCTTCTCCACGGTCTAGAACTATGAATAGCTTGAAGTGTTCCTTACCATCCCAGTGAGAAGGAGGAGGCTGCTTTTGTCCAGCAGCAGCCTTTCTGCTCATGATGACCTGGAAGAAGTGTGAATCCATTCCTCTTCTGCTAGGGAAAAGTTGCTTGTGGGGCAGAGTGGGAAGGTTTGTATGCCTCTGGTCATGTGCCAAAAAGGAATTTTATGACAAACTGGTGCTCTCCAGGAGTACCTGTTTCCAGTATAACTCCCTGTACAGATGGTAGTGTAAAGTGCTCTGCATTTTTTTGTACACTGTTGTAGCAAATGAGCAGTGATATTAAGTAACTGCTTCCTAATATGACAAAATGCCTTGTGTTTTTGTAATTGTCAGGCCTAAGTAACGGCAAGGAGGTTGACTGGATGGACTCTCAGGGGGAAGAGCAGCACCTCTGGCAGAGGATGATTGACAGTCCGGGAGTTCCAGTGGAGGGGATATTAATGCTGAGATCCAGCATGGGAAAACGCAGACTCTGAAAGACTTTCACTGCTGAGGGGTACAACATGTACTCCTGACTTTAGCAGTGTTCAGGCTCTTGCCACTTTGCCCATTTGAACAAGGGGAAGGGTTGTACTCTTTGCTCCCAGTGAGATTCCAATGCATTCTGCACTTTCATGCACACATTTTTTTACCCAGGTTTCCTGTGTGAATTATATTTCCCCTGAAGCCAGTGAGAATTGGACCTTGTACAGGGACTGGCTTTCTCTGTCCCTTCTGGTGACTGGTCTGCAGATGATGAGCACTTCTGCTTGGGGGATGCCCAGAGTGAGCAAATTCTCTATTTGGTCATTCAAAAAGTAACACTTGGTTTACATATCCCCTTCTGGGTCAAAGATGGCCTAGAAGGCAGCAGTGGTACAGTGCAAGCAGATTCAGAGTGAGTCCGTGCTGTGATATTTCAAGTTAAGGAGCCATTATGGTATGAAGGGTAACAAGCAGCATTTGTTTATCATATTTACTTGCTGGGCTCTGCAGAGGTGACCTGGGACCAAGCAGCCAACCAAGGGAGGCCAGTGTAGTGTGTTGCACACTAGAAATAGGCAGCAGGTGAGCAGTGCTGGGGAACAGGCATTCTCAGGGGTGTTTTAATGCACTGTACGAAAGGCAGACTTGGTTCAATGCGATCAAAGAACCTCTCATGAAAACAAAACATAACAAATCCTCGAACAGTTTTCAGAACTACATGATATTACTGTGTTTTCATTCAGTTGACAGCTCTGACAGGATCTTCTGATGTCACTGAACAGAGGCAGTATGTCTGCCCCACATGCCTGTCCCCATTATGTTGCTGAGATAAGACATATACCATGTTTGGACATAATTAGCTAAGACCTTGATTCAACAGATCGTGGAGTAAAATAAAGAGATTGAAGCACATGCCAAAATGATTTGCAAAACTGTAGAATTTTCCCTGAAAGGTCTGGGATCCCACTCAGATGTGCCCAGGCATGTTCATTATTAACCAGAGTAGGAATTTTTTCTCCTGAATGTCTGTCTGTGAGCGAACAGTGGATTTAATGACAAGTGGGTCTTGGCCAATTCAATCATTAATCTTATTGACCGTGACAATTGTTCAACAGTAATTTTGCCATTTGGATTCTGAAAGTGATTTTTGCACCTATTTAGATCCCTCACCCTTTGGAGACCTACATAGATCATTAGTGAAGAGCATGCTGCTTTGAATAGCTGTTGTGGGCTAATTCTACCATAATGACATAGGATTACAATGTTTTCTCAAGGACAGCACGTGTCCTTCAGATATTATCCTATTGGATAATAACATAATTGTATGGAATGTGATTTCTCAGGATATAAGACAAAGGAAGATGAGGAAACTGAAAGAAAAACCTTTCTTCTGGATTTTTCCAGAGTTAGAACACAGCTTTCTATTTGTACTGGTAAATTAACCTATTGTTTTCTTCCCTTTTTTATTTTTTTAATTTCAATGTTCTCTTTCTGGAAATATAGTATTAGTACTAAGGAAACAATGGAAATACATGGAAATTTATATAGATTACTGGAAAAAACCTAAAAACTATCAAATAATGTGTCATTGCCTATAGATCAAAACACCAGTACTCAAATATTTCTGTGAAGAAAAAGACCATAAAATCTAACTTGAGAGATCTAAATGTTCTGCCCAATCCAGAAACTGCAAGAAATCTAGACTGAATAACAGAATATGAACTGATAGCTAAGTAACTACAGCAGAAAATTTTGACATCTGTAATTGCACAATTACATATGGGTATTTAGAACTGAATTCAAAACCTTAACATTTAATATCCCTTTTTTTTTTTTTTTTTAAGATATTTTATACTGGTTTTCATTTGACTGGCTGGAAACTACAGGGAAGTTTGCAACCAGTCTTTTAAAATGTTAATATTATTGGACAAAATGTATTTATTTGTGTTTAAAATAGCAATTTTAATAGAATTATTTATTTCGCTATGAATATTGTCTATCAAAATTGTGATATGACTTTTAGAAGTCATTGGAGGTACTGCCTGCCCAGTTGGAGACTCGCAGTTTTCTGAAACTACCAAGTAATCTTTGAAAATAAAATTCTCTTAGAGAAGCTCAGATTGGTAGCCAAAATTCAGTAGTTACTCCAGACAACTGACTTCATTTTCCTTCTTTATTCTTAATTGTTTTCTGAAGTTTGGCTCCAAATGGGCAATGAAGCGGGTCTAGTGTAGTTTACCTGGCTTTTCCTTTTCTAACCTAAATGATTCTATGATTTTACAATTCTGTGCCACAGAGGCTGTGAGCTGGTAAATTAGAGCACAAACATGAAGCACATAACATGTTATGACCTTTTTCTGATCATAAGTCTGTCTTTAAGTATTAGATAATTTTTTATCAGTATTTTCAAAAGTGAAACCAAACCTAACTTCTAGCACCTAAACTACCTCTGCCTTTAACACAATTGTTATAAGTTGTCTCAGTTGTTTGTATTAAAACTGAATTTGTTTTGGGAATAATGATATCCCATGGACATGTAGGGACAAACTCGATGCTTTTGTCTTGCTAGATTGTTGATTAAAACAGATAAAGCTTGTTGAATCTAAAGAAAATGATTATTTGAAGTAAAATTCCAGCCAGAGTTGTAGAGGAACGCTGGGCTTTGGATGGTTTGCTTTTGTTTCATTTTGATGGTGAAATGAGAAAAATAGTAAGAACACAAAACTCTTCCAAGCTGGACCTGAAACTGGGCACTTTTACATTTGCCAAACTGAAAATCTTAAAGTAATTTTGAACTGAATGTACTCTTGCATGGAGTACAAGAATTTGTCCAATTTTTTTGAAAGGTACTTCCTAACCTTCTAGGTATGAACATCTTCGCTAAATGGAGTCTTGCTTTGAAAGAAAAAAGTTTTTACTTTACTGCTTCAATTTCTGCCCATTTTAGTGCTGTTTGTGATGAGTGGTCTCATCTGGGAGGTGTCACCCAGTGCATACATGGGCTTTAAGTTCTGCCTTTTCCTTCCAAAGGGCCAAATGTCACTCTGAGCCCACAGCTGAAATGACAGGCTGGGCTATGAATAGGCTGCAGGGATCACCTGCATTTCAGCACGTGAAAGGAACAATGTCACCTGGAAAGTAATTTTGGTCACGGTGCTGCTTTTTACCGTTGATGAGATTTGGAGCAGCACAGTGAAATTACCTCCTGGTTTAGCAGTGACAGTTGTGCAGTGTGGTAGCAAATGATAGATATCACACCCATCATAGCCTGCGAGAGATAATGAGCATCATAAAAACGCTGGAGCAATTTGGGAAGTTTTGCTGCTCTGTGATGTTATCGGCACATTTGTAGGAAGCGTCTGATTTACGGGAAATGTCGCATTTAATCATATCTCTCCTATCTTTGTCCTCTCCTTCTATAAAAATGGTTTATGGTTTGGAAAAAGCACAAGATGATTAACTGCAGATGTGATTTCTTGTTTCCCGGATATTTGAATTAATTGCCTATAATTGTGCATTATCATGTTCTCTGTGTTACCAGGGTGAACAAAAAGACAGAAAGACAGGAATTACACTAAAGCCTTCCTTTTCTATCTATCTGTGTTTATGGTATTGAAGGTTCATTAATGGTTTATTCAAGGCTAATTTTTAGGAGGAAATAACCACATTTTTGCCATTGATTCATGAACTCCTGTCCTGAGTAAATAGAAACGTAGGGCTTATGTTTCTGAAGTCTTTTTCCACGCAGACCTAAATAACTGAAGCTGTGTCAGTGGAGAAGAAATCTCCTCTATGCTTTTAGAAAATGTATTCCAAACCACATTTTACTGTGATACATAATTTTTTAGCAAGGTAAGTACAGGCTGTTCATCATTGTATTTTCCCCCTTGTGATGAGATTTTGAGGGTACAACCCATTAAAAGAAGGATAAAAGTGCAACTTGTTCTGTAAAAGGTCAAGTGGGGCCAGTAAATACATCTACAGACAGTGCCAGTACCTATCAAAAAGAGCTGATGCTGAGGGCTCTCCAAGCCCTGCCATCAGACTTTGTTATCCAGCCTTGTTTTCTAGAGGTTTCTCTACTCAGTTTGTCAACTATCTGGGGACTTCAGGATTCTAAACGTTGGTGCTCTTGCATGTTTAGATACCAAAGGATTCCCATCTCCTCCACCTCCATCATGTTACATTTAAATGAGAGTGGGAGGAAAGCTGCAAAGACTCTGAGAGACACTGTTGCCATCTTCTTTGCTAATCCAAGTGCCATTGCCTTCCTTGGATGCCTTTTAGATGCCACTTTTTCATCTTTCTTTCCCAGCTGGATGCTTTGGCAGATGGTTTAAGAGAGAAGGCATTGGGATGGTGTGTTTTGATCATGGTGAATTAGACTGGAAGGTTATTCTTCTGTGTCTCTTCCAATGCAGATTATGCTAAGGTAGCATGAAAGGAGCATTTTTATATGTTAATTTTTGATTTTTCTCTTCCTTACTGGTTAGGTCCTGCTAAATGTAATTATTCTAAATTGTATTCTGCAGAATATCAACTCAACTGTAACAGCAGAGCAGCCTTTGAGCATTCACTGGTATAAATTGATAAGAACAGGTAACAGGGGGGTTGAGCTTAGTCTTGGCATAATTTTGGCTTCTTGAGGAGCATGCACATTGCCCAGCTACAGGCATAGAAAGTTTGCATTATGCTTTATAGAGTCAATGAAGAGATAGGCTGCTTGGATCTCTTATACCTCTGGAAAAGAGATGAGAGTCCTATTTTCACAACTGTCTAGTTTGTGGATTCACACAAGACAGTAAAGGCTGTATCTGAATCTTTGCAAGGGTCTCTCTTCCCTTCATCCCTCCCTTTGGTTCAGTAGCCCTGACCAGAAGGTTCTACCTGTACATTAATCTCTAGTTTCTGGAAAGAGGTACCATGCAGAAGTGAAGTGACAGCCCCACTTATGCCCACCCACATGAGGTTAAGACTGAAATTTTACTTCCCAAACACAGTATTGATTTACAGCACTTTGCCACAATGGCAGAAATAAACATCTGAAAGCTTTCCATGCACTTTATAAAATACTTTTTTTTCAAGTAAGAAAAAAAAATTGTATTTTTATTTATTTATTTTTTACACATAGAAATGTTAAGATTGAGGAACCCTAGAGAAATGATAGTAGAACATGTGGGAAATTCCAAAATAGGATGCAGACTTTGATTTGCAGGGATGCCCTTCACCACAGCTCAGCAGGAGGTGCTGAGAAGCACGCTGCCAGAACCTTACCACTGTGTCTCATAAATTTCCTGCCTGGTGATTTCACGTTTGCAAATGCTGTTTAATAAGTGGTAATAATACAGAGTCAATTATACTGTGTATATTGACACTGACACTGGAACTGAATCTCAACTTGCTTTTTAGGTGTTTTTGTGTTGCTGTTGAAACTTACCCTCTCTGCATCTTGGCCCTTTACTTAGATTAGTTATTTCAACAATTCTACTTTATATATCTGGCTGTGTGTTACTGCTCCTGACTGCTCAGTGTATATTTTTGAGGATAGTTCTAATTCTTGAGATTTGCCTAAAGACAAGCATAGTCATTTATTTGCAGAAATTATGAAATGTCACATATCCCTCGTTCTGCCTTTGTTCTGCTTAAAATCTGTTGCTAGCAATTTGTTTAATTATGCTGCTGGACACGAACAGTAGTAGTATTAAATGGCATTTCAGTATGTAAGTTCTGCCCAAATTTAGACAAAGCAATGTTTCCTGCTGAGAACATTTTTGTACTGTGCATTGTACATTCAGTTTTGTGGACAAAGGTGAATGGTAATACATTTGCAACTGTTGTCAAGATTTCTGTTCTGTCTTTTAAATTAAAATACTGAAATGTTGCTGTGTCTTTGTCTCTCCTAAAATGCATTACAGCAAACTATAAGCATGTGTCCCAAGAATATCCCATATTATATCATTGAGGTAAAGGCATCACTTACACGTGATGACCAATGCAAGAGGCCTGGCATGTCTTCAGAGGTGGGTAATTTTTGGTCCTGATTTCTTTATTATTATTGTAATTATTGTTATTGTTGTTATTATTAGGAAAAAACAAGCATTTTATCACTCAATTTATGCCTACAGCTGAGTCATGTTCAGGTCAATTTACCTCAGAGCTGAGGGCTCTCTTGCATCTTCTCTTGGTTCTCCAGTTCCCTGGGACTTTTGTCTTGTTGTGTCTTCCCGGCTGTCTGAGAATGGTCCTGGGCTGGGGGCTTGTGCTGCATCTGCTCACTTTGGAGTAGTCCAAAAATCTGGCTCAGCTCCTGGGTTCCTTTGCCCAGGTTAAGGAGATACCAGCTCAGGGGGGCTCACAGGTCTCTTGGTGTGATTTGGGCACAGGCAGATGACTCTTTCTCCCTCACGCCACTCCTGTTCAGCTCATCCCCATGCTGGTTCTGGCCTTTTTGGGGAGGTCAGACATCTGTAAACTGAAAAGCAGCTGCAGGTGGAGAAGAGCCCTCCTGCCATTTCTCTGCTCTTCCTACCTTTGCTTGGGACTCTTCTTAAGGATTTTTGTGGACATCTGGATGACACTTCTGTAACTTCTGTACAATTGAACTGCTGTCTCTCCTCCCCTTCTATTTGAGGTGATAGATGCCAAATTCCCCTTGTAAATTTGAAGTATGGGCCACATCCTTGTTACTGAAATGCAGGTCTTGGTTACTTTCTGGTTGTGTGGGTGACAGTGGGAGGTATGCTGGTAACTAGATATGCACTAGCACATTCTGCATGGATGCTGGCTTTCCCAGCTGTTTCCCTTGTGATTCACAGAGCATGCAGCAGCTGGATCACTGCTTGAAAGGGGCCAGAAACATGCATGTGCTCTCCTCAGGTGCCCATGTCCTCATTGGCTCCTCTAGCCCAGGCAGCCTTGCTGTTCTCTGCCTTCCAGCAGCTGCAAATGGTTTCCTTCTCTTCCCTTCACCAAGCTGCCATAAAAATACCCTCCAGCCACAAATGGGGAGAGAGAAATGGGCAGCAGCTACACAGCTGAGAGGAGCTATTCCACCTCCTGAGGGTGTGATGCACTCACTGCCTTTTACCATTCTGTGGATATACAATAGGAACAGAGACTGTGCTGAGTACCTGGAAGTGATCAAGTGCTGAGATTCCACAGCATAAGCTCCATTATTTCACCACCTCAATTTAAAAAGTGGGTTGTAATTGTAAATGTATTTAAATATACTTCAGGTTACTCTTTAGACTCTGCATTTTCATTAATTATGTGATGCAGTCTGACTCACGCTCTTATGTAAGTACTGAGCTGTAATGAAGCTGCAGGTTGTAGTCATTTAGTGCAGAGCTGTTAAGGGTCATTGGTATTTTCATTAAAACACAACACTTTCTGTCCCAGAGGGAAGGGGTTGGAACTTCGAGAATAGGGATGTACAACTCCAAATTTTGTCTCTCCTCTGCTGTAGAGGAGATGTGTGACAGCAGGGATTGTTCTAATCTAATTAGGTGGATTATTGGGTAGAATCTGGGGAAAATCAGGCCATTTACACGATTGCTTTGTGCTGAGAAATTGTTGCCTCCCACAGTTTATCTCAGTAATTTTGTATGTAAAAGATGCTGCATGTCAGAAACAAGGAATTCTTTTCTGATCTAAAGTAACTGAAGTCTTTTGGTTCATATTCAAGACTGAAAAGTACCTCCAGATGTAGAAACCTCCAGCCCATGACTGTGTCAACACACTGTGATGTGTCACATTTCCTGCAATGAACAGCCTGGATGTGGGAGTGGAAAGGATAGGACTTATGGAAGGTCTAATATTCATGTTTTAAACCAGATTTGCATTTTGACAGCAATGGTAGGATTAGAGCTATGGCAAGGAGAGCCATGTTTGTAGTACAAGAGAGACTCCAGACAGCAAAACTTTGAGGGAGAAGAGTTTTCTGTTAAACCTTTAATTAAAAAAGTGTACTGGTGTAGATACTGTACCTTGTTTACACAGTGTTATTTTTTCTGAGATTGAAAGGCTACAGGATGAATTATTTGAATATTTTGAATACATAATTGCTGGGCTAAAGCCAGAAATACTAAGCCCTTTGTTAAAACACTCCTTTCCCAAAAGGCCATTCTACTACATCCCTGTGTACATCCAGGCTGATTTGACTCCAAAACAGAGATGGCACATGGTGTTTTTCACTGTTCCCATGAAACTGTACAACAGAAAATGTCAGAAACCTTGTATTACTAATCAAGAACAGCTTTTCTTAATCACAGGATTTTAATAGATGTTCTGTGCAGAACTATAACCAGTAATCCAATCACTCATGCACTCTCCTCCACTTAACTCAGTTTCCTGTAACAGCCTAGTGATTGCAGTCACTTTCCTGATTGTAGCAATTTTGAAGCCCTGCTCCTGTTCACCCAGTCGTGAAAGACGACTGGATGCACTGACTTTGTACCTAAATCAAAATGGAGCAGCAGCAGATTGGATTTGCAGCAATACAGGAGAAAAACAGACCCTTTCGAGAATTTTTTAAAATAATTTTTAAATCAGTGGAAATCGGTTGCTCTGTTTTTTCAATGAGAAAAGTGAGGGAAAAAAAACCTCCAAGCCTGTCCACCTGTGATTCATGCTACAATTACATGCAGGCCCGAGAACTGGGACCACAGCAGTCTGTGTATGGATGTGTCCATGGGCTTTGTTCTACATTCCTGCAATCACAGAATGGTTTGGATTGGAAGGGAGGTTAAAAGTCATCTAGTTCCAACCCACTTACTGTGGTTAGGAAACCTTCTCCTAGACCGGGCTGCTCAGAGCCCCATTCAGCCTGGGCTTGAACACCTCCAGGTTCCGGTGCCTCACCACCCTCATAGTAAAGAATTTCTTCCCAACATCTCATCTAAACCTGCCCTCCATCAGCTTAAGGCCATTCCCCCGTGTTCTATCACTGCATGCTATTGTGAAATGTCTCTCTCCAGCTCTCTTGTAGGCTCCCTTTAGTCTGCTATGAGGTGTCCTTGGAGCCCTCTCCAGGCTGAACAGCCCCAGCTCGCTCAGCCTGCCTTCCTAGGAGAGATGCTCCAGCCCTTGGATCAACTTAGTGTTTCTTCTCTGGGCTTGTTTCAACAGGTCCATGTCCTTGATGTGACTGGCCCTTTCTAATTTTCTTAACCACTGCTGTTAGGCAGCAGAGGAAAGACAATTGAGGTACAGCTGTGTCCACCATCACACTGGTTCTTATACTCCTTAATAGTGGGTTCAGGACTTACTTTATTTTTGGCTTGGCCAGGTCTGGAAGATAAATTTTATTTCTCTGATTTTTTTTCATCACCAGTCCTGTCCTTGCAGCTTATTCCTAACAGCAACACTTGTAAAGGTCAGCCAGGGCTGCCTTGACCCCCAGTTGCTCATCCCTGCAAACCTGGCACCACCACCTGCAAAGTTCAGGGCGTATCCTGATCTTCCTGGCCTTTGGCATCAGCATTGCAGGCAGCCCCCACCAGGTCATACTCTTCAGTGTTTAAAAACAATTTCCTAACACAGGAAAGCAGACCATCCTGTTCATAAGACATGGCATACCAGCGCCCTCCTTGGTGCTGTCATGCCTCAGTCCACAAATTAGCTTTTGCTGTCTAGATCCATGGGTGACTTCCCTCTCTTCACAGTCTGCTCCTGCCAATGAATTAATGAGGGACTATTTCTTTAAAAAATTTTGTGGTTTTTTTTGGTTTGTTTTTGCTTTTTGGGTTTTTTTGGGGGGTTTTGGTTGGTTGGTTGCTTTGGTTTGGTTTTGGGGGGTTTGTTTGTTTTTCTTTGTTTTGGGTTTTATTTGTCTTTGGTTTTGTTTTTGGTGGGTTTTTTTTTGTGATTTCAGAGAGTGTGAGAGACTAAATTCTGGTAAGGATTGCTTTTAAGATGATGGTAAAACTGTTCTTCTGCTGACACCAGAGTGTAAAATTTAAAAATCTACCCTATGGTCAAAGTCAAACAAGCATTTGGCTGAAAAAAAACAGGACTGTGCCTTTGATAGGCAAGAATGAACAGCACAGACACTGGAGCGTTGCTTTTCAGAAGTACCAAATTATGCATCATATCCTGTAAACAGGCATCCAAATCTGTAATTCACAATCTTCTCTCTTCTGTATTTTCATGCATGATGTATATTCTTTGCAGTGGATTGGCAAGACTGTGGGCTATAATAAAACAACAGAAATCTTTTCCTTTCTTGATTGCCTCCTAATACTTCTTATTAAACATGGAACCATTTTTTATTAATTTGTAAGTGACTACTTGAAAACAAGTATTTTCACAGCTCTGGAAGTGACAAATCCTTGATGAAGTTTCCCTGGAGGTAATGTTTCCTTGCCATCAGATAAACAGTCTGGTCTGTCTCCAAGGTGAAGAGAGGAAAGAGATCTGCTACTCCAGGAGGGCTGGACATTAAAAGCCAGAAGCAGAAACATACCAGGTAGGACCATGTGTTTCTATCAAGCATTGCAGTATGTGGCCTTTAGTAAATAATGCCCATCCTTTACACTGCTCACTGTTCCTTTATCATATTCCCTGTGGCAATGACTTCCACATTGCTGCTATTATCTATTTTCTTCTTGCTGCTGCTGAAAACAGATGTTTGTGTTGCCTTTGGTTTTTGCTTTGTGTCTGTGATTGGCTATACTTTTAGTGGAGCTGAAAGACCCCACTGGGTTGCTTATACACTTTCAGTATGAGGCTAATATTTGTTGTAATGATCTGTAGAGAGGTATTTTAATCCAACTTCTGAATCAATCAACCAACTTTAATCTCCAAAAGGAATTTCAGACAACTATTTGTTTGCAAAACAATATTTTATTAATAAAAAGAATTATAAACAGTAAGAAAGAAACCCCAATTTTACACTGAATGAAAAATCCCAAATAAACCTGCAGAAATGTGCCTCAGTTCTTCGCACTCTGTACAAGAAATTCCATTAGATAGCAAACCTACATACACATTCATCCAGCTCTGGGGTCCTCAGCACAAGAAGGACATTGATCTGTTGGAGCAAGTCCAGAGGGGGACACCAAGATGATTAGAGGAATGGAGCAGCTCTCCTATGAGGAAAGGCTGAGAGAATTAGGATTGTTCAGCATGGAAAAGAGAAGGCCTCAGGGTGACCTAACTGTGGCCTTCCTGTACCTGAAGGAAGGACTTTTTACAAGAGTATGGAGTGACAGGACAAGGGGGAATGGCTTCAGACTGAAAGAGAATGGGTTCAAGTTAGACGTTAAGGAAAAATTCTTTGCTGTGAGGACGGTCAGACACTGGAACAGGTTGCCCAGAGAAGTTGTGGATGCCCCACCCCTGGAGGTGTTCAAGGCCAGGCTGGAAGGAGCCCTGAGCAACCTGGTCTAGTGGAAGGTGTCCCTGCCCATGGCAGGGGTGTTGGAACTGGATTATCTTTAAGCTCCCTTCCAACCCAGGCCATTCTGTGATTCTCTGATTTAAAGATGACTGAAAGTACAAAAAAGCATCGTGCATACTTCTATGCAGAGCAGCTACACGGCTGGACAGACTTACCGATACACACAAAAAATCACATCAGTGATTAAAAAAGCCATGCTTTGTGTAGCACCAAGGAGAGAATTGTGTGAATTAAAAAAAAGTTCACTGACAATTGTGAGCCCTGAAATCCTGAATTAGGGACATGATTGACCAATTTCTGCTTGCAGTTTCATCTCATCTTTTCTCAAGGGAAATTTGTCAATAAGGGCAAAGAGCTCAGCTGGTGTTGCTGGGAAAGGATAACGTTCCTTGTCCATTCCGTGCTTGTCCATCACCACAATGTTGAAATTGTAATGGGGGATCCTCAGCAGCAGCCTGAAAAGTAAGAAACTTCTGTTAAAACCTGTCACCTACTCCCTGGGCACTTCCAACTAACAAAGGGCAGAACGAGCCTCTTGATTCTGAGCAGAGGAAGGTGAGGATGGTCAGAGGGGGCTGCACAGAGGCTTCTCTGTTTCAGCATCAAGAACAAGGAGTCAGATAAAGAGCAGGTGCCTGCAAGTGCTGCAGGCTATAACTCTGCATTAGGGAAGGGTCAAGGTAATTGCACCCAGCTCTGTTTTCTTCTCAGACCTCTGACTAAGTATAGCACATGCCATTACCTATTGCTATCACAAGAGTGAAAAAAGGAAAGGCAAAAAAGCAGTATATATATTGCCCGAAGAAAACCATTGTGATGAAGCTAGAGTTATAAACAGATTATTCCCTTTCTTGGCTTTCACATGGTATTAAATCACAGTAAGAAAACACAGGACAAAATTATTGGAGTCTGCTTTCATTTTTACCTAATAAAAACAAACATCTACTTGGTGGAGACTCCAGTTTAGGAGAACATAAGCCATTTGCTAATCATGGAGGAGTCTTTTTCTTCCACAGTGGTAAAAAGGGTCACTTAAGCTCCTCTGAAGGTGCAGGAGCAACAAAAGCTTATCTGTGCGGCTCTTGTCGTCTTTGGTTTGAAAGGATAATGAACTGGATGATCCTCAGACTTGCTGTCAGTCACCATCACTAGCGTGGGTAAAAAATTCAGGCAGCCATGAGAGATGATGATGTGAGGACAGAAAAAGCTGCCATGAATAAGAGGATCGGGGTGGGGGGAAGGGTGGTTTTGGAAAAGTGTGAAGCCTTAAGATTGACCTTACTCAGCCTTCTAACAAGTTTGATCTCTCTAGGAATGATCTTGTTGCAATTAGGGAGCTTGGCCATTAAATTCAAGCTAAAATAAAGGTTAGAGCTAAGCAATGGTAATAGAGGACTACATTAATCTTGCGCCTCATATCACCTAAGGAAAATGCTTGCTTTCTAAAAGTTCAAATGCTAAACTTGTGAGCTTTCCGAAGTTTTAACTAGGGTACCTGGGCTCATTAGCTTACTGAAATGCCTGTTCTGATCAACATCATTATTCGAGATGTTTCTTTAAGATTGCATTTCATATTGATTTAAATGCCTTCTAAAACTGGAAAGCTGTAATTCACATACTAAGCAACAACTGAGAAAAAAAAATCAATGGAAAACTAACTTTCACTGAGTGCAGGGTAGGTCACACCATACCAATTTCTGAAATGTAGCTTCATTAAAGGTTGCAGGGGAGCAGGGATGAAGTGTTACGAGAGCTTATTATTTTCTACAGAGCCACAAGAAAACCATCTCAACTTTAATAACAGTACTTCTGTTCAAAAAAGTAAAAGAAAGGTTCTTTGTGCTCTCTTTTTCCTTTTATAGACAATATTTTTTTTAAACAGGAAACGAAACCTTCTCTGATGTGTCAGCAATTTGCACTGTCTCCAGTTAAAACTCACTCCCTTTCATCAGGCATATCACAGAATATGTTGCCTGGATGTGTTTTTTTTTTTCCAAATAACTACTACTTTCCCTGCCAATGAGTGTTTCACTTTTGGCTTTTGTTGTCTTCCTATCCCATGGAAATGCTGGCACTTGAAGTCTCCCTTTCACTTAAAAACCAATCCTCTGCCAGTCTAAACCCAAGTCTAAACAGTTTAGGCACCTCGGTAAAACTGCTGATGCTGCAGTTGGGCTGAGGAGGCTGAGATAATCTCCTCCTTGAAATACTGCCCGCATCATTCCTACATGTGGGACTTCAAAGAGCCACCCCTGCTTCCCCTTCAGGCCTGGCCACAACCACCAGTGTTCATAGAATTACTGCTGGTGCAGAGAGGATGGGCTGTTGCTGCCATTTGGGGTCGCCCCTGGCAAAGGGATTGTGGCCTGTCCTGTTTGCATCAAACCAACTCCAGCACAAATACAGACCTGGAGTGTTTTCGGCGGCAGCACCCAAAAATATACATCTATCACATGACTATGGGGATATTAAATTTATAATAAATTAAATAAATAATAAGTTTGTGATTATATTTTTATTTGCCTGTGAATTTGCAGTAGCTATCACACGGAGAGCAGAGAGCAAACTAATCCTAAAGCATTCTCATCAACATCTACCTTATAGTGTCTAATTATGTAGCTTAGAGTAGAATATGTATAGTTAGAGAGTAAGATGCAGGGAATCAGAAGCAATGCATTTTGTATGATGAGGCGCAAACACAACAGTAGTGAGAGGTTCCTTTACCTGAGTTGCAGGGCAAGAGATGGAGGCAGCAGCTTTACACCTATTCTTCCTATCTGAGCTCGGAACACACCAACCAGTTCAACCACGGTAACGTGTCGGAGGTCTAACCCACACTGTGCTGGCTGGAAGGTTATTAAAAGAAGAAACGGGTGTGTTAGTTACCAGTGAGAGAAAAAGGGGGATGTCTGGAGTGTGCACCAAGTGTTCATAGACTCCCATCTTCTTGTGTCAGCGAGATGTTTTAAAGTGAATTGAGAGCATAGTTTGAAAACTCTCTAATCTTCATGGCTAAAAACTAGAGCCTCATGACTGCAGGCAATGTTCAGTGACAGATTCTTAGCTACTCTAAAAAAACCAACACATAGGGACTACCTAGGAGAAATATAAACTTGGTTTTGTAGTGAAAAGATGCCAGGGTATTAAGCCCTGTAATCTAATTTGGCAATCAAAGCAAGATACGTGAAATAGAAGTTGACTGCAGAAAGTATTCTTTCATGCCAACTTATTTGCCCACTGTCAAACAGTGGAAAATGTACTATAGCCATTAAATTTAGTATCTTAAACTATTTCAGTTTGATAAATATACTGCATTTTCTTTCGAGTTTATCTAATGGGGAAAAAAGAGGGTTTTTTTTTAAATACAACTGTAACTTAAGCAAGCAGCTAAAAACATAATCCTGTTCATATCTCAGTGACTATTTATACTGAATTTTGTTACAGTTGTAAGAAGAAAAAACCAAGATAAAAGCACTTGTTGCTGTGGAAGAATACAGGATGGCTTCCTTTCCTCCCTTTCCCTGAGCACACAGACACATTTTGGAGATCCATCCCTAAGTTTAGCAAGAAGCCAACAAGAGCATCACAATTACAACACATAAGAAGGACAGTTAAAATAAATTTTAATCTTTTTGGAACAAAATACCCCAATGTTGTCTCCAGTACTCTGGACAATTTCTGTGCTCAGTCTCTAGTCCTTTGTTTGCTGGTGCACTTTTTATTTCTGAAGCTACTCACATTTCCTCATATTGTAGTTACAAATTCTGCAAGCCTGGTTTGCATGAACTGCATCCACTGAAGGGCTGGAGGGCTTGGGTTTTTTTCAACTTCTTTAGCAGCTGAGTGATGGAATTATTATTGAGTGCAAGTGAATATTAAATTAATTTGTGGATGATGGGAGGGCCAGAACTGCCTGGGATTCAGTGACTCTGTCAGAAGCAGCACAATCCAGACTGGAGCTGAGTTAGAGACTCTGGAGATGTTTCAACTCAATCCCCCATGAAAACGATTAATCCCAAACCACGACTGTTTCAGCCAGACCTTTCACTGGCTGGAATATAACAGCTGAAGTTTGTGGATTTATATCAAGTGGAGCTTGTCCTCTTGTGTCTTTCCTTAATTAAAAAAAAAAATAGTTGCCCACCCCCCCTTAAATGTGTTTTACCTGCAGCATTCCCAGCTGCATCCTGTAGAAGAAGTTGGCTGCAGTAGGAGTTGAAATAATTAGCAGTCTCCGCTTCTCATAAAATTGATCCAGAAGCGCAGCTGCAGTCCTCACATTCACATTAATATTCATGGCTAGAATTAAAATGAAAACAGAAGTTATAGAGCATACTGGAAACAGATCTATTTCTACAAGCACCGTTAGCAGAAACACAAGAACAGGAAACAATAATAGAGAAGATATGGGTGAAATACTGGCCTCATCAAAGCTAACAGTTTTATTGTAATTTGTTCTGGTTGATGGATTGACTCCAGAATGTGACATTTGTAGAGAACTTTGAGCTAAATCAAACTGTCAGTTGTGAGGTACCATCATCACCATAGGAAAGAGCAGCTGAAGGTGGCAAAGCCCTCAGCTCTAAGTGCAAATTGGCAGAGGAGACAAAGATGTTAGGTTTCCTACCTCTGGGACGCTGAAGCTGTATTCTACCCCACACCCACTTCCCAAATTCTCACTGCCCTGAGAACCATTGCTCTGTCAGTCCTTCTGGTAAAGTGGTGAAATACTCACTTACGTGCACAGGTTGGCTCCACTCCTGACCACCCCAAATTGTACTGGCACACTCTGGCTGGGCTGCCTTGCAGCTCGTAGCCACCAATGCAGGAGAACTCGCATGTAGCACCGTAGTTATTTCCATCACCTGAACACTTGATGTAGCCATTGTCTGGGGCATTTAATTTCACACAGCGCCTGACTTCAAGCAAGAGAAAACAAACAAAGAAACAAACAAAGACAAGGCATGAATCACCATTTGCTATGGTGCCAATGAAACACCAGTAGTGAGGACATATTTCTGTTTGTTTTCTGTATTATTAGGGTCATGTACTTAAAAACCCCAACCAACCAAAACAAACCCTTACCCTGATTTTTATGTAAACTACAATGAAACAGATATACAGGTGTATGCATGTGATTGTGGCATTATGGTGACAAAATGTCATGGAGCATGACGAGCTGAAGCCAAAACCTACAGGTTTCATTTCCATATATTCAAATCCAGATTTGAAGATCTGGACTTGTGTAAGGGGAGCCCTGCTTGACAGATGTGACTCACTGTTGAAAAAACTCCTTAACACGTTTGTTTCAGCAGCTCACAAGCTGGGTATCAGCTTGCAGGAAGGAAGGGGTATGGAGCAGGAGGCAGGAGTGATCAATGAAGCTCTTCCTTCAAGTGCAGGAATGCTGCACCCCGCTGCAGACCTGGCCCCCAGGGTGTTGAGCAAGACTGTTCTCCCTTTCAGCATCAACACAGAGTTTATATATGCATACATAATGCAGATAAATAGAAATGAGGATATTTTCAAACTGCCTGCTAAACCAGATGCAAATCAGTGACTGTTTATAAGGTAAAACAACATTCTTACCTCTGACTTTAACAAGAAATTTGCAAGTGCCTTTGTTTTCAGCTCTGTCATAGACAGTATATTGGATTTTGTGGTCTCCTTCTGGAAAATGTGACCCTGGTGGCAGGCCTTTCAGAATAACACTAAAACAGGAGATAATACAGGACATAAATTCAGCAGTATTTTCCTACAGACAATACTCTTAGGCACATGGTGCAACTACTGGGGGTAGTTAGAAGGGTGAGGTGATCCACAGCAGCATTTTCACCTGGAACTTGCCCCTGTCCTGCAAACGAGACAGGAGAATTCAGACCTATCAAGCATATCCTCAGTACTGAGGCACGGGGGTAGAGTAGTGTTCCATGTAATGGAGGAGCTTATGTACTCAAGGAACTGCAGGACCTTGGGCATTTAAGGAAAACACTGCATACTCTAGAAAACATCACAGATTAGAAAGGTTTTGTAAAAACAGAGATGTGGTTTATAGAAAAGCTTCCACTGAATCAAGACTTTGCCTCTACGGAGCTGACAACTGTTAATTGTATAACAAAACCTACCTGGGACATTTCTCATTTTTTTTTCTATCAGGTAAAAAGACTTTGGAATTTCTTTATTCTGTCATTTTCAAAATTTTTGTTTTATCAGGTGTAATTTTTTAATACTGTTAATCATCTTAGAATTATTAGATCAGACCTTTAGAGCAATATTGTTTTTACCTGTGCAATGGATTTTTCTTTCTAATATTATTAATTTAGAGCAATTAAAGGGCAATATCACTGTGTCTTTCAACACCTTTTTTCTATTTTTATGAAGTGTAAATATCTTTACACTTACAAGCTGGAGCTTTTAAGCTTAATCAACCTGCTATTACACCACTGAAAGTTGTAACTTGCTTACTGAAAGAAGCAGATTTTCTATACTCTTACCATTGCAATAATCTCAATAGATTGACAGAAATCCTGCATGATAAAAATGGGAAAATCAGAGGCAGTAGTACCATAACAAGAAGACCTTGCTCTTCTGGAAAATATGACTGTGAAACCATAAAAATTGATAAAAAAAGTTTTGAACTGTTAAGTTTAATGTTACTGGAAGGAATGTTACTTTAAAGGCAACTGCAGAATCCTGGGACATCAGTAGCCAGCACTAGTTCAGGAAGAAGGCTAAAGATGATTTTTTTGTGCCACAATTTACTTGCTTACTTTTAGGACAGCCAAACTTGCCTCTGCTGCTACCTTCAGCGCACTACTCTCTTTTCATTATGTACAAGTAACTTGCTGTAAGAAAACTTGTTGACTATGAGATCTGCAAAGGAGCTCCAGAAAATTTCACAGGTCAAAATGCTGTTGTTTATTACATCAGCTCTAAAACAACCACAACAATCTGCTATTTAGTTCCCAAACAATTCACCTCCAAGTTGTCAAAATAAGAATCTTGGATGAATCACAGGGAAAGAGCACCCAGCCACCCTCATCAGCTGAATTTCTAACCAAGGAATAAGAAGGAGAAAATGCAAACATCTACACATTTGCACCTACTCTGTCAGAATCCCATCAGCAGTGTCCCTTCCCTCTGGGGTGTCCCAGAACACTCTGGCTGTCAACTTGTTGGGCTCCGCGGTTTTCTCCTTCACACTTGGGCACTGGATTCTCGGAGGTTCAGTATCTGTTGGAATAAATATCACAGAAATGGGCACTGGTGCACCTGTTGAGTAAGAGCTGACAGTGATCAGTCCTTTGCAATGCAAAAAAACCCCAAGTTATCGCAATTTTTTTTCCATAGTTATGGTACATAGTATGTACAGTACCATATATGGTTTCTTTACATCAGTTTAAAGGTAAAGTCAACACCTTTGAACTTCAAGGAGGGATGTCGAAGATTGTATCCAAGGAGCTTCTGTTCTGTTTATCTGCATTCTTCTCTTTGTTTGTCTGTGAGGTAGGTATTGTGATTAAGGGCATTTCTGAAGCACACTGAACATCCATTTCTCTCTGCATGATAATTTTTCATGTTACTCTCAACATACTGCTTATTTTCACCACAGTAATGGCAAAATAAGAAACAACAGAAGACTGGCACAATTGTCATTTTGCAGAAAATTAATGCTGCATTTGATTTTTTCCTAATAACTCTTATAATAATGCCTTACAGGTATTTAAAAAAAAGAAAAGTAGGTATGTTTTGAAAGACTGTTTGCTACCATAACACTGTGACTACTATTCAAAAGCAAAGGAACAGTGGTAATGTCAGAAGACCCTGACGGAGGATAAAGGTGATGCACAGCTGCTTGTCTTCAGCTGCATTTACTGCCAGTCCTGACACTTTGTTTCCCATGTTCTTTATTCACTGCCTTACTTTTAAAGGCCCCACCCATTATGCGTGAAAACCTGCTGACACTGCAGCCTGTGAGAGCTCTGCCCTCCTCTACAAAGCTACATTGCTGAATTAGGGCAAGAAATAACCCAGCCTCACCAAGGCTGCTTCTGGTTCTGATTAGTTCACCGTGGTGACCCCTCACCACTGTGGACAGTATAAATCAAATAAATGTGATGCTGGAATAAAAGCTAGAGCGGCATTTAAGGGCCCAGTGTTTTAAACTCTTAATTAGTCAGAAAGCTCACTAAGCTATTTAGTGCAGAGAAGACTGGTTAGTATGAACTAGCTTGGACTTCCATACCATAAGGGCAAACAATAAGGTTGCTGTGGGAACCAACTCACCAAGAACCCAGGGGCCAGGCAGACTTTTTAGCTGGACTTAAACATTTCTGGGAAGGATATTTGCTTTGGTCATTTCAGCTGCCTGTTAGCATTCAAGAGGCACTAAATAAACCCAACCAGAATAACTCTGCTTTGAAAGAGATCAAGAGAAAGCAGCTGTCCACCAAAGAGGCTTTTTAACTGCAGTCTCTACTGGGATGTGTTAAATACCAAACAGTGCTCTGTGCTCTTTTTTTCCTTTCCCCTGTACAAAGTTATGGCAAATTTACAGCACGTTAAGCACTTTGGCCACAGCCTGGCCCCGAAGTAAAACAGGTCTGAAAAAACCCCAAGCCATTTTAATGCAGAGAAGGTGAACAGAGACCATCCAGGCAATGCCCAAGTGACAAAACTGAAACACAGCTACCCCAAGAAAACCTTCAGTAAAATGTATGCTGTGAGCAAGGTGCCCACCTGCAGGTCAGAAAACTAAACTGGTTCTAAAACAAAGCCCAACAGAGGAACCCATAAGGTTGCTGACTGCTGGAGAGGTTTTATCAGAGGGAAAAATTGTCCTGTAAAAGCTGGAGTGTCAGATCCTCATTTAATAAGTATTCCTGGGCAGAGCTGGAGCCAGGACACGCTGCAAAGGTCTCTGACTCAGTACAAGAAGTCTTAACTTTTACTGCAGTGTCAGTGCTGAAACACCAATGAAAAGCAAAGCGGATTTATTTAAGCTGTTTAGCAGGGCTATGTATTAAACGTCAGAATCTCGCCTGCAAGGTTTAAATCATGGACATGGAGACTGAGTTTTCATTAAAAATGTGGCACTGTTCAGCCACAGTCCTGCAAGCTGTCATTTTTCTTGGCTATCTGGCAGCAGCAACTGGTACTCTGGCTCCATGTGGGGAAATGGCATTGCAGACATGGCATCAGGAGTTCAGCAGTGAAATACTCAATTTTAAATCAGCTTTTTGAACTTTGTGGAGGAAAAAGCAAAGTTTTCAAATAGGTTTTAGATTTTGCTTGGGGTTTTTTTGTTTGTTTTGCTTTTTGTTCATTTGGTTGGTTGGTTTTGGTTTTTTGGTGTTTTTTTTTGTTGTTTTGGTTTGGGGTTTTTGTTTGTTTGTTTTAACATACTAACATATTAACAATTTCAACAAAATTTAAAGAGCTTGTTAGCTTTCTTTCTCACAGTTTGTTAAAGGTTTACATTTATTTGCTTGTGAATCTGGGATGGCAACAGGAAAGAAACAGAGGGATGGTTCTGAATGCCCACTGCTTGCTTACTCAATAGTCTGTATGGGATGGGTAAACTGTCTGTTGTTCCATGAATATGCTGTTATTGCTGATGACATTAAAAATGGCTGGAAGTTAGTTCAAAACATTAGTCTCTGTCAAAAGCATAAAGAGGTGAAATCATAAAAATGGGAACAAAAAACATTGTCCTGCTCTCTCCACCCGCCCGCACAAGGAATTGATTTGTATTTCAAAACATCCATTATCAAGGCCTGTGTGATCACTGACTCAGAGTGCAAAGCTTGTTTCAGATGGAAGCTGTTAGTAACTACCTATCAATACAGCCTTAGCATGTGAGAAGAGGATGACTTAGCTTGGTGACAGAGAACCTCTGTTACACAATCAGCAGGAAAAGGAAACCCTTCTAGAAGAAAAGACAGTGACATTTTTCTATCTTCTAGGTATGTTACAGTGCATTAGGGTTATAGTGGAAGTATTAATCAAGTTACCATTTTCAGCTAACTGATAACCAAAAGCAGCTGTACATTGATTTTTTTAATCAAAGTTATTTCAGCAACATGGGGGAAGGACAGTAGACAGTCTGCTTTGTTAGGCCTGAATATTCACTATCTGTAAGGACTTCTGTGACAGCTAAAACTGACCTAATTTTCTGTAACTCAAAAAATATATCTCTTCCCCTCTTTCAATGAATACCTGTTTTATCACTGAAAGGCCTTGTGTCTTTCCTACCCAGATCTTCACTACTCCATTGTGAAGCCCACATAATTTTGTGCAAAAATGCTAAACAGGGCAGTAAAAAAGTGTAGAGAAAAGCCCCTTGCTTCCAAAAGCATTTCAGGTGCAGGTCTGAAGTAATTTTTGACATACTTAAAGCCAAAATCTGTGGAATTATGTTTATTCATGTAAAATTTTCTATACTACCTATCAGGAAGTCAAAAGATAATCTATTAAACATTCTGCTAACTGCATACCTCACTATTTGCATCTAGGAACTGTGTGCAAAGGTTTGAAGGGGCTTTCTCCACCCTATATGGTATTACCAGAACTTAAATCACAGTATTACTTTTACTGGGTTACTTGGGACTTGCAATCACACCCTTTGCAACAGGTACCCTGCATTTTTGGAATAAAAAAGAAGCGTTAGTGCTGACATAGCCTCTTTTTCTTTTGCTTAAGACATACTTGCTTACTTTACTCTGCAAGACAGCACCCTTTTGTGATAAAAAACCCACTGCTGCAAACAGATGATGTTCTGAAAGTGCCAGGAAATACAGAAGATAATATTTTACCATTTCCAAACTTAAAAGGGTTTGTTTTGCTTCCTCTGCCCACACTACTGAGAAGGACAAAGCTTGTTTTTGTAAACGAAAACAAGAGATACCACAAACAGTCTAGACCTAAGTATCTCATTTCTACATTTGTACAACACCAAATAACAGGAAACCTGAACAAAATTTTACAAACATCAGGCCACAGTGGAGAGACTCCAAAACCATTTGCTAACCTAGACTGAGCCACAGGCATTCTGAGGAAAACCAAGTTATCTTACACATAGAACACTGAGCACAAATGCTCTGCCATCCACAAGCTGAAATTACTGGTAGCCAATTCAGATGGCAAAAAAATACTTTCCTCTGTGGGTGGCTGCTGAAGCTTTTATCAGAGGCTTCCCAGAAAAAAGGGCAGCCAGCAGCCGAGACTCCACTATCTGCTGAAATTTCATTAGTAGTCAGGAAAGTTAAATTTCAATATTTGTTTATCTCTCTTTTGATTTATGTATATAGAAACACTTATTCCAGCTGAGGTTCCCAGGAGACCACTGACTACATAATGAAAATTGCTGGCATAAGTAACACGAACTAGGCTGAAATTTAAATTAGCTGTAACCATGCTGGTAACTACAATCCATTCATATTCCTTGGATATATTTGGAGACCATGATCCCAACGGAGAAAAACAACAGGTCAGACAACGGGCTTTTTTATCATTAAGCTTCAGAGAGCACGACAGAACTCCAGCACAGAGAACATTCCAGAAGAGCAGGACAGTAATTACAGGCTACCAAGGAGTCACCCAGGAGATCAGCAAAGCATTGAAAAGTGCTGACCATTTACACCAGCCTCATCTTTATTAAAGTGGTAATGCCTGGAGCTTGTGTGTAAGAAGGATACTCACTTTGGACAAAGTACTGAGTGACAGAACTTTGCATCCCTTGGAAAACTGTTCTCTGCTTCCTTAAGAGATAGTTGCTTTTTTCCTCCCCATAAACTGGATAAAAAGGCATTTGGGAGTTTATTTGCAGGACTTGGGCACTAGCAGGTACCTCAAAATATGGACTTCCCAGGATGAAGACCCCATATCCCACTTACCAACGCAGGATGCTGGCCGGCCACTCCACACTTTGTTGTCCATGCATGTCACTATCCGGTCTCCTTTCAGCTGGTATCCAGGAGAGCAGTAATACTCACACCTCGAGCCAAAATAGGCACCATCCAAACACTTGAAGCCCCCGTTGGTCGGCATGGATAAGGTGGGGCAGCGCTTTTCTGGAAAAGGAAACAAAGATTTCTGGAAACCTGTTATTTTCCCCCTTTGGAGCAATGGGAATGTGGGGTATTACACAGAAATAAAAATGCAGCTGGCAAATGACGAGTGTTCCACTGGAGGTTTTTCCAAACTGTTCTTATTAGATGAATTTGAAATTTAACTCAACATAAGCATTAGTGGCCTAATACAACATTTATATGAGAAAAGGGATGACAAGTACCTATTCTCTCCTCTCAGAAAATGTCTTAATGCAAGACCCCATTTAGACAATGGCACAACTTAGAAAGTACAAGATGGGCAATATTTTAAAGCAGCTTTATGACTCTGTCATGAAACTATTTCCACAAATCAAAATCCCACACTCATAAAACATTCCCTATCTGCCATGAGCACTTGTACCACTCGGATACTTATCATGCCACGTACACCTGTAAGATCCTCAGCAACAAACTAATATACGTACCCAATTATATCACCAACCTTTAAAAATCAGTAACAACCCAAAGATCAGTTTCAAAGACGAATGAAAATTTACTGTCTGCTGAACCTGCAACACAAGTCACACACACTCATTTCGTAGCCACTTACGTTTGCACAGAACTTTCCCAGACCAACGTTTGCTGGACTGACAGATTAGCTGGTGAGGGCCATGCAGTTCGTAGCCTTTTTGACAGCGAATATCACATCTTGTGCCCAATACATTCTTGTAATATTCCCCTTGAGGTGTCCTGCAGTTTGCATAACCGTGTTTCACTTTAATGGGCGAGCACCACGGTGTTTCTGGCACGGAAAAGTAAAAAATCCACACATAGCAATTAGAAAAATGCAAAAATTCAGAAACAAACATAAAATTGCTTTGTTTATTCACGGTCACAGAAAAGAAATGGGTAAAAATGTCTTAATTAAAAAGCCGTGAATCCTCAGAGTGCAGAACAGGGCAGAGAGTTGCAATAAGAGTTGCAATAAGTTTTACACATCCAAATGTCAGCCCTCCAAAGACTGGCAGCTCCTTTTTTATGACAAACATTAAAGACTGTAGCCATTAGATTGGAAGGGGTTGAGAGGATAACTGGGTTTTTAC
Organism: Myiotriccus ornatus; assembly: GCA_036023395.1. Taxonomy (NCBI): domain Eukaryota; kingdom Metazoa; phylum Chordata; class Aves; order Passeriformes; family Tyrannidae; genus Myiotriccus; species Myiotriccus ornatus. Next base: position 109,144,283 of record JAYRBT010000001.1, read on the forward strand.
TATGCTTCTTGTCCATGGAATAAGTGTGCCACCATGTGGGCAGTTTGATGACAGCTGGAACGTTCTTCCCTCCTGGTTTCAAGTAGACACACCTAACTGCTCTTTGATACGAAAAGTTTGCATTAGGAACACCTTTGGTCTAGCTGTAGTTGTCAGCTGTCTACACTTAGCTCTCTTAGAGCTCATCAAAATTAAAAATCTTCCACTTCCATAACAATCTGTGCAGTAAGGACAGTGCCTTGGCAGAACTCTGTGTTGATTGAATCTGTCCCACAGTTAGAACGGATGTCACTTACAAAAATCATACTGCCAATGTCAAGCTCATGTGTGCACATCCTCCATGTGCCAGAACAACTGTTCAGTGTTTAAGTACAGCTCCAGTTTTGCAAAGTTAGCATTCAGGATTAAGCCTGAACTGAAACGTGTGAAGTGTGCAAGAGCAGCTGCTCCCCTGCTGTTCTCAGCATTCTGTGGTGCCACAATAAAACATTCAAATACTCTTTACAAATAAAACAGCCTTCTAAATCTGAAGGCAAGTGTCCAATCCAACAGGCAAGTGAAGAGCTTGTCAGAAAAAATCTGACTTTATCCCTCTCCTTTTGGTAGTAATTTATAGCTTCCAAGGGCAACGTGCATTTGGCCACACATATGCACAAATGCAGATATATATATATATATAAAGCATATATCTGACAGCACAAACCCCTACACTTCCTACTGTCAAATCCTTTAGAGGGTTCAATGTTCATTCACAAGCATACTATCTACTTAGCACATATTCAGAAAAGGGAACCCAAGTTGCATAAAATGAAATTAAGTGCTAAATGTTCTCAAAGGTCTGAACATCACGTGTCCTACTCTTCACCTCCAAAGATGGGTGGAGGACTACCTTTACCTAATATCATGGAAATGTAGTCTGAAGTACAAGAACCACTTTCTAGTTGCTCCTGGATGCAGGACAGTGACATGGATGGATCTGCCAAGTCAGAGGAAAGCTGGAATTTGTCTGTGACTTCACAGATAATGTTCCTATTAAACTAATGGGAAAAAGGGAAACACACGTACATAAAACTGCATCCTTCTTAACCGGTCAGGGCTACACTTTAAATTATTCAGGATATGGGTACCATCTTCTTGTGAGGATTTAACAGCATACTGTGATGCTGATGGATGCAGTATCAAGCAGAGATGTTCCCTTCCCAGCCAAAGTTTCACATCCTTTGTTTAGCTTTGACAACAGGGTGCACCAAGACAATGGGCAGCTTCTCAGTAGGAATTTCCTACACGAGGAGTGACTAAACCTGCCCCTTTCTCAGCTCTGCCATTTGAAAAGGACATACTGGGAGAGAAGGAAGGAGGGAGAAAGGGAGGGATTGCGAGGCAAAAAGAGAAAGATGACAGGTCCTGAAATCCTGTGTGACAATGTGTGACATGCAGGAGGGACATGAAAAAAATTCTGAACTTTGCAAGAAAGATGGGAAAAACCCCCAAACAAACAAAACACAAAGACTTTTAGCCTTCATACTCACAAAGTCACAAGAGACATTTTAAAATAGTTTCTAGATCATCTTTGGCAGATATTTACTTCTAGCTCTTGATTGCTGTAGTTATTATGTACATTTTCCTACACTATTTGGATCAGCTCCACACATAAATAAACAAAAATCAATACAGCCTGTTTTATTTCTCAAATATGGGATATTTATATTCAGTGCACAATGTCTCTAGGACATATTTACACTTCCCCAGTGGAAACTACATTTTACATCTGTATTTTGCTGTGCTAGTCCTGAATAAACACAAACAGCATCTACAGAGACTAATTATCAAGTTTTGGACTAGACCAAGGGCACATTCCTCTAGACTAGTCGTTTCTGAAGCAGTCGTATTTTACTGTGACATGCTTATTTTTGTCTTTCACAGGTACACATGAAAACCCTTCACAAAGATGGATAAATGACATTATTCCCAGTGTCACCAAATGCACAGTAACTGAGGCACAGGACACAAGCAGGCCAGTCTAACAGCACCCAGCAGTTTAGGGTGAGTGCAGTTCAGCTTTCTGGCTCAGTCACAGAATTCACTCCTGGAGAAATCCTCCTGCTCCTGAGCTAACAACAGCATTGCTATAATCTCCCCTTCAGTGGTCCCATGCCCATAATTTCCAGCTTTTCTGTCCCACTTGTTCTTCTAATGCTCACAGACCCTCAACTTCCATTTATTTACATGCTCGAGCATGTAGGATCTCCTTAACTAAGGGGGAAACCTCAGTTTTTCTGCAGAAGGGTTTAAATTTGAAGTTACTAAAACAACACTGCCTGAAGGGGCAGAACTGGGGGGATGAAGACTCATTTGGGTTGAGCTTTTGCCCCAGCCAGTTAGATAATCCTTCAGCAAATCAGTTCAAGATATTTATGCCTCAGGTTTTCCACATGTATAAACTCCAAATGCACATCCAAATGTAGATTTCCTTTGTAAAGGTTGTTAAGACAAATATGCTATGCAACATGATCAAGAGGCTAATAATAATAATAAAAAAGGCAAAGCAGCTGTTTCAGGTATTGCAAATTGCCTGAGTTTTTCTGTAAATTTTTGTGGTTTTACAAACACACTTGCCTTAAGTAAACAGCTGCACACATATTTTGATAAGAAAAAATGTCCAACAGCTAACAAATGCAGTTTAATGCACAAACACAATACTGAAAAAGAAAATGCCTTTCCTGTAGTGCTGCTGCAGCTACAGTGGTGTACAGAGAGAAACAAAGCAAGGCTCTTAGGGAGGGGTAAAATACATCTTATACTGGACCAAATGATACTGCCAGAAAGAAAAACAATAACAAACATGCTTTTGGATGCAGATGAGTTGCAGAACTTAGGAGGAACATCTGTTTGATCTAAAACACTGTAATACTCTAGAACTGATTGTGATTAGAAGAAAGTGGATGAGGCAGGGTTTACAAGGGGCAAATATCTGGGTTTAGACCAACTGATACTGCTGGGAAAAAAACCCTAACTAACTTGTAAAGCACATCAAATGGTACAACAAAGTTTGAGATCAAAGTTTGTTTATGTTTAATTGAAGGCACATATTGGTTTTCAAAACGTAAGCAGTTACATGGAGCACTTGCAGAACATTAGGTCTGTGTGGAGCCCCAAGAGGTCACAAAGCTGTTCCCTGCCTCGAGGCAAGATCAGCCATGTTCCTGAAGGCCTTGGAAATTCAAAAAGTTACAGGTTCCCCAGGCACCTCTTCTGGAACTTCACCATCCATACCAGGCTCTGTTCACTTAACTAAAATTTGAGTTTTTAGGTACCAGGACCTATGTACTGGTTTTTTGTTTAATAAAAAGTTTGTGCCTTAGTGCAAACCAGAAAGAACTAGAAAGTTCCTCAGCAACATAATAGCCTGAATCATCACTTGGTAGTAAAACATTTCAGAGACTCTATGCTGTGTTTGAAAACACTGGGAAACAGGCAGCAAGCAGAAATGGTTGAAGTCCCAGTACTGCCTCTACAGCTGGGGCTACTGTTTGATCAGTACAGTATTTGAGAAAACACACTGAGGATCACCAGAGCAGTGGCACTGGGGCTGTGATGAACACAGGAAATGATGTACACACAAAGCCATTTCTCATGAAATGTGATCACAGACAGCCATGCCAAGTGGCAGGAAGGAAAGCATTTTTGGGGCATCGTTTCCCCTAACTCCTTGGTCCCATCTAAACACCAGCCTCAGCTGAGCACTTCCTTCACAAGCAGCATGCAAAGTGACCAGCTGTACTGTTGCTTGCTGGTACACGAGCCAACAGAGCTGAAGGTTCACCAGGGAGAAAGGGGAAAACTCTTTAAAAATGCTGTGGGCACAGAAAATCTTGGTGATGTTTCTTTGGAAAGCTGAGCAAGTGGAAAAACATCCAGATGAAGACAAAAGGGTTTAGTAGGAGGTCCATTTTCACCCCTCCCAGTAAACTTCAATGTTTTGTTTGCAGATGTCAAAGAGGATGAATCTGTGTGCTTGTTTGCACTGTTTAGTGAGTATGTGCGCAAAGAAGAAACCCAATGCTGCTTATGTACGTTATCATCAGTTAGGAAAATCCATTTAGTTATTTGTTACTGGGAAGCTTTATTTGCTGACCAATGGGTCACACCCAAAATGCTGGACCGGACATCTGAGGAGAAGCTCTGAACATTGCTACACAGCCCATTTTTCTTGCTTTGTCTTTCTCCACCCCTTTCCCTCAAAGCCAACATAAAGAAGTATGCTAATGAAGACTGAGCCTTTTCTACTCCAATGCTTTACACTCTTAGATTCACATTGTCTGTTCCTCAAGATTTGGCAGTAGTGCTTCCATACTTGAGGCAGTTTTTAATATCTCTGTGAACGAGTCATTATGTTTCACTTACCCTGGTGACATTTTGGCTGACATGAGTATAATTCATTTTGGATCACCATCTTAAAGGAAATTATAAAGAATCCACATTTTAACTACTTGCCTGCCCTGGCATGAACTGGCATTGATTTATCTTCATGGTCTCTGAAATTCTTTTTCTATGTGTCTGCAGAGGACCACATGTTAAAAGGCAAAGAAAAATGAGTTTACCTAAATAAAGCTTTAGAGAACTATTTGTGCATGTGTTTGAAAGCAAAATGTTATACTAAAGTATTTTACTGGAAGGAACATGAGACATTTACAAAAGCAGCAACGTAGCCATAACAGCTGTACTTTCCCCTTTGTTGTTCATAAATGTCTGAATTATTTTATGACTTACCTCTTACACGGTCCATTGATTCTTTGCAGAGAATCAGTAACATACAACAAGACACTAATGACCACTACTTTCAAGTAATCAAAATTATTACAACTCTAACATGTCCACAGATCAATTTACTAAAAAAAAAAAAACAAACCCACAGTTGCCATTTAAAGTGATAAATTAAATGCCAAGTTTCTTTACTGTCTAGGCACCTGAGGGGTTTTGGCAGAGGAGAGAGGTATTGAGACAGAAGCAGACTGTTAAAGAAAATGGACATAGCACTGCCTTACTGGCAGTGGCAAAAAAAGGTCTTAGTCTTGTGGAGTGGCAAAGTCTTCCAGAACAGGGAAGAAAACCTGAATTTGCTTTATAAACATGCCAGTCCATTCATTCATCCAGCTACTAGTTTATTTTTTTGAATGTATGCATTCATTTGTTAAACACACTTCACTTGGCATTTCAGGTAGCAGGTTAACCTGAAATCCAAACAATTTTATGGGAAAAAAAAAAAAGTAATGAAAATCAGGTTCTCTTGCACATGCTTCTATACATCACCATCAGTAAGCCCAGGGTTTAAGTCAGCTTATCACTGATGGTTTTGTTGGGATGTATGAAGAAGAAAGAGAAGCTCTTCCTGATTTTCATGATTTAACAACCTGATCTTCCAGGAGCAAAGGCAAGGCAGAAGTTACTTACTTAGGTGCATAAAAGAGTTTTGATCAGTACTTGACCTAATTTCCATTGTTAAAAACAGTAGAAATTAAATCTGGGTATAAAAATCCATGAGACAAACCATGGAGCTGGATCACCAAGATTTTCTAATCCAGGAAAAGAAAAGGAACGAAGCTTTCTCTCAGCAACCAGCTGATCCTCTTTAGCACATGAGCAAAGCATTCACCTTTATATCTATTGCGTGCATACACATCCTCATCATCTTCAAGGGGTGAGTATCCCGATCCTACAACAAAAAATAAGAGAAAAAAAACTGCAGCAAGAAAGGAAATATAAATTAAGAATAATGGAGAGACTTGAGAAAAGACATGCAAGATTAGGATGCAATAATCTATGCAATGTCATCAGCGTGGGCTTCTCTGAAGCTCAGTCATAGCAGACCCAGTTTATAGTGAATCTGGAAGGGGCAAATTGATTTGATAATCAGGCAAAATAGTGAATTTCTCCTGGTGCTCTCAGAGCAATGCTGTGCAATGTTAAGTTGCACGTGTCAAGTCACAGCTCCTCTGTAATGGGGAGCCCAGCTGCCATGTAGTTGATCTACAGAGCAGAGAGAACTGGGCAGGTACAGGTGAAGGGGCACACCAGAGGTTTCACTATAAAGTGGTTCTTTAGTGTCAGTGGCTGTTAACAGCCATCAGGCCAAATAGCAGAAGTAAAATGTGCATAACTCAAGTACAACCCTCTTTAACCTGTATGATCCTCACACCAAGAACAGAACCTGGAGGTATGTTACCTGCAAACACAAGTTACATTCAGATCAAAAACACAGTTTGCTTTAAAAAATTTTTATGGAGTTGTTCAAATAAAGAGACAGTATATTTCTACACTTTTTAAAAACCTGTCCAATGGCAAAAAACTTAAAATAGAAGTAGAAACTCCTTCCTAAAAACCAGAAACCATTTGGAGCACCACTATTCAAGTAATTCATCAGTAAAACCCAGAATTTGGCAAGAAAGTCTTCAAAATATCCCTAAACAACATTTATTTAAAATCAGTGGCTTCAGAGCATGAAGTCTAGTCTAAATTCTACGTAAGTCTTTTCTACAAAGAAGGGTTCATGCAAATTCCCTTTTTGAAAAACCTTTCTAAAAACCTTGCGTGCAACAGGTGGGTACTCAGGGGCTCAGCACTACACTACAGGAGCTTGTCATACATGGTATCTCAAATTACAGCTATGGGGTTATTTCACTGCCATTTGCTGACATATGAGACCATGGTCTGTACAAGCTGCTGCTTAAAATTAGGCAAAATTAAATAATTTAGGTGCCTCAATAAGCTACTAATTTCATGCACAAATGACACAACATCTGCTGCTAGACTCCATTTCTTATTGAAAACAAACAAACAAAAAAAAACTGCACAGAAAAGAGTGAAACTTTATTTCTTACTCTACTGGACTCAAGCAAACCCAGCTCATGGATCTGTAGCTGCTTCACAGGAGTAGCTCTAGTGCAAAGGGCTGGTCTAAAGAAGGGCAGTGCCCTCCACAGCACCAGCCACAGCACTGCTCATGAGGGTTCTGGCCACCTGAAGGTGAGACTCTGCATCTCCCAGGACCCTTCTCATCACGTTACGTGCATGTTGGGTGCTGGCACCCAGGACCCACCAGCCTGCAGCGCCGGGCAGCTCCTTCAGGGAACTGCAGGGAAGCGGCAGATCCGTGCGCTCCACATCAGACCAAATTCTTGCACCAAAACTGCAGTTACGTGAACGAGAAAAGTCTGGAGAGTTGTACTATAAAAGTAACAAACCCCCACAATTCACCTTGGGCCTGATTCAAAGCTTGCTGTCATCACTGGGAATCCTTACATCAGTTTTCAGACAGCTTTGAGCTGGGACCTGATCAAGTGAACTTCTCAACAGCTTCTCCTCTGAAAACAAGTGGTTTATGTATAACAAAGGTTTCCTATCACTTGGAGGCCATTTCTCTGGACTTTTTTATATTTACTGTTGTGGTTGAAGTTTTGATGCCTAAACGCTGACATCTGAGAAACTTCTGAACATAAAACCAAACTTTATTGCACTTGAAGCCTGACTGTATAGCATAAAGAGCAAGCTGTGATCCCTGAGGGCTTTGTGAAGACCTTGATATGTAAATGAACATCTCTCTTAAATATCATTTTTTCTGTCAAAAACTGGGACACTCTTAGCTAATCTCTCACTTTGAGGGTTATAAAACTGTTTTCTCAGTGTTATCACTCTTAGTTGTCCAAAATTTAGTGTGCAGTGACTTTAAGATTTTAAATTATTAAATCTTAGAATTATGTGAGCTCTTACATATTTACCTTTCCTCAGAAAAGAAATAATGATCCTTAGACAAGAAATAAAAATGGCTTTTGAAAGTCTTCTAACAAAAACCAGCCTAAAGAGTTATTCATTGAATAACTTTTGCCACGAAAAAAGGTTCTGTTGATGGAGCTTGACATCTCAATTTCCAGTTCACTTTCTAGCTCAAAATGAGAAGTGAGTTGTGTCTCTTTCTTAACAAGTAATGTTTTTTTAATAACCACAACAGGCTTGGCTTGAGGACACAAGAAAGGTTGTCATTGTCCTGCTCTGGGACAGTCTCGCTCCCATAGGAAGCCCACCAGCCGACACAAACAGAGCCTGTGCGAGCTGGGGGCACCAAGGACAGTTTGGCCATCACCCACCAGCCTTGGGCCAGGCCATGAAGAAACAGTCTAACGCCAGGGGCTGTCCCTGAAAAGCTGGGCTGGCTCTGGTGGGATGTATCTACACCACAACCACATCACTGCCCTGGGCACAGCAGCACCACCTCGCCCAGAGGTGCCAGATTCTCTCCTGTCTCCACATGACCTTCTTCACTCTGGCACTGGACACACCCTGGACCTGGCACTCTCCAAATTCACCCACCCACACCAGGCTGTACATCCGTGTTACACAGCAGCCCTCCAACAAAGCCATCCCGTGCCAGCAGATGGCTGCTCTCCTGGCAGCCACCAGGCCTGACCTGGCAACTCATTCCCCACTAGTGCCACCCCACCAGTGACCCTGAGCAAATCACCATTTCATCTCCATTTTCCCTGTGATAAATCAAAGTGTTTCTGCTTCACATACGCTCAAAATTGGCTACTGAGCTGTTGGGAGTGACCTGGAAGGAACCTCCTATGGATTGTGGAAAGCACATGTCGTGAAGCAGGAGAGCCAGGGAAAAACCTGCACGTCCTTTGCAGAGTGGAGAGCCAGTGCAGTGAAAGACATATGTGAAGGAGATAACACCGACCAGAACACTATGCCCATGATGAACTGAATTGCTGTGTGATTTTATTTCAGGGGAAAAACCTAAGTATAGGTTTGACTCCATTTTAGTAACTGTCTTCTTCCCAAAAGGACTTGGTGCCTGCTCTGGCAGGCACAGCAACAGTTTGCCTATTGGTCTGATACCGCGGGGTACTGACCAATCA
>JAYRBT010000001.1:109155588-109186424 GCA_036023395.1 Myiotriccus ornatus
CTGTAAAAATTTGCAGCAAAAGTCAGTGTTCTAGTTTATGCCTACTGAAACTTGAAGTCTCAAGTATAACACCAGTTATAAAAATGTCCTTCATGAAAATTATGCCCTTATATTCAGTGAAAATAAATGAGGCATTTCCAGAATCCTTATTCTGGAAATTCTAAAGAAAAATTCCAGAATACTAACTCTGGAAATTCTGTCTTGCTCTGAACTGCTCTTGTTAGGTGACACAATGAGATGTGAGGGTTTAATCAGATTTTGCTTAAATTTTAATTTCAAGTTGTAAAATGTATATAGATCTGCATAGTGGGTTTTCATAGAAATGTAAAGAAAATCCAGACAAAAACAGTGAAACATATGGATGAAAGACCTCTGCTACTGAAATAAAGTGGGGAAAAAAGCAGCTCAACAGGCCAATAAAGGTATAGATGGGAGCTGGCATTGGTACGACTTCGAGAGAAATATTAGTCATGTGCTGTATTGTTCCATAGTTCCCACATAAGCCATGTTCCCTTGATTGCAAGGTGCCACGATGATTTGTCTGTTAGATGGGCTATGGGGGTCCAGCTGGGAACTTGGCTCAAAGGGAAAAATCTGAACAAGAACAGTGCCCTCAGGAAATGCTGATTTTCAGCCTGACCAGTGAGAGGGGTTTTTTTTTGTTTTGTTTTGTCTCATTGCCAAATCAAACTTTTAAATAACTAGATGCAGAGAAAAGGGAAGATGTTAGCTTCCAGAGTTTTAAGCTGTCCAAAGAAGGCTCAAGGGCATCTTCCCTTCCTTTTAAAGGGCTCCACCTGAATAAGAATCTTGCAATAAATTGAAATCAAGCATAACAAAATAAAAACTTCAAAAAGACAGGTGAATGAGAAAAGTCCCTGATCTTTTGGAAAGGCAACTAGATATGCCAGCAGGAGACCAATAAAGAGGAAACTGGAGAAAAAATGTTTCCTTTGTTCAAACCATGAAGAATTCAAAGTTTGATTTTTGCTCAAGGAACTCTTCAATAAATAATGCTAAAAAAATTAATGGCAGTATCTCCCTTTATGATTAGAAACTGTCACAGCTTCTTACCAGAGAAAGGACAAAAGGTGTTCTGAACACTAAAATGTAAACCAATTCAGGTGAACAAAATGTACATTCTTTAACTGATAGGTTTAAGGAAGGTAAATACACTGAATTAAATCTACATAAAGCACAGCTATATAGCTGCATCCTGTGTAATATATTTGTTATCCTGAGCACATACATGGTCTAAGCCAGAGTTTAAGCCTAGCAGAAAAGCAAAGCCTTCCATATTTACAACAGCTATGGGGGTGTCCATGGATAGAGGAGAATGTCTCAATATAGAATAATTTGCAGTCTGTGCCTGAGAAACTACAGGAGACTCTGCAAAGGTTTTCCACACTTTGTCCACACTGGACATCTGTGACCCTGGTTTCTTTGCTGCTCACACAACATCATCCATGAGTAATACTTGTCTACAGCTGAACTCAGACTCTGTCCCACTCTGCCAGACACCAGCTCATCTAAATTATTCACAGCTTTGTCGCTGGTCAAATGTGCTACAATAGCTTAATCTACCTAAGCATGATGTTCCAGGCAAGTAAGGAAATTCCAGCTATTTATAATCATCCAGTACATGCCCACCTGCCCTCTTTTCCAGGCTATTTTCTCACAGCCTTCTGTTTTCCAGGCTAGCTTGTCACAGGACTTTACTGCTAGCTTATGTTTCGCCCTTTTCTCCACAGTGGCTTAGCAGCCTGAGCTGAGAATTGCCCCCATGCCTCCTGCTGGCAACCCCTCCTCTTCCACCAGGACTTTGGAGACTGTGTGACCCCCAGGCTGTGTGTGACCAGCACCCAGAGGCACTCTTATTTCCAAAGCTGCTTTGCGGATGGGACTTGTTTACACATCCTAAAAATCAAATATATGAATTTGGAGCCATGGGAAAACACTGGGCTGGCAGGGACCTTAAGAGGTTTCATCTCACTGAAAGAAAGCAAGACAGGTCTATTGGCAGCGTGGTTCAGCTGTGCACAGATGGTCTCAGTTTCCTAAGAGCTGGGATAGCTGAAGCCCTCCAGGAAATGGAGTAAGCTGTGTATCAGTCAACAGCCACCCTGCCTGATCTGCCTCCAGGTTATCTGAAAGGGAGAGAAGATATCTCAGGCATTGGGATGAAATCCTGCTCAGATAAACACGCTCTGATGTTGCCCTGGTTCCCATCCCTGATGGCAGGGCACACCTCCCCCAGGACAGCAGACCCTGAGGATGAGTCCCTTCTGCAGCAGGAACTCCTCCAGCATGAAGGACTCTTGCAGGCCACAGCTACCTTCTGTGCCAAGCACAAGCAATTGGGTTGGGCTGTTTTTTAGGCTTTTCTCATAAAATTTGTTAAACTGAGCTTAAAGCACATTGAGCCGAATTTACAATTGAGCCTGAAATTACCTGAATTACACATAAACAAGATACTTCAGAGCTTCTGGGGAAAGGATGAGAGGAGAGGGCACTTTGTAGTCAGACACACCACTAGGTGAACTAGAAGGCTGCAAGATGGAAAAGCCAACTGGGACTCTGAAGAGGCAAAAAAGAAATGCTACCACTTATAGAGAAGATTGTTATCTTGCAAGATCCAGAGAAATAATTCCTGTGAACATGCTTCAATATGCTTTTTTCACTTATATTGAGGTATTATAAGATAGGTATATCTTTAACATAAGCCTTCATTTTAGGATTGAAATGACAGAAAAACAGGAACAACTATGGAAGGCCAGTAAGGGACTGAAAAGAGGTAGAATTACTAACAACTGGTTAATTAAGTAAAGAACTTCTAAGCTGAAAGTCTCTTTAATGGCAAGTTCCAGTGACCTTTGGGATAACTTTCAAAAGGAGGAGATTGAAAACTAATCCTGATCTATTCTGAATGGGTGACAGATGGAAGAAATCTTTTTCCTTTTTTAATGCTGATACTGGAAACCGGCACATTTCAGTATCTAACTTTTAATACTACAGCACCAGATACACTGCCTTTTTCGTCTTTGAGTCATGTGTTATTTCTGAATCTCTGTGATTTTAAGAAGATTTTTCAGATTTTATGAGGAGGCTAAAAGAAAGGCTCCCTAGGAAAGGAAATCTCAGCTTTAATGTCAGACACTACACCAACAGTTGAAAACTAGCATCAGGGGCTGCCTGTAATCCGTAGGAAACTCTCCAGTAAGTTCCTAGAAAACATAAGGGGAGCAGAAAAGTGTGATGTTACTGACTGTGATCTCTTGCTCTTTAGTAAGTGGAGTCACACAGTGTCAGGAGAAACAGAGAGGAACTATAAACCCTACACTGGCAGCGAGCACCCTTGAGGACTTCTCTCCTGAGCTAGCAGGTCAAAAACTGAGCAAAGAGTACAGAAAAACAGTGGGGAAAAAAAAAAAAAGTGTAAAGGAACCTGAAATTTAATAACAACTTAATTAATTGAAGGAAAAATAAACAACTGCTGTCAAGATTCCGGAGATAGAAATTTAATTTATTTGTAAAGAGTAGTATTAAAAACAACCTCAAGACAAACAGTATTTAATATGGAATTCACAGCCAGAAGCATAGAAGTTGTATAAACCAATTAATGAGAAAAGGCTTGCTCATTTTGTTTAAAATAGTAAGTGTTAATCATATCCTAAGGTAGAGTCATAAGTTCTTTTGATGGAGCCAGAGTAAAATAATGCTAATTAGATTTTAAAGGAACATTTGAGATATTCCCTCCAAACCCTTGCTCCCTTTTTATTAATATTGATGTCAGTGACGAATCCCCATCACAGGGACGTTCTTACTTCCACTGAAAACAAGGGGGTAAACAAGTTTCCTTCTGAGAGAGTGCTTACCAAGGTCATTTGTAAAGATACTGGCTTAGATGCTACAGTTTCACTAATGATACACGCTGTTTTGGGCACCAAAATATCAAAAAGGTTAAAGCTGTTAGAGTGACCAAAGGAGGGCTACAAAGATGGTGAAGGGCCTTGTGGGGAAGCTGTGAGCAACAGCTGAGGGCACTTGGTCTGTTCAGCCTGGAGAGGAGGAGGTTGAGGGACGACCTCATGGCAGTTACAGCTTCCTTGTGAGGGAAAGAGGAGGGGCAGGCACTGATCTCTGCTCCGTGGTGACCAGTGACAGGACCCGAGGGAATGGTCTGAAGTTGTGTCAGGGGAGGTTTAGGTTGAATGTAAGGAAAAGGTTCTTCACCCAAAGGGTGGTTGGGCACTGGAACAGGCTCCCCAGGGAAGTGGTCACAGCACCAAGCCTGACAGAGTTCAAGAAGCATTTGTGTGACAGTCTCAGGCATATGGTTGTCATGGTTCAGCTAGTTTCTTGGAATTTTTTCCCTTCCTCCTGGCTATCAGGTAAGCACTTAACAACACAAAAGACCTAGCTCCTTGGCTAATGGCCGAGATATTAGTCTCCTAGGAAACGGGGCAGATGAAGGAGCTAATGTTTATCTTTTTCTCCCATCTCCTGGGCAACAGGGGAGGAGGTTTTGTTTTTTTTTTGGTGGCTGGGGCTGGGGACACAGCACACGTGGGAGGAGAAGCTCGCTGTCTCTCTGCCCTCAGCTGTTGCTAGCTGTGGCTGGAAGAGTGTGGGAGGGGAGGCTGGGTGCTGTCTCGTCTCTCTGCTCTCAGCCGAGCCACTCAGGAGCCTCACCGGGATTTCCCCCCCCCCCCCCCATCTCCCATTCCCATTTGTTTTTTCCCTGGCTGTGTCCTTGTGCACATTAGGGGAAGAGAAAGGACTGGGTGGAGCAGTTTTCGACCAGCCGGAGTAAGTGAAATTGTCTGGTCCCTTTTCCCCTCTCCCTCTCCCCTTTCCCAGTGTGTAGGAAGGGAAAGAAGGTCCTGGTTTTTTTGGCTGGATTGGTTTCTCCGGCATACCTGGTGACTGGAACCGGACACTACAAGTTCTGCATCTCCAGTGATCCCACAGCGCCACCTGGTGGCTGCTATAGGACATTACAGCTTCTGCATCTCCAGTGACCCAAAGGCGCCCCCTATTGACTGTGGCTGGAATTGCACCAAAGGGCACAAAATTGAACTGTTTACTTTTCCTTTTGCCTGTTTATCGGTTTGGTTTTGAAGGGGGCTATTTGTGGGTATAGGAGTGTTGTTTGGTTGTTTTACTTGTTTTTTTTTTGTGTTTCTGTTAATACACATATACCTTTTAATAAAGGGCTGTTAGTTTTCCTTTTCTATAATTTGTTTTTCTTTCAATCGCAGCCTCTTAATTTTGGATTTATAATTGCTTAGAGGGAGGAGTTCGGGTCTTTTCTCATGACTCATCCTCAGCAAAAGACCCTTGTCTCATTTAAATTGGGACAACGGTATTATTCTTTGGGCTGTCCTCTGCAGAGCCAGGAGTTGGACTTTGATAAGCCTTGTGGGTCTCTTCCAATTCAAGATATTCTGTGGTTCTTTATATTAAATAAATCAACATAGCCATACTGCCAAAGACAATCCTCAGAGAATTCAAATGTCCCAAACTAGAAAGTAAATAAAATCAAAATAATATTCAATTTCCTCAATCTTTGGAGCCCTAACTGCTTGTTTAAGGCAAAGGGAGATTTGGCAATAGTAATATAATAATCTGAACAAAATTAATGACCCAAACACACCAAAGCCATGTATCCAGAATTACACCCTGCTCCTTCAGCAGAGTGAAAAAGGCTATGAAAATCCACTGCCACCACCAGAAATAGCAGAAGTACCTAAAATGAGACCGTAAGAGAAACCTTTTAGGAGAGAACAGTAACATGTACATGGCCAACCTGTAGCTTTTTCACAAGGTATGAGCTTGAAGACAGAATGCCTAGTCCTTGCAGTAAATACCATGGGCTTCTCCTCTCTTGGTAACCCAGTTCTTGCTTCAGCAGAGCCTCCTCACCTCTCAGCCAGGCAGCAAACAACATGGAGAAGCAGAAACCCAAATTCAACTCGCAGCTCGTGCAGGACCACAGACAACAGTGACCACACAAACCTCTCTCTCTCTGCTCCTTCCACCTGCGCCACATCCACACCAATTATCCAGCAGCACCCCATTCCTTCTCCCCATCCCACGAGGCCAAGAGCAGTTTCTGAGAGGCTGTGGTCAGCACCACGGTCCTCAGCAGGAAGGATGACGCCCTGACTCCTTCAGCTCCTAGAAGAGCAGCAGCAGGTCCAGCCTCAGCCTCCTGACGTGAGAACAGAGCGTGCTGGGAAGCAGCTGGGCTGAGCAAGGAAGCATGAAGTTGTGCTGTATGTGGTGCATAACCTAAGGATGGCCATGCTCTGGGCCCCTTTCATTAAGGGGAGGCTGACACATAGGCATTGATGAACAGCATCTGGCAGGAATGGCCAGCTGCAGCAGACAAGCTGGCAGACAGCTTCAAATTACTGACGTCAGGGTTCACTTAACATAATTAGGATATAATCCTTTAATAGTCAGGTTTTAGTTGTCCACAAAATTAGTTTAGTACTGAAAAAAATGCTCAAGTTTCATAAACATCCTGAAGATGGCAAATAAAGGCTCTCAGAAAAAAAAACACAGGAGAAACTTGTAGCAGAACAGGTATTTTTAAATAACAGATTTATGGATTTGTTGGTATTCCTGTTGCACCAAGTTTTTTCTTAGCTTCAAGATATTATGCTGGTCAAAGACACTGGAGACATACACCAAAGATCAGCTGTTTGTCTTATAAAGACAGGACTGGGATGCTATTGTAGTTCTCATTGTTTCCTCCTCACAGAAGCATCCAAGTCTGAAAAACTGACACATGAGATTTCAGGGCTTGCAATTAAGAGCAGACTGCCAACCCACAAGTTTGTCATGCAGACCAGAGATATGGATGTAAAAAGGGAGCACGTCAAACACACCAGGGGGAAAAAAATCCACAGAAAAATCACTAGGGTAGTAATAATTCTCATAGAAAAATGAAATCATCACCTTATTGCTACTAAGAATTAATACAGTGTAAATAATGTGGAATTTTACCCAAAATCCAGCTGGAAGTCAAACATTTGAGATGTATCACTACCCACAGTGCTCACACCAGTTCCTTGCCCATCAGGACGCTGCTGCACCCTCCCCCAGCCTCTGGGCTGCTGGGGGGGATCCCTGTCCCACTGCCAGCCCTCACAGAACCAGGACAGACCTAATCTTGAAGTCTTCTGTTTAGAAATGGGAAATTTTAAAGCCACTCACTTTAAAAAAAAAAAAAAAATTAAAAAAATAAAATTATTTCAATTTTTTTTAAAAAATTAAAAATTATTTAAAACAGTTCCACAGTTTTCTGTGTATTTCAACCATCTACAATATTTCACAGAAAAATAAGCACTGTAGCTAGGGAACCTACAAAGGTTTTGCGAAAAGCCCTAATGATTTGGACCACCCAGACACAAACATAAAATCAGATGCTGAAGTCCCTAGACTGAGTGGTCTCACATTCCATTTGCAAATCTGATCCCATGTCATTAAAAATGGTCAAAGATTTGACATGGATTTCCATGGCAGACAGACCAAATAATAACCAAAGGATCCACACACTGGCCTACCTACAAACTTGTTTTGGGTTTTGTTGTTTTCTTTTCACGCTTTAAAGTTCCCCTTCTTTCTTATGAAATTTTAGTCTAATATGCAAAATTAGAAACATACTGTACACTCAGTTCCAGTGTGGCGTGTCTTGTGTGCAAAAAGACAGTCGACATTACTGTCCCTCTGCTTTTATAGACCTGTACTGGCCCTGTGACGTCAAGGAAAATGGAATGTTAAGTTCAGCAGGAACTCCTAGCAAAAGGCAAGGGGTTAAACAAGCTGTACGTGGCAGCTACCGAGCAGCACTTGCCTCTCTCTCTCTGCCCCTCTGCAGCAGAGAGTCTCTTCATTTTTTGCAAAGGTACCAGTTCAAACAGCAGCCTGAGATAAGTCAGCATTTGCCAATAGGAAAACAGGCCAATGGCAACCTCCAGCAACACCTGAAAATAAGCTCTCTGGTTCTAATTCCTTCACCCGGCTCACTCTGAGAACAGAAATCATTTTCTGGGAAAAAGCAGATATATCACAGCTTGTTTCAACCGTCCCTCAGCAACCTGCTGCCTTGGCAACGAGCTGTTAGCAGGACCAGTCCATCAGCCAGCTGCCTGATGTGAAGCTTGCTCCAGCTGTCAGAGTTTTCCAGGAGCTTGTTAAAGGGCTGAAGCACTCTCATTACAGGTGGCTGACAACTAAAAGCCCAAAAGAGATGCAATCTTGTACGAACTTGTAATCTGCTGTACCATGGGGCCTGCCAAAGCCTTCCTCCTGCCCTGCTCACACACACATAGAAAGAACCTCACTGCAATGGCAGGGAATTCCTCACAGCTCTTTCCACAGTGAAAATTACAGGCGACTAGGAATTGAACAGGATGGTTTAAAAAGATCTGCTTATAATTCAAAACATAAGTTGCTGTGTC
Source organism: Myiotriccus ornatus (assembly GCA_036023395.1). Lineage (NCBI taxonomy): Eukaryota > Metazoa > Chordata > Aves > Passeriformes > Tyrannidae > Myiotriccus > Myiotriccus ornatus. The sequence continues at coordinate 109,164,060 of JAYRBT010000001.1, forward strand.
AGCTTTCACAAGGACTTGGAGGAAGGGGAGTAAGAGAAGAGCCTGCAGTTTGTTGAACAGAACTGGTGCACAGGGGTTTCCAGTTGAAGTTTATTTAAAATGTGTGATAACTCATCTATGCAGCCATGAGGTCTTATTTATGTTTTCCCTTTGTGCACTTCTGTTGCCATTTGTCAGTCTCACTTATCATGGTATCTTCCTGCAGGAAAGACCAAGATGATTTGGGAAAGTATGGCTTCCTGGGAACTGGAACCCTGAAAACCATCAGGCTCTACACCACAAAATCCATTATTAATACTTAAATTTATTCTTATGTGTCATGTACTACAAGCCTATTTTTTTCAGTTTCCTGCCCCACCTTCTCATGGTTTTTAGCAATAAAGAGAGGCTTTGTTAATGGCAGAATAGTAAAGAAAGACAAAGAATTGTGCTTTAGAGACAACATTCACCTATTGAATAAATCAAACCCCATCCTCCTTTTGAGGGGTTTACAAATAGTAAAATATTTTATAACTCAAATGGAGAACTTACTTTCACTTCCTTTGTACTGATCTGTTTTGGCAAACTAGTTTACTCTTCCAATAGGGAAATGAGCTATAAATCAATATTATCTTTCTGGTGAGTTAAAAGTTGTCTGTGTGTATAGTTTTAGAGGATGTTATAGCTAAAATGTCTGAATGATTTTATAAGTATGCCACATATTAAAAGATTTCCCTACATACTGGCAGGCGAAAATGTTGCAAAAGAATGGTTCTGGAAAAAAATAAAACAAAAGAACTTAAAGGGCTTCAGTGCATGTCCTGTACTGCTATCTAAGAGGTTTGAAATGCCTTGGGGGCATCTGAAGACACAGTTTAATATTCTTGGTTTTGACATTCAGTTGGAGAGAGGTACAGAATCCCCAATCAGAAACATCTGTCTTAAAAACAGAGCCAAAAAACAATTCAGGTATTCCTATTTTCCAAAAATTACAAGCTGTCAGACAGTCACTGCAAGCTTCTAGTGCTGGTGAAAAGGACGAAAAGGTGTTGGTGATACACCAACAGCACTGCTGGAGTTTATACAAAAGTTGCCTTATGTTATTACGGAACTAAGAAGGGTTTGATATATTTAACCACAAATTTCCTTGAACTCAAAGTCAAAGCAAGTTTCCAGCTATAGTTGTCTCCCATTGCTCCCAGAACTTGTATTTTCTATCTCATTATGATAAATGCCAAGCGGTAATGAGAAATTCAAAATGTGGTTCCTGTCACCTACACATTCAGGAGCTGTAACTGAAGCAGCTGGGAGAGCAATGGAAAGAGTAGCCAGAAGAGCACTCAGTTATGCCCACAATCAAAAGACCCAGGTTACCCCTTTTTGGCTTCAAAGAGACCCAAAAGCAACCTGTAGCATTTCCATAACTAAACACAAGTACATGTTTTTACTTGATATGTTGCACTGCACGTGAAATGACAATAATTGCAGTTGATTCGTAAATGAGTGTTTTCAGTCAAAGCTCTCAGGACAAACCATATTTCAAAGGGGATGCAGACACAGGCCAACCTGCTGCCTTAAACAAAAGAAATCAGTGATTCAAAGTTGAGGCAAACTTCCAGTCAGGTGCCTTCACAAGTTCAGCAAGTCATCCCTTTTTTCCTTAGTACAGTAATAAGAAAGGTACCCACTTTCAGCACAGGGTGCTCACATCCATTCCTTTGCCAGAAGAGTAAAGAAAGACCTTTTTGTTGTTTGTTGGGTTGGTTTCCTTATTTCCACATTTCACTACCACTGTAACTCAGCACCACGTGTACTGTTTCTGGTATCTGCTTCTGGGCAACTTAGAGCAGTGAATGTCTGAGAGCCAATATGTTTTTAATCTTCAAGAATAGCTAGATAGAGGCATGTTAATTTTGGCCTGTTTTACTTACAAGTCAGACAGCATAACTCGAAAGCCACAATGGATGGATTCAAGACAGGCATATTTGAATCAAGTAATTATAATCAAGTGCATTGCCCTGAAGTTGACAACTCCAAAGAAAATATAGCAGGCATAGGCTCACAACTTAACGGAGGCAGGAGCTGGAAGCAGCATCTTCACCCACCTGGCCAGTCAGCATCAGGAAGCCTGACAAAAATCCTCTGAGGGACACCAGGATGGACCACAGACCCCTAGCAGGTTAAAACTCTCATGGTACAGCTTAAAAGGAGCCAAACTTTGCTGAGTGACTCATGTTGCCAGCCCACACTGGTTAAGTGTAGGCTTTGGGTAAACCAGGCAGCCTGACAAGGCATGGCTGGAGAAGCCTGAATACAGGACTACCTTCAAACTGCAATGCTATTCTTAGTGGATGTATGTACAACACATCTACATCCAGCACCCTAAATAACAATGGCATTTCCTGAAAAGAACAAGAAGAGGGTGGGAAGTAGGGAAGGAAAAAAATCAGATGTCTTCAGTCACACTGCTCAAACTAGAAGAAAAACTTTCTATTCAGAGTTGTGACAAATTTTATGGTTTACACTGCTGGGTTTCCTTTTATACCAACACCACAGTAATTTCAAAACAAGATTAACTTATTAACCTTCTAAATCATCCCAATTGCACATGTGCAGTACTCTCACACATGCATATTTTTTATCCACTGTGAGAACTGGAGCAAACGATAGCAGTAACATAAAATTTAATGTTATGTATTTTGCTACAATTTATGTGTTTTACTGCAGAAGTTTCTTCTGTGTCTCCCTGAAGGACACAGCTGCACATCACAAATCATAGACTCTACAAATCAAAGACATATATACATATATGGAGACATTTGCTCACCAGTTTCAAACGAATGCAATCGAGAATCTTTATAATACGCATCTGCATGTTTAGGTTGTGGGGTTTTTCCCACCACCCCCTTGAAAATAACTCATAATGACTTGCTAGTGTCCCACAAGAGCAACCCAGAACATGCCTAATGCTAAGCATCCTCCTTTATTTTCCAGGTCTATGCATCAGGCAGCAAAACTTGGTGTCTCAGAGCAGATAACCAGAACCCCACTGATGTCATCTGTCCTCAGCTGAAGACACATTTTCACAGATCAAGCAAAAGGCATGAAATTATACAAACTCCATCTGCTTAAGTGGCAAAAACCTTTGCCAAAAATGACCGGCTGCCCCCAGCTTGAGCTGCACGGTCTGGCAGAAGCTTCATGCCCTGACAAAACTGGAGGTGTTTCCCTCTCCCAGCCCTGTAATTTACCCTGCACACTGCAGGGAGGGGATGGCAGCTCTTCCCAGCCACTGAGCCGACATTCAACAGCCAAAACCAGGGCAGCAAAGACCCACAGAAGGCCAGCTGAGACAGCACCATCCAGAGCAACAAAATGAATCCCATTTCACATTAAGTAGAACAAGAGGGCATAGGAAAAAATCCTGGAAAAATTTACTTGAGTCATGTCAGGCTTATCTCTCCCCAGAGGCTTGGAGCAACATGCTGTGAGATCCCACATGAAACCATCAGATTACTCACTTCCAGGGAGCCAGAGATGCTCATGCAGGGGAAGCCAAGAAAGCTGGGCAGCCCACCTCAAAGTCAGAAGTTAAAGTACACAAGCAGGAGAGTAGCAATGGGTTGAAAACAGCCTCCCAGGTGAGAGGGGACATTTCCAGAAACACAAAACAGGAATAAATGTAGGTTTGGGAGAAAGCCAGAAGACTTTTGGCTTTGGAAATCTCTCCTGCACTGCAGACATGCCTGGGAGCCCTGGCCAGGGTCTGGACCTGGACCCTGCCATGTAAACACCTGAGCAGCGACTGAGGCGAGGGATCCTGACCGAGATCTTGCCCGTCAGGAGTCAGGCAGCAGAGATGAGTAGGAGGAAGCCCAGGAAAATCACAGGGAGCCCACCCAGACTGGCAACAGGCCACAGTTGCCTAATGTTTCCCGGAGGGAACCCACAACTCGCAAAAGTAACCGAAGTAAGAGATACTGTCAGAAGGCTGTGAAGGAACACAAAGCAGCTGATTTTGCAAGGTAGTGCATGCTAAGTCCTGATTTCATTTTTGTACCAAGCATAAAAATAAAATCAGGAGTTGGTGATGAGGGCCAGCCAGCCAAACCAGGGAACCACAGCACAGCCAGTCCAGTAACTTCTGTTTAGGAAGCAAGCAAAAACCCACAAGCAACACTTTCTCCCCAAATAAGCCTTTCAGCAGAAAGGTTTCATTTTAACAATAGTCCAGCACCGAGGCATGTTGAGAGTTTAGTTTTTGCAAGCTGGTAGTGAGCTTTTAATGTGCTCACATGCTAAATGCATTCTACCTCCATCCTCAGAGGAATGAAGAGGGGGTTGAAATTTAGACACTTCTCCCAGGGAAAGTCTCTGCAGCTGCCAAGAAACACTAGTTAGAGGTAATGGTGGGCGGGGAGAAGGATTTCTTATCATTCTGATGCTGCATTTGACAGAGCTTTACTCTCCATGTAGTTACTTCTTCCACATTTCCGTGCATTATGTGCTTGGTGGAGACACCCATTTATTTCCTCAAGCACAACAAAATCTCATCAAGATTGTTCAGGCAAATCAAAGGAAAATATTGGCAAAGCTGAACTTGCAATACATGTTAACTTGGGGAAATCTATTTCCACGGGTCTCTCAAGTACACAAATCCTTTCTTTTTTCATGTGAAGATATGCCAAATGACAAGTTTAAGTGGTTTCAAACTCTGGCAGAGCTCTTAAGTGGCTATTTCAAGTTACAGGAAAGATCAGAATAGTTAAAATTAAAACCTATAATTTGGAGCCACTTTCAAGGTACTGCAGCACAAGTTTTCAGTTTGAACAACCTTATAACAGTGCCCTTGGAATACAATCAATAGATAGAAACTGGCAGAGAAGTGCCAGTCGGCCAGATATGCCCTGTATGGTGTTAATTTACTGTGTTAAAAACATTTAAGTCAGTGCCTTGTGAAATAAATGATACACACATACAGTGATTCTCAACACATAACATAACTTGGAACAGCAGTTAAAAGGAAAAAAACCAAAACAACCAAAACACAGCCATTTCAGAAGAAAAATTAGTCAAGTATTTTGATGACCATGTAATTTGTTACCCTACTTAAGGAAAAAACATTTATACTTCACACGATAATATATGAAAGCAGCATCAGGACATGAGTTAACAATAATGACTGATATAAATATGACATATCTGTTGCATTTGAGGTCACATGAGAATGTAATTTCTATTAGGCTTCTCTGCTGCTGGAGATCTTATTCATATGCAACTATCCAGCTAACTGGAGTTTGTTTAGACAGAGCTAACCCATCCAAAGCAAAACTGTGGATAAAGCTGTGCCTTAGAACGCACTTATCTGCTTGCATTCAGACCACCATAGACCCTTAGAAAGGCCTGCGTTGGAAGGGACCTTAAAGAACATCTAGTTCCACACCCCCTGCTGTGAGCAGGAACACCTTTCACTAGAGAATTCATATGATAGTTTTTGTCCTGGGCTTGGACTCCAAAAGAAGCAAGGGCAGCCACAGCCTTCCTGTTCTGTGCTTGGCCAGCACACAACACACCCAGGTCTGTGCCCACCACGGGCTCGTGAGCAGCACCCGCAGCTCCAGCGGATCAGCACACAAAGAACTAAGCACACAAGTCGATCCTGGACATCCTTCTACAAAAATTGTCACCTAGGATTGATGGGACAGGCAGTCACCCAGCTGAATTGAAAAGAAAAACACAATAAAAGAGCTCTCAGCTGACACAACAGGCCCCACCCTTGGCAGTGCAGAGCACCAGCTGCTCAGAGCCCTGGAGGCTGTTTCTTGACTGTGCCACAGCTTGGTCTGATAGATAGGAGCGTAGAGTAGAAATTAAATTATTGTGATTCCAGGCTTAAAGCCTTTAGGCATTCTTAAAAACTTTCTTCCTTCAGTTTTGTCCTATCCTTTGTCTATTTGGAGCATATACTCTGTTGGGCAAGGGCTGACTCTCTCTGAACAGTTGAAGTACTCAAAGTCTCACCCACAGGCAGCCTCCTAGCTCTACAAAGCAACTTTGAAAAGAGCTACCCTTTCCACCACAAGATTTCCAGCTACTTATGTTTAATCCGTATATATACATATGTCACAAGCATTCTACACGTATATATTGCTTTCATTTAATTAAATTCCATGCAGATTTTAAAAACAGTTCTACATTATTATATGGTCTTCAAGGGGTTTTAATGGAATCTCTCTCAAAATTCACAGCCCCTTCACACCAACACCCTGTTCTAATGCCCAGTTCCCATTAATTTAGTTGCAGATTAGCTTTTCCTTTCATGTCTACTAAAAATGTAAAGGCACGAGTACAACAGTCTTACATTGCACAGTCCCACTTGATTTTGTCTCCACATACCCAAAATACCAAACAAGTGATCTCCATATGTATATATGTACATTTATACAGCTGTACCCTCCCTAATGCTACTGGATGGTCAGCAGCAATCTGTCCCAGCCCAACAGGGTAAGGATTTACACTGGTTTTCACATCTCAGAAAAGCTTTAAAAAGAAGAGAAAAGAGAAGCTGTGGGGAAGAGAAGAAGAACCTCATGAGAAAAAGTTGTTGAACTGCTCAACGATTTTATCTCCCTCCTCAGTCCTCAGGGAAAAGGTTTTAAGTTTGTTTTAACTGCTCAAAGGTGCATCTCTATAATGCTCTTGAACAGAAAACAGGCTGTTCTCTGAGTGGTACCATCAGCCATTTTGTCAGTGCATCATTAGCTTTGAGTGTACCAACATGAGAATACCACAGGCATCCTTTCAAAATTTGAAAATATAGTTAGAGGTAAAACAGCTGCTGCTTCAAATGCTTTTAAGTATTTTAAGAATTTTAATTATTTGATATTTTTCAGTGGTCTTCTTTATGCAGAGGAGATAGTTCATTCAATTACATTTTCACAGGCAGTATACTGGCTTTATTTTTACTGCCTGCCATCAAATGGCAAAACTCCTAGGGCATGGAAATTGTTTCTATTTAGTGTGGTGTTCACCACAGTCTTTGGACTGTAGGGCACAAATGTCCTACATCAAAAATTTCAGTGTTACCAAGTTATGAATTCAAGACCTGATTGAACTGTTTCTGATGTTTAGAAAACAATCTATTATTGAATATAAACATTTTGTATTAATCCAAAACATATTGTTTGGCTTTGTCTACGAAGTAATAATTTGTCAATCTCTTGGTAACAGTTCAATAAGTTCGTGCATGGGTAATCAAGAAGGCCACATACACACACATTCTGTAGAGATCCTATTTTTTAGTTTGCTTAATGGCATTCTGTACCTAATTTGCACAGTTCCATACCAACACAGTACCATTAAAGTAAATATCTATTTACAGTTTCACTAGATTTCATGTTGAGAGCAAATATCTGAAAGAGTATCACATTTTCTCTATTAAAAACAAACAAAAGAAATGGGACATGAAACATTAACTTTTTATTAGGGTTTACAATTACAGCTGATGATGATTTAAGCTCTTTGGAGCCTTTGACACTGAGCATAAGGGGAAAATTGGACTTTCAAATGAGTGAAAGTCGAAACAAGCAGGCTTTTGTGCAGCCAGCTTGGAGATTACATGTAAAAATTAAATGTTTGAGATTGGAGAGGTTATATTTGGGCTTTTAGGGGGAAAAAAAGGGACAGGATATTAGCATCCTCTGTAAACTAATTGAAGACTAAAATTCACATGAACCACAGAGTAAAGCATTCACTCATCTTCCTAAGAAAATAGAATTTGGCAGTACAATGGCCCTCAGAGAAATGCCAGGACAGAAACTTCTGTTGTCTTTGTTGATTTGGCAACTGATGCGTCCAATACCTTAGTGTTTCATAAAGAGGATACATATGTGTTCCAACATCTTTCAGGTTGGAAAGGAACCACTTGGAGAACTCCAACAAAAATAAGGAAAGCTAACTTCCGCTCACAAATACCACCATTATGCCATTTTACACCCCTCCATGGGCAGAACCACATTTAGCTCCAGGATACGAAAACTGGGTATTGCCAACACACAGAGATTCTCTGCACACACAGCTGTGAGTTGTATTAGAAACCTTTCTCACCTGTTCACTTCCTCTCTTATTCAACCCACACTAATACACCTCTATTTGAAACAACACCCACTTACTTTGAAGGCTCTGTTCTGACCACAAATTCTCATTGACTACAGCTGTTAAGCCACCACACGTGTCAGTTTACACTGGCATTGCTTGCCATATCTGCCAAATCAGAAATGTTTAATCCGACAAATATGCAGCTGCTTTAACGCAGTCAGACCTACATACCCATTTCCTTTTGCATGGAAACAGACCTAAATTTGAACTAATTTCAAATTTGGTAAAGGAAGTGCAAACAGAAGCGAAATAGCACCAGCATACTTCTTTTTTTTTTTAATTACTAAATGTCTAAGAACCCAGTCAGATTCACCAGTTTATTTTTTTTTTCACAGTGAAAACTGAGATCACTTCTGCATGTGCAGTCTCACACAGGCACCAAAAACGAGTGAAAGACTTCTAAGTGCCAATGTCCCAGAGGCAGGGCTGGCCCACCGCACATATGTTCGTCCTCCCTTTACAATTAAGGACAATATAAAACCTCTGTTCTACTTCAGCAGCGTTGAGCGGGTGTCTTCTCCTCTCTCAGCCCTCTCTAAGCGTGCCAAGGCGGTGGCACGGAGATGCAGATGTGCTGCCCGGTGTGAAAACGAGCCGGGCCGCCACCAACCCGCACCACCCTCCCCCGGCGTGTTTAAACCCTACGCGGGTGGGACTTTTAATCGCGCCCAATAACCCGGGGATCCAAACCGAGGATGCGGCTTCACCCGAGCTGGCGGCCGTGCCGGGACGAGCCGAGGGCAGGACGAGCCGGAGGGCGAGACAAAGCGCTCCGGGCGCGGAGCGAGCGAGCAGCGAGGGCTGCCCGGCCCCTCGGGCTGCCGGGGACACCGCGGAGCTGCCGCCGCCCCCACCGGAGGAGACGGCTCCGCTCCCCGCGACCCCGGGGGGCTCCCGGCCCCGCAGCCCCCCTCATCCCCTCCCCTGATCCCTCCGCTGCCCTTCCCTACCCTGGTACTCCAGGCTGGGCCGGGCGCCCAGGGCGAGCAGCGCGGCGAGGCGCAGCCAGCAGCTCCCCATGCTCCGGACGGCGGCTCTTCCCGGCCTGGGGCTGCGCGGCAAAGGGGCAGGAGGAGGAGTGGGACGGAGACATTCTCCGAGCGGCTCCCGGGCGCCGGCAGAGACTCCTCCTCCTCCTTCAAGCCCCCCCCCGCTCTCTCTCCGCTCTCCGGGACCGGCGGAGGCAGCGGGAGGGAAGGAGGTCGAGCCTCGCGTTGTCCCCCGAGGGGCTCCTCCTGCCCGCTCCCCTCCGACGTGGCCTCCGGGAGTCCCCCGGTGGTGCCCTGGCCCCGCGAGAGGTCGTAGAATCATAGAATGGTTTGAGTTGGAAGGGGACCTTGATCATCTTGTTCCAACCCTTCTGGCGTGGGCAGGGACACCTTCAAATACACCAGGTTGCTCAGGGCCTCATTCAGCCTGGTCTTGAACACTTCCACGGATGGAGCATCGACAACTTCTCTAGGCAATCTGTTTCAGCCCCTCATCGCACTCATAGTAAAGAATTTTTTCCTAATATCTAATCTAAACCTACTCTCTTTCAATTTGAACCCATTCCCCCTTGTCCTGTCACTACATCCTGCTGTAAACAGTCCTGCCTTATCTTTCCTGTAAATTCCTTTCAGGTACTGGAAGGCTGCAATTAGGTCACCGAAAAGCCTGCTCTTTTCCATACTGAACAATCCCAAATCTTGCAGCCTTTCCTCCATCCCTCTGATCAACTTAGTGGACTAGCTGCAACATATCGATGGCCTTCCTGTGTTGGGGACCCCAGTTATCGAGGTGGGGTCTCACCAGGGCAGAGGGGCAGAATCACCTCTCTCGACCTGCTGGTGGCACTGGTTTTGATGCAGCCCAGGTCTGGGGTCCCCACCTCGTGCCATGAGCCCACAGACTTGCTGTGCCAGGCTGACCTTAGCCAAGGCAATGAGTGGCTCTGGTTGTTCAACATTTTGCAAATGGCCAGCCTCAAATGTTCAAAAAAATCCTCAGTCATGAGAGTAAGAAAAAAAGCTTTGGAGTCATCACATTTCCCATTAACTTCTTGAGCTGCCAGGGTGTTGTGGAGTCACATTTTCAGGCTTTGCTCCATAACCACAAGGACCAGAGGCTTTTTTTTTCTGCCTTTCAGATGAAAGCAAATTCCCCAGTCACTCCAAGTCTATGGAAGCGAAGGCTTCAGGCAGAGCTTCATATGTTCCAACACTTTTGATTTAAGTTTGAGATCTGTCAACCCTGTAGCTTGCCTACAGGTAGATTTTTTTTTTTTACACTTCCCACCATGGGTAGCTAATGTGTGCTCTAAACAGAAGTGTGTGGGAAAGGCCTGGCCCCAGCCAGTGTGCTGCCTGTGCAGAGTTTGTGTGCTGGGGCAGTACACGGGAGAGAGCCTGGGGAGTTCCTAGGGACCCACTGTACTCTGCTGTTTGCAGCAGAGCACAGACAAATAGGGAAATAACAGCTAACCAGGAAAGGAATATTTCTTTAAAAATAAGGGGCACTGAATTGCAGAGGGAGGAGAGTCACCTCGAGGGGAAATGCTAGTCTGGAAACCAGAAGAGGTGCCAGTTTTGCCACGCTTTGAGGCTGGTGACACCAAAGTGGCTTAGGAAAAAAGGGCTTTGGCTGGCAATTAAAACAAAAAACTGCTGTGCTGTGTTTGGGAGCTTTCTCCAAAGTGTTTTCTTCCCATCTGAGTTTCTGTTTGGATCAGGAGTGCCCCTGAATACGTCCCCACTTGAAAAAGCTACATTTGGTGTCTGAGGCTGAAATGTGCCCAGGAATGAGTGCACCTCCTCTGCACCCACAGGGCCAGGCTGCAGCTCCTCTTGAGTAAAACACCTGATGAATCTGGCTGGGCACTGGGGCCTCAGCATCAACTCTTCTCTAAGCTGCTCTACCCTGTGCAGATGCAGTTTGAGTATGCTGGGCTTTGATATTCAGTTTTGATCACCTTGTTTATAAAAAAAAAAAAAGTTAACAAAAACAATGGCTGTATCATCAGAGCCATTGCAGATTAACAGCCTAAGGAATAATTAGATTTCCACGTGAGAAGAGATTAAAAAGACAGTTTAAAGGAGTGCTTTATTATTGTTGGCATGGATATCATAGACAAGATAAAGTAAAATGTTAGAAATCTGTAATAAATAGTGATAATCTCTCTAATTCATCTGTGCCCCAAGACTTTGGTAAGAGTTCAGCATTCATATGTGCTGGAACAATAGAGGTACTTGAAGCTTTCTCTTTGTGCACTTTCCTTGTAGCTGCCCATTTCCAAAACACTGGCCTTCATTTGGATGGTCCTAGGAGTCTAATGTCTCTATGAGTGTGATAGCATTGTACAGAAGCCACTGCCAGCAGAAGTGCTGGTGTGGCTGCAGCTTCTCCATCAGCTGTCCCGGTATCACCAAGCCCACAGGTCACAGGATCTCTGCTGCTGCTTTCTGAGCCATTTCAGACTGCACTGCCACAGTACAGAAATTTGGTGGTGGTGGCAAATCCCCCTTGTGTGTTTATCTCCTTAGCGTGAGAAGCGAAGTAGTCAGCAGTAGGAGCGATCGGTGCCCTGCAGGTGTGGTGTCCAGGTTAGTACAGGCACTAATGCTATTTGATCCACTGGAATCAGTGAGATTTCAAACTGCTTTTGTGTTGCTCCTGATGTTTATGTACAATTCCATCCTTTCAAACAGCTTAACCACAGGTGTTTGCAGCCTGGGTTTTACCATGTCTTGGCTGTTGACTGTGTGGGTTTCTGTAAATCTTACTGTGTGAGAGCTGGCCTGGGATGCTGGTTTTCCTCTGGCATCCAACTCCTGGAGTGTTCTAACCGCCCTGAGAAAGGCAAGAGACTTATGAGCTTACACAGTCTTCAAGTTTCAGCTCAAATTTACATGCAAGTGCGAGCATAACTATCAGTGTGAATGCATCCTGAAATCAGCCTCGGAAAAAGGCCAGTACTGAGGTGGGTGTTCATCTGGATTCAAATCAGCTCTGGAGTTTCCCTGTGCAATATAACCCTTATTCCATGTCTTGGTTAGAATAACAGCTATGTGAAATCACCCAAAAGACTGGGGCTTGAAGGACAAATTCAAGCCAACTTTAAAAAATTTTTAATTTGTCATACAAATTAGATTTTTGTGAAGTAGTTTTCTTAAGGCACCATTTAATAACAGAAAGAATGTGGAACTAGGAATGGATTAAACAAATGTCACATATATTGAATTTGAAAGCAGAGTCCTTTTTCTGTCCTCACCATTCAGCTTTTAATTTTCATAGAAAAAATTCCAAATATTTAAGCTTGTGGTTTTTTGGAGTTCCTGGCACTCCTGGCATTATTCAAAAATTAACCAGTCTGCTTTTCACAGAACATTCATGTTTTAACTGTTCTGAGACAAATGAACACTTCCAAAACTGAAATCAAACAACAGTACAGGATTAAAATGTGTGAAAATGTCTTGGTTGAATAAAAAAATAAGAACTAAAGCAAAGTTAAGTGCTCTTGGAGACTTAAAAATATATTCGTCTTACGTCAAAGTGTTCATTTAAGAAATTATTTTTTTTCCTGCTTTTTTTAATAGAAAGTCAGAAGTATAATTTTATTATTCTGTACCAGAATAACCGTAACAACTGCAGTTACAATGATCACAAAAATACAGATTTTGATGGAGAAGAGAAATTAATTAAAATACAAGCTTTAATAACGTTTAACAATCTAATAATTTTTCTGCAAATAGTAAAAGAATGATAAGGAAACAAAAACAATACCCCAACAACCCAGCTGTGTGCAATTAAGTTTTGGAAGCCTCAACTAAGATCTAATTAGTCATAAGAGGATGACAAATGGGGGCCCAATGAAAACCACACCACACAGTGTTTTGGCCCACGAACTGCCTGACTGAATGCAAATGCTCCAATACTTAGAGTTACTTAGGTAAATATCTGCAGAAATAGGGACAGTCTTAAAATAAAATAGTAATTAGAATAACACATTTAGTCTGTACAATTCCTAGAATACTTGGAGTTTATTAATCACTTTCTCGTGATGTTTAGTGGCAGCAACACTTAGAAACATTCATTGCTCCACGTTTTTTGTTTTTAGACCTTCCTTCCAGCTGCTTGCAACTGCCAGCTCCTGGGGCCAAATTTTTCCCTCTGGATTTCAGCCTCTGGATGTCAGCATATGAGCTTTGCTGGGACACTGGTCCCTTTTAGCATCCCACCTAGGGGCCATTCTGGGTGCTTGCAGGATGGACGGGAGCACTCCAGTGCTGGGACATTTCAGAGCCCAGGAGAGGGAGACTGAAATGGAAGCAAAGGCTGGGACTGACCTGTGAAGAGAAGAGGCAGGAAGAGCAGCCCTTCCATAGGCACTGCCCTGGTGAGGAACTGGAGGCATCAACAGGGAAAAAGGCAAAAAATATTCGGAGGAAGACACTGTCAGACAGAGGCAGGTGGGTGTGTGTCACATCTGGGGAATGACGGACAAAGTTCCTCACTCTTACCATGCTGCTCCTGCAGCACGTGCCTGTGAATCCTCAGGGCCAACCCATGATCATCCCTTCATGCAAAGTAGACACTTCACTCAGTGCAGTTTTCAAAAGGCATCTCCACTGCATGTAACATGCTTGTCAAAGACACTGCTCATTTTGCATTTTTAAGCGATATGTTCATGTTTTCTAAAAAAAAGCAGGTTTCCCAAGATGACAGACAGGAAAGAAACACTTAGAGACCAGCCTGCAAGAAGGCATCAGTGGCTAAAAATCGTTTCCATAGTTTCTTGTGTGAGATGATAATCTTAAATTATCTCCTAATAATTTTCTATTTTAGGTCACACCTAAGTCTTAATGGCACACTCCATGTCAAAAATGCAAAAGAAGATACTGTCCTGACTGTAGAAATAACATATTTTAGGGAAATGAAATGTTCTTCAGGGCAGCACACTCTGGCTCTGTGTTCTATCCCTGAGCACTTACCTTCTCCCTGCATCAGTGATCTCAGAAATCTCCTTGGGTCTTCCCAGTTAATGGTGGCCTCATACCTTTCCTTCAAGGAGTAAAGGAAATGGCAAGACTAACTTTCCCTGAATTTCTCCCCTACCAAAAACCTTGCTGTGGAAAATTTCAACGTGAAAGTGTGGATCAGGTGCACAGAGAGCACATACATGGTATATATACATATGTAGCAAGTCTTAGACAACACCAGTTGCCTTTTCCCATCTCATCTGGTGGTGTCCATGTGTCCTACTCACTGTGTCTTAGGCAAGTAGCAAAACAGAACCCTTCTTGGGGGAAGACAATATTGCATTCTCAGTTAGGCACTGACTGATGCATCAGTACGTGACATATGACTTCATGTTTAATAGATATACTGAAAAACAAAAAGGCTTTTTTTTTTTTTTTAAAGCTGTTAACATCCCTTAAAATTCTGACTTTTAATATCTCTTCAGCTTTTGATGCGTGTGATTAGAAACAGCTGTAGCTAAACTGTTTCACCATCAAAGGAGAATGGTCTTGAAAATAAAAGACTAATTTGTGTACAAATAAAAGAACTGCAGTTTAGCCAGATTTAGATTTTGCAATGCTTTTGTTGAGTCATTACTATCTGGTCCTAAAAAAGAGACTGATCATTATATAGCATGATTAAAATGTAATTCCAACACAGTCTTGGAAGGTAAATAGGTGTGAAGTTTGATAGTTCATCAGTACGAGACAGTGAGCAAAGCAGACCTACTACCAAAGCATTCATATCTCCAATTCTCACCACTGATAGTCATTTCATCACACTTAACCAGAACACTATTTAGGTTCTCAAATTAATTTAGGCCTAACAGAGGATGAAAATGTTGTAAACCCCTGTAAATAGTGAGTAGCATAAGTCATACAGTCCTTAAAAGCACTCAGAGGGAAATTAAGAGTGAGTTTTATTTATATTTTAAAGAGATAAAATAGTTCAAGGATGCACTAAATGGTTATAATTTTCCTATACAACACTTGGATCTTTTAAAATGTGCTCAGTATTGGCTTTTAATACCTAACTCAAACAGATTTCCTTACTACTGTTAATGTGGGTATTTTTGAAACATTTATTTTCCTGTGTTATTAAGCAACCATGCTGCTAGGCACAGGCCATAAATCTGAGTGAAGTGTTAGTCCTTTACCTGGGGGCATTAGAAGCAGAGAATAGGGATAGCAGGATCGTCAGTGGTACTGTGACTGTGTAGCTTTGAGAACCACCCCTTTCTGGGCCAGCAGTTTCAACAGAAATTGAGCACAGAATGGGCTTCGTGTGCAAGAAAGCACTTGTGATATATTAACTAAATGTCCAAAATGGTAGATGTCAAAAGCCAGCTGCCAAGAGCTGAACAAGTTCATGTCTTATTCATGAGTGTGTTTTAAGCGAGCCCATACTTAGTCTATCAACAGTCATGTAAGATTAGCTTCTGTGTGTGCAGGATTATCAGGACTTACAGCAGTTTACCATTATGATATTAATTCAATTTACTTCAACTACCCTAATGTTGACAGTATGACTTAAAGTATACAGGGATTTAAAGTATACAGGGACAAAGACTGGTTGTATTTTGCATATTATACAAGCATTTCCTGGAAGAAAAAGGAAAAAGTTGCACGAAAATTGTTTATTATTATTAAATAAAAATAAACAAAATTATTTAGTTGGTTTTGTTGTTGTTTGTTTTGGGTTTGGGGGTTTTGGTTGTTGTTTGTTTATTTGTCTGTTTGTTTGTGGGTTTTGGGGGGGGGGGTTTGGTTCAAAGCCAGGTTGGATGAGGCCTTGGGCAACCTCGTGTAGTGGGAGGTGTCCCTGCCCATGGCAGTGGGGGTTGTGAGCTGATGATCTTTACGGTCCATTCCTTAATATTCTATGACCCTATGATTCAGTGATGATGATAATGATGATTATTAACTTTGGGCATATAAAATACTGTCTAAACAGCATTTATTTATTTTCTACTTGAATCACCACAAACCTGCACAGGAACAGTAGGTGAATAAATGAATCCCTTGCTTCTGGAAATCAGTAAACATGCCCATGTAAATATACGGATTAAATGGAAATTTCAGGAGGTCAGGTGCATGTTTGATCATTCATATTGATACACACATACATACATAGATCTATATACATGTGTGTCTTTGTATGTAAATACACATATATGTATGAGTGCATATAGGTGTATATCTATGCATGCAAGACACACTAATAGCATTTCTTTTGGGTCAGACATGTATATCTAGATTTATATTTATGTATCATAGTTTGACCACTGTCCATCTATGTATACACTGAGAAATAAATGAGTAAATATATTTTTCTATCTTTACATTTTTTCAAAAACACATAGGCTAAAACTCTAAAATTACCCTTTATAAACACACCAATGCACCAGGATACTTTAATGCCAGA
This sequence comes from Myiotriccus ornatus, assembly GCA_036023395.1. Classification (NCBI taxonomy): domain Eukaryota; kingdom Metazoa; phylum Chordata; class Aves; order Passeriformes; family Tyrannidae; genus Myiotriccus; species Myiotriccus ornatus. The sequence goes on from JAYRBT010000001.1 coordinate 109,180,617, forward strand.
AAACAAAAAGTTTTCTGAGAATTTTGAAACAGAAAATTTGATACAGAGTGAGTATCTTTAACTGCTTTTCAGGAGCCAGGAGAAGGAAAATTTCTGGCTCCAGAGGCAGGGTTACACCTTTGAAGAGCACAAACTCCACCTAGTGATAGGTTCGATGGTGAAATTCAGAAAACCAACAGTTCTAAAGCATAATCTCAGTTGCATGAAAGGACTGGGAAAACAGGAAATAAAAATTTAAGTTGATACAGTTGTCTTCGTGAAAGTAAGAAAACTACAGAGAAAAATGTACTGTAAATGTTTCTGGACCTCTTTGCTACTTGCCAGTTTATGAAAGCCTTTCAGTAATAAAACACCCTCACATTCGTGAACTTGTAAAAAAACCCCTCTAAATTAATGCACATGCAACTTGTTTTTTCTGTTTAATCTTTTTATTAACAAAGAAGATACGTAAAAAAAGACATCCAAATAGATTAATTTGTTCCTGCTTCTTGTTAGGCAAAGTGTATGGACAAGATAAATGTACAAGTCCCTGAAACTGCTTTGACATAAGCAGTTTACAGTCCATTACATAAACTTCTGTAGCATTAGATATAAGGGTAATTCCCACTGTAAAATAATATATCTCACTAAATTAGTTCACCTTTAAAAAAAGAAACTGTCCTTACAGTAATAATTTCTGTGACTGATCTTCCATTAAAAAAATAATTAATGCTTATTTAAATTAATGAGAGTACCATTTACTTCATTTCTCCTTTTCCACTTTACTGTTCTCAACAGTATCCAGGTAGAACAGAAACCACATGTGCATTCAGGAAAGCAAAAAAATATGTCAATATAATGTAGACAAAAAATAGCTCATGTAAGGTACACTGCAGAACACAGGAGTATCCTGAAGAAAAACAGCAGAAACAAAAGGAACTAAATTAACTCTAGCAAAGGATGACCCAAGCATCCAGGTTTTTATTACGATGATTATTATGGTAGCATGGAGAAGGCTCTCTGAAAGAATCTGGGCACCTGCCATACTTACAAGGACAAAGAATTCAGGTGAATCAACTTCTAGGACAAAAACAACTCTGAACACTTCTGACCATGTTATATGAAATTTAAGCAACTCTGAAACTGGGAAAAAATGATAATTCAAAGGCAAAATATGGCCAAAGGCATTTTGAAACATGTTCGTATGTCAGTGAAATTAAATAACATTTTCCTAGATTTTCTAAGAAGACAATCTCTCCCTTGTAAAGTATCCTGAAAAGTACTCAGTTTATAAATAATTCTTTGTTTTATATTTATTCTAGAGCTTGTCTATATTAATAAAAAAATCTAAGCATATTTTAGTAGGGGGCCAGTAGAGGCCCTGGATCACATTCATCATGATAAGGGTTCAGAAGTCTATGGGGCCAGATGGGATCCACCCAAAGGTACTGCTGGACTCAGTGATCACAGATGTAATTTTCATCCTTAATATATCTATGATTCTAAAGGTTATATTTATTATTCACCTGACTAAATTCAGAAATCAAATTCCATTTAGTGGGAATGTCAGTAATTAGATAGTCAGTTTGTGACTTCTGCTTCTTCAGCTAATTAAAAAAACAAAGATTCTGCTCTTCCATACCAATAATGAGATTCATTGCTCCTGCTGCAAAGTCTCCATTTGAAGAAAAGCCAAGCTGCCTGAGAAAATAATGAATATTTATCCCACTATGATCTGTCTGTCATACCAATATATGCCACAGTAACTCTGGTTACATCATTTTCCTCTAAGAAAAGCTTCACTAGAGACTCCCTAAGATATGGATGTTCAAATACAGGATTAGAATCCAAGTGAAACAAGAGTGAGGATGTCCAGTTTTCACTGGGCCTGATCCTGTGAGGAGAGAGGCCCAAGAGCTTATTCTGATTTCAGCAGGAGTGAAGGTGTTCAGCACCTCTCAGAAATAAAAGGTTTCTCCAAGCGCCAGTTTGGCTGGATACTTAATTACACACTTACACTGCTCTTAGGTATTGTTCCTATGGGACTGATGCCATACATGAAATTAGGCATGAACTCAAGCAACTTCTTCCATAATGGCCTACACCTTAACCTGAAAGTTTTATTGCTACTTTTCTAAGTAAAAACAGAAAGAAACACATGTTTCTAAGTAACTGAGTACGCCCAATATTCTTAACTAGGTTGTTAAACCAAAAAATATCTGACATGATAAAATTTTGCGAGAGTATCATACTAAAAATGGTACTCTGTAGACTGACACAGAATAAAATTATTTAGAAAAAAAAAATAAAATGACTGCGTTCAACTTTTCACACAAAACCCCCATATTTTGTTTTAGAACCCGAACAGGTAAGGCCACAGAACTCCAGCAAGGTGCTGATAAGAATATCAATTTAAACAATTAAAATTACCAATAAATATCAAGAAAATCATCTGCCTATTTAAAATTACAGCAATCAAATCGATCAAAAAGAGCAGCCACCAACATTGCGAGTCATAACTGTTTTCAAGTAAAAATTGCACTATGTGCTTTAAGACTGTCACATTCTCCCATATTATAACAGTGTCAGAGTAACATACATGTATTAACTTTCACCCTTCTGTCCTGGTTAGTCACAGTTTCACTGGAATTCTCCAGTGTATGATTCTGATTTTCATCCTTACTGTCTTCACCAGGTAAATCTTCCTTTTCTTTTTCTTCACTCTGTAATGGCTTTTCAGATCTGTCTTCCTTTCTGCTACATACATTCTTCTGGCCTGTTAGTGTCTTTCGCTTAAACAGGGAAAACTGAAGTAAAAAAACAGGTAAATGACATGTGCAAAACAGTTAGGTCTGAAATTCAAGATTAAAAAAACACAAACCCTTTTGTATATGCCAAGGTCAATTGAGGCTGTAAATTTCTCCTTGGTAAAATAAATAATCGTTTAAAAGCAAAATGACTACTTCAAAATGTTAATGAAAAACATTTGCAATATTTGAAATGTGTGAAAATGGTACATGTGAACCAGAGAAGTTCAAATGATTGCATTCTGTTAAATTATACATTGTACAGTTTGTACTAAATACTGCAAGTGGTGCAATTATTTGGGTTTCTTTCAAATAAGAATCTGAGGCAAGGTCCAAAAAATACAGGTTCAGATCTCCAAAGCCCCAGAGCAGTAAGTGCTTAAAAAGCTTTCTTAAAAGGGTGTGTACTCCCATTAAAGTCAATGACAGTGCTTGTGTGTCAGTGAGACTGCACATGTGCTCAAAGTTAACTGGTGCTTAAGGTCTTTGTTCAACAGGAAACACAGCAGCCAGTCTCTGCAGAAGCCTCTGGATCCTAAACCTGCAAGAAATTCCATATCAGGTACTCCTCAATATGCTTATACACATATGCATAGATGTATATGATCCCAAAATCAGTGCATGTTGGAAATAGATGCAAGACAAACTAGCTCAGCTGCTGCTTTCAGGGAGAAGTATGAGGGAAAATATTTTTAGGTAATGTCCCATATGAATCAAGTCCTAAATTTTCACCTCACCAATATGTGATGTGATTAACAACTCGTCTTTTACATTTGGACAATTATCATAAAATAAAATCAAATCTTAAACAGAAGGAACAGGTTGCTCAGCAGTTTAATTATTTGTGCAGATCATGTAAATTGAGGTATTTGCATTGGTAACTGCCCACTGCCACCTTGGTCACTCACAAAATTAGAAGGAAAAAACAGGCCACCCACCTTTTTTCTCCCAACAATTGCTCCAGTTATTTGGTCATCACTGTTTTCTGAAGAATTTTTCACAGTATGATTGTCAGTGCTTTCTTCTTCTGCAATAACATAAACATTTACATTACCTTCCCTCTGATTCATGCAAATCATAGAGATATCACAGAAAACCAGAAAACAACGCCCAAAAAATTGTTCCTCAAATTATTTTTGAAGTAGAAGTCACAAATAATGTGGATCTTAAAAAAAAAATCAATTCAATATATTCGGTTCAACTTGACACCCAGCCTGACAAGACTATTTTATTTTTTAAATTTCTCTATATAATGCCCTTATAATACTCTTCAGATGCTTGATTTTCAAGAACAGAACACTTACAGTAGTGTTATAGTGACACTATATAAAATATTTTGACTAAACACTCACAGTTTCCTCTCTCTGACAGATGACAAAGTCTTGCACGCCTATTTGAAAGTATATTCTAATTTGGGAAAGCTGGCTTTTAGGGCAGGAGTTACAGTTAAGCATGAATTTTATTCCATAGAAACAATTCTGGGAATGGAATAACTTTCCATTTGAGTTGATGTTCCTGTATTTAAACTTTCCTATACTCCCTGTACAAATCATATAAATTTAGAACTTAATATCAAAACTTCCAGATCACTGGATAATGGAAAAATATTTAAGCATCCATTCTGTACAAGCTATTTCCACTATAATATTGAAGATAAATGACATAGCTTCTTCATTATAAAGGTTTTATAATAAAGGCTTTTTTATAGCACATTTGTTATTCTATTTCAAAAGAAAAATTTAGATTATTCCAGAATTTCTAAAACAAAAGAAGTCCTTCACATATGGGGCACCCAACTTCATGCTCCCCAGCTTTTCTAAAGGAATATATAATTCACACAAACTGGCATCAAAACTACCAGGAACATCTAGACTTGCATCCTCAGCATCTCTGAACAGAGTTCAGTAGTCACCACACTTCACTTAAAATAATCTGCGAACGTAAGGAGGAAACATCAGTTGGCAAAGACGAGGAAGACTTTTGACAAGTTTCTCAGCTAGAGTGAGATAACACAATGACCATGACTTTGGCACTGCACAACTGGAACTGCTCCTGGCAAGTAAGACACAGTCCTGGTAAGAAAAAGTCCTTCTTGTGGACTTCCTCCCATACATGGATGGGGAAAGTATTTATTTCTTTCAAATCAGTAACAATTAATAATGTTTTTATTTGCCTCTCAAATTTCATCACCTCAACAGCTGCTTTACCAACTACTGACAACTGTGTCATTCAGTATTTTTATAATATGAGATTGCTTAGAACAATTTCATCTTTTGAAATGTTGTATCTGTCTTTAGAATGTCCAATTCTTAGGAATTTATTCTTACCCTGCTGAACGATGGTTTCTTTCTGAGTAGTCTCTTCTGTCTATAGAGAGACAAAACCAATTAAATCTATACATTCAAACTTGTTAAAAAATAAGATATTTTACGATTAACACCTACATGTGATCCTCTCTCTAACAAAACCACCCCAAACAACAGCTTTGCATTTACAGGATAGCTACACATATTCAAACTAATGCTGGTTATACAACCAGATTCTTTCAGAGAACAGTAACTTGATAAGAATAATTGCTCTTACCTCTCCAGTTTCCACTGTGCTATTACTGCTTTTCTCTCCCTCAGGTGTTCTACTAGGTTTCTCTTTTTCATGTTTTTCCTCTATTTCCTCTTCTTTCTCTGTTCCTTCTCCTGATTCTTCTCCTGTTTCCTCTTCACTTTCTGCTTCTTCTATTTTTTCTTCTTCTTCTATTTCTTCTTCTTCCTCCTCCTCCTCATCATCATCTATCTCTTCATCTCCAGACAAGTTTTGTTCCTTTGACAGAATTGCCAAAACATAATTTTGAAAACCAGGGTGCACAGTGATACCATGGTCCTTATCCTACACCTGCTCATCAAACATCAGGATTTGACTAAGAACAAGAAAACTCAAAAGAGAATATTCCAAGCAGATAAAATGAGGACAAAGACAGGAGACCTCATAAATGGTTTGCTAATTTTAATAGATTTTTAAAAAACAG
>JAYRBT010000001.1:109186524-109199834 GCA_036023395.1 Myiotriccus ornatus
TTAAGTGGAATTTAAGTTAGTTTCAGCCTACAATAAAACTTCAATATAGTAAAATAAATTAGCCAAGGGCATTATAAAATAAATTTTAAAAGATGAAAATGTTATTTTTGTAAAAATTTGTAAAGAACCGATTATATCCTTCTTACTCTATTCAGACTGTCATTACCATGCCATTATGTATTTATTTAACAGCATGAAATACAATGTTTAAAACAGAAACATTCTCCTTCTCATTGCAGAAATACAAGGGCCTAAACCAAGTCCAAGATGGACTTCTGATGTCAGTCAAGTGAAGCTTTATCATTACATCAGAATGTCCAGAAAAACAGGCACATCTGTTCCACTGCAGCCTATGTCACAATGGTGGCTGGTGGGAAGTATCTGCACAGTCTTTTGGAAGTGTGATAGAGGAATGGGTCTTATATTGAACACCTTTGTATACCTGAGTCCAAATGTTGTCTCCTATCTTTTGTCAGTGTTTTCCTTATTCTGTCTTACTTCTTCCATCTTTTGCCTGTTGTCTCCACAATGACTGTTTTCATGGCCATCAGAAGGTAACTTCCTGGTCAGGAGGAGACCATGAATTAATGTTTCTAGAGGCTGGAGCACAGAGCTCTGCGGTGGAACTCCTTTGCTAAGCACCACTCAGACATCCCAGGAATCTGAGACATCCTTCCATATGATTTATGGAGACCTGCATTGTTCTGGACCCCAGCTCACAGCCTACAAACACCTAACATCACACTAGATGAATTTGTTTTGGCAACTGAGCCACGCTCCTCATCCCTCCCCAGAAAAATGGTGGAAGTGAGAGACACTTCTTGTACTCCAAAGAAGACACCTAGTGTTGTTTAACTGAACAGCTTCACAGACTGACCCCATTTCCATTTGCATTTGCAGCTTGCCACAGGTGTCTTATATGTCTTATGTATAAATGTTACATGCATACAGGATATACATGTACAATCTCATTATTCTCTTCATCATGCATTAGGGGTTTTGTTTTCTTGTTCCACTCTAAATTTCTTTTTCATAGAAAGATGTTCTAAGAATACCTTCAACAGTTTTACTTCTGAAGTTGAGAGAGGGGGAAGACGACTTGGCCAAGGTCACACACACAAAGTAAAAAGTAGTAAAGAAAATATAAGTGACCTATTTCAAACTATTTTCATTCAAGCTTGAGGCTCCAGTTTCTTCAAGGACAAAACAGTGGTCGGTCCTATGAAACAGCTTTAAACATGCTGCACTTCTAGTATAATAAATCAGTACAGCAGAACAGCAGTCTAGAAAATATTACCTTAACACATATACAGAATTTTGTATAACTGTCTTCTTTGCTTAATTTTTTGCATGCATTTATTCTGGTTTTCCTGTAAATCCAGACCTTCATAACAAGACATTCTCAAGGATGAATTTGCTTTTTCCAGGCTTTAGGGGATGAATGATCTTACTTGCTCTGGTTTTGGCAAAGTATTGCCTTAGTGGGTATAACTGTCTTTTGCTAAAGTGGCTGCAGCTGGCTTTTCTTTGGGCAGATAAATACAGAATAATGACATTTCTTCTCAGAATACTCTAAAAAATTACGTTCTTATGTCTACAGGAGAAAGGGGAAAAAAATTTCTCTCCCTTCCCTATCGTTGCCTCACCTGGTGTCATGTTCTGGCTAAAAGACAGTCTCACTGAAGACTGAAGACCTGTGCCATGGTAGACCTTACTCAAATGACAGCTGCAAACTGGATTTCTTTACAGTGCTGTAACTATTTCATTGTGGATCCCTCCTGCATCATTTATGGAAACTGAGCTCTGGCAGACAAGCTGCTCATAATTAGCCTTTCAGAAGGGAAGGCTTATGGTATCTTTCCACATCTCCTCAAGAAGTCAAAATAATGTTTGCCACCTCCATTTTATGTTTCTAGGAAAGAAAATCTCAAAGCCACTGAAGAGACAAATTTAGTTGCAGATTTTTTAAAAATCTGGTAAAAACTCAATGATGAAGAGAAAGCTGTAATTCATTTTTGCACCACTTGAAATGGAGAGTTTTTGGAAGCTCTGGTTTAGAAAGATGTTTCTGTTTTTACCTTGGAAACTGTTAAAAATCCAGACGAATACTAATAAAGAGAGTTGAGAAAGAGGTAGGTAGCTACATGTTTCTTCCTTGGTGGTGTTCTGCTAAGCAGTCATAAAACAGCATTTAAGGAACACATTTTTCCCATTACCTGCCCAGTCCATTACCTTTAAATGCCCAAAAACATGCCATGGCATTCTAACCCATCTATACAACAACTGAATTATATAAATACCAAGTAGGAGTTTTCTTATGAAGGAGAAGACTCTTAGCAGATTATAAGAGTTAGTGCCTTGTCAACCAAACCATGGCACTGAGTGCCACATCCAGTCTTTCCTTAAACACCTCCAGGGACAGTGACTCCACAACCTCCCTGGGCAGTCCATTCCAATACCCAATCACTCTTTCTGTGAAGAACAAGGGAGGCAGTCAACAAGCCAAACTAGGCTTTCCTTACACACTGTCAAGGAGATAAACTGCTCAGCTACATACACTTTAAAGAATTTTGAGTGAAGACCTGAGCCTTGCACCATAACTTGTCTAAAAGTTGAAATTTAGACTTCAAATCAGTTATACTGGTTTCCTAACTGTACAATTCTGTGTCAAGAGCCCTTGACATGGATTACCTGATTACCTGATATTTTTAACAGCCCCTTAATGCTGCTGTTCTGTAACTATCCTGGAATACTAACGCAACACTGAACTCATAATTTCAGGCACACTGTGCAGTGAAACAACTGCAAATCACTTTGATGTCAGGCAGGAGTTTCCACTGCAAAATGTCAATCAAAAATTGATTTTTTAAGACAGTTATACCTTCTTGTAAATATGATGGAAAAAAACATACTGAAGCAGTAGATGCCCATATAGTGATACAATGATTACCCTGGACATGTGATGACCAATTACCACAATAGTGCCCTTCAACAGGATGGTGTCATTCTGAGAAAAACGGAATAAAATTGTGCATACACAGCTGTAAACAGCATTGTAGAAACTGATTGGACAGACTAATTTTCCATTTTTGTTTTAGTAAGCTTTTTTCCTGCCAAAATTTTGCTATGCAACATATTTTAGTTACTAAACACCAAAAACAAGGGCCTACAAGTTTCCACAAGTTTCCATATGTGCACTTTTGTCACAGGCCGGCAGTGCACATACTTTGCACTAAGAGAATTAATCTGGTCACATTTATTAATCAAGACTTTAGGTGTCATTCTGAGACTGCACACAGACATTTATTTCAGAGTAGTAGACATTAATTTTTGGAGGGCATTATCCTAAAGATTATTTGAGTTGGCTTTGGTGTAATTATTTTGTAGCTTGCCAGCTTGCTGCTGTAGATGTACCTGGAGAAAGATATATCTCTGTATTCTTGTTTGAGTAAAAATAACTACTTATCAATGAATAAATTTTTAATGTAAAGCTTCAATCTCAAAAAGTATTTGTACTTTCAGTTTTGTGTCAGATTTTGACTATTCACTACAAATTTAAAGAGTCATCTAAAAGATTCTCTTTCCCCAGCACCTCAGAATGAATTTTTTATTTATTCCCCAAATAAATCAACATCTGAAATAGCTCAGATGTACTGCAGCTTCCATATACAAAACTGTTACCTCCTCATGAAAGTTTTCTTTATCTGGAGAACAAATAAATAACATAAATTTCCATGGCAAAAAGAAAAAATCCACTGTATAGAACAAGACAGAATTTTTAAGGTGCTTTCTGAAAATCATAAAACAAGTTGGAGACGTTTACATCAAGTACAATCTTTTACGAGCTATTGTACACAGTAACATAAATACCCTCTAATATTCAGTCACCCAGAAATAGCATACCAAAATAACTCCTGGGTAGTTAAGCAAAACAGATGAAATATAATGAGCAACTGCAAATTAGAATATGTTGATGTTATCTGAAAAATGTATTGTGTCTCTGGAAGACACTATGCTGCGTTAAATGAATTTTTAATGCTACCAGGCATGGAGAAAAAAACCCACTTGGGAATATTAGCCCACACTTGGATGCAGATTGTGCATATTTTCCAAATCCTTATAAAAGAAGTTTTGGTGTCTGGAGTTTGTCACGCAGCTCCTACGTATTCGCAAGTGAATGAGGACAGTCACTACTTCCTGCTTTTATTGTGCACATAGCTTAGAGTAGTGCATGTCTCTCCAAAATCCTGCACTTTCCATTGAAATCCTGCCTTAATCATGCTGACTATTATTCAGTGCTTGCACAAAAATACTGGTAAAGGCCAATTTTCGCCAAAGCACCAGAGCGGGCAGGAAGGTTAAGATTCTTTGTACATTCCTCAAAGGGATGTCCCACGATTCACTGACAAAACCTCCACAGCCCGCAAGACTGGGCTTCTCGGGGAGAGCCCCCAGTATAAAATACTCTGATGTAAAACTGCCAATTCCTACACAATCATCACTAACCTTTAAGCCCATTCTCACCTTGTAGATTTTTCAAGGCACACCCAAACTTGGTAACACCAGGTAAGTCACAGCACCTTTTGCCGTGCAATTGTTTTCCTCACCACGCCAGCACTTGTGGGACTTCTCCCCAACCACTGGAAGGCTGTTTTTAAAGCACGGCTTGATGCAGGACACATTCATGTTTGCTCGGTTCTTTTTCTCCTCACAGAGGATAATGAAGTGCCTAGTAAACGAGATTAAATTTTGCAGCAGTTCTGCTGCTGTGTTTCTAATTATGAATGTAGCTTTGTGCCTTGGATAGATGCTGGATAGAACGAAAGTGTTTTATACTTCCAGTAAGAAAGTCAGCCTGTGCCAGGGTGTCTCACAATCCCAAACTCCTATTAGGTTGGTCATTACTGTTCACTTTCCAGTCGAAGAGCACAGCACAGACTCTTTTACTAACATGGGTACACAGGGAATTTGAAACATTACTCTTCAATCCTATTGTGATCTATATCCTTATAGAGTAGGCACAGATAAACTGTTCATTTAATATAAAATTCTGCTTAGAGCTAACTTTCTTTAGCTGTCTCTCACACTCTCCATATGACATCACAAATACTTTATATTTCACACAAACCACTAATGCAACTCTGTGTGAAAGGTGCAGTAGTCATGACAAATTATAAAGCTCTGAACCCATAACATTGAACCTGGGACATTCCAGAAGATTGCCCTGCAATCCACCTCAGACAGAAAGAGTAATTTCTGATTTTTCAATGCTGGAAAATATGAAAAACGTGAAAGGCAGAATAGCAAATATCTTTAAAGTCGACATTTCAGGGTCCTGACAATAAATATTTTCATAACTAAGTTTGGAGGTTTGAGATAACGGTATTAATATTTGTTTAAATTATTATAGCATGAGGTTGCCAAGCAAAAAAGCAAGGGGCACTATCATAAATTCTTCGAAAAAAGACAGTGATTAACTGTACTTGCTGCTTCTTTTGGCAATAGATAAATAAAGCCTCTGTTGCTCTCAGCAGTGCAATTTTCTTATGCCAAAGCTATCTCTCCAAAATCCTTTCAATATGCAAAAGTTAACTTCTCCTCTCTCCATTAAAATATATGAAGAAGTGCATGAAAATATTACAGCTCAGTGAGTGACTTCAGATCATGAACATGCTCGGAACTTCACTGAGGACAAAAACTATTGGTTTGCCATTTGTGCAAGCAAAGTATTTGCCCAGTTGCTCACAGAATGCCATGGTACTAAACACTGTCATTTATTTGAATTCTGTGATTAGATATTAGTTGAAAATTTGCCCTTTTACATTTACTTTGCCCTATTTCTTTTCTTTTTTATGGGTCTGAAGATCTTGTTATTTCTGAGTTTGATTCTGCTTCCCATAATGTTATTTGAGAGATAAGATCTAGAAGATATTATCATATTGGGAGAGATTTTATCTTAAAAAGGGAAATAAAAACAACTAAAAGCAATGAAAACAAAAACTAGATGTTCTTTTCTGCATGATTCTGAAAGGCCTCATTTTAAAGAATATCCATGTACCTATTCAGACAAGAAACTGGAACAAAAAGTAGTGAATGAAACCCAGACACTTTCTGTAGCTTGGGGAAGGGCAGTTTTATTATTCAGCATCAATTAAGCAAAGAGAACTGCTATCTGAATAAATTGTTTGATATTTTCAGATATAATGGAGAAACTTCCCTGCTGAAATTTTGCAGGCATAAGAGAAGAGCTGTGCTACAGCACATTCCAAAATCACCCAGAGCACCCTCGCCTCTGACAAGAGCTGTGAGGCAGGAGCAGAGTTGCACCCTGCCCCACTGAAAGTGCCAGAGGCGCTTGTAATTAATACCTGCTGTAAAAGGTAGAATGTGCGTATGTAGCTCTGTGAACACGTCTGTGAAAGTGTGCAGGGCGATTAAAAGTTCTGAGATGAGCTGCAGAGGAGTGCTTAGAAATTCTTGATTGCTTATAAACATTTTATGGATGTCTAATGTTGCTGTCACCTGCTGTATTGCTGCTCTTGAACTGAATGTGTAGCTGGTTGATTGCTGGTTAACTGTGATTAATAAATTAATAAATCACTAATTCTTCACTTGACTTAAACCACAGAGCTGAACAGTTTTTCCATGTGACAATCATTAGGGAATAAATAATGAAGAGGAAATAAATGCCTTTTTTCTCCCTAAGAATACAAATATATTAAAAGCCAGTATCAAAAGATGGATTCAAACAAAAAAAGAAGTTGCTTCTTCAAACAAAGTGTAAAGAAATGTAAGAATTATCTTCCAAAATATGTACTGGATGCTAAATGGGTTAAAAATCGATTGAAAGAAATTCATGGAAGGAAAATGGCTATTAAATATATATATATAAATATATATATATATCTGCTGAACCACAAATTATTGATTATACTGAATGCATTTGGTATTTGATTATACTAAATGTATATTGATATACTGAATGTATTTGGTACATTCAAATGTACTATTTGAATAATTATATAGGAGAGGTAACTACATGTTTGTGCCATTCTAATATTTTTTTCTCAGGCATTCACCTGTAGCCACTGGCAGAAATAAAGATGTCTGAGCAGTTGTCTGTTGTTTTCTCTCTTGATTGCAGGATTTTTTTTTTTCTCTACTAAGAACTAGTTCAGGAGCATTTCTGCCATTTTGCCTCAGTGCTGCACATAAATCTTTTTCTATGTCATAATAAATACCAAGGGCACATTGAATTTTCACAAAACTACAAGCAACAAACTTTATAAACCAGTATGAGTTAAATTAAATAAAATTCCATTCGTTACACTAATGGAGTTCCAAAGTCCCATCAAAGCCCAGAAACATTGGCAGAGTGTACAATTTATGTAACGATTCTGTGGAAAACCCTTGGAAGTGCTGGAGTAATGCTCTGCTTTTCCCCCACCACAGGAATGATCCACAAAACTACACAAAATCAGTTCTCAGATCAGTGAATTTTCATCCAGACAAAACAAAGAAGAGGAGATGCCCATGAGCTGGCTTTCCATCACTCTCTCAGAAAACTTTATTCGATCAGCACCTTAAGAGAGGAACAACAAATGGTCCCCATTTGCCTAAGAATTAAGATTAAAAGCTAGAGCCAAACAGTGAATGAAGAGCCATTCCTATGTGGAATTGGAAATCACTTGCTTTAAAATGTTCTCACCTTTTTTTCCCTCTCTCTAGGAAATATTTTTAACAAGGAATAACAGGGTTTTTTCACAGCACAGTTTTCTTCCAAAGATGAATTCTAGAATCACAAAGTACTAGATGTTATATCCAAAAAACCCAGTTTTAGGCCTATAAAAATACTCAATATTACTCTAGGTTTAATCACAGTGACATCCTAATCTTTCCTAAGAAAGATAAAATAACACATCATAGCTCCACTTAGTTTCAGAAGGAAGTATTTTCACAGGAGTTCAGTGACAAAGCAGCACTTCTGATGGCTCTGTTGTTAGAGCTGTTTTCTTGGGAAGTGCCTTTAATTGTTAAAATATTGCACTCTATCAGACTATGAGGATACTTACCCTGTTTCAAAGACACATGCTGATGTCAAGGCAATGTGTTCCAGAGAATTCCAGTCTCAAACACATTTCACAGGGATGAAATTTTGTTGTAGTTATGCACGGCACATGACCAAAGTGATCTTACCTTCAAATGTGGTGTATAGAAGGGGTGAGTGGGGCAGGAAGGATCAAACTGGACTACAATCTACTGGCAAACTACTAATCTACTACAGGCTTTTTAGAAAATAAATTCTGGAGACGTTGTGTCAAAGATAGTTTAATGTCAGCATCTTACAAAACAGTATTAAAAATGTTTCATAATCTCAACATAAGTATTGATTTCATTAACATTTTTATTGAATGACATTTACTCATTTTGATTTCTTTCTTCTCCTGTTCTCATTTTCAAATAGGATCTAAGTAACTATTTTTCTAGAAAATGAATGTCAATACTGTGTTCTGTTCACAAAAAATTTCCCAGACCACCCATTAGCATAGAATTTAAGTAACAGTGCTGTGTGATGAGTCCCTATCTCTTCATTTGCCAGTTCAACCCCCAATAGTTGAAACAGTAATGCAGTATCCTACAAAAATAACTTGCAAGATTTGTTTGTGTTTTAAAAGGAAACTCCAGAAGTATTAACCTTGTCTTTTCAAAAAAGAATTCAGACTTTTTGCCACATTCTTTACTATTCCATCTGGCTTCTAGCTCTATCTTTTTTGAGAGATCACAGATGTGATTTTTTAGGAGGGAAAAGCACAGATCTCCTCCAGTGAGGAGAAGCTTTGGCTCAGATACCAAAAACATGTATATGCTTCACACAGCAACAGTATATATTCCCCTTCTTGAGAACCTTAGAGTTGGATGACTGAAGTAATGTAGTGTTTTGTAGGCAGATATACAATCTTTTGTGTACTGCACAGTATAAACACGTAAAAAAAAGTTTACAAGTGTATTTTCAAATTCTTTTCACCAAGGGTGATAGTTAAAAATTATACCTGAATAGATACATTCTGACTCTAACATAAGCTAGGCCAGATTCTGAGACTTGTGCATTTGCACATAGTTGTGTGTCAAACACCAAAATTATCAGTCAGCCTTAAGGCCTTTGAAAAACCACAGGCCATCACTTACCCAGGCCTGCATTTCCATTTACCTCCCTTCAGCTGACCCAGAATTTGGCAACTTATCTTTTCTTTACTTGATGCTGAGTACTCAAACATTTTACCAAGGTACGAACAGAAGAAAAGTAGGGGGAATGAATATGGACTGACACCAAAATTTAAAAATATGTATATTTGCTAATTTACTGACACTCCTTTCATATAAGGCACATTAACAAGTAAGCTGTCCTGCTACTAATATTGATGTATTGATTCAAAGGCAAAGAAGATTACAGTGTTGCAATGTATAATTCACGTTGTCAGCACAACGTTACAATTTAATTAAGAGGCAAACACAGTTTACCTCCTCAGCAATTATTTTTTAAAGCTGTGACATAAGTGATAAATGTGATTGTAAAAATGACTGTATCAACAACTTATGATTTCTCTTATAAAGGCTTCCCAAATCTAAGAATTTTCTTCAGTCTTTTTCAAGTAATTGGCACTTGAATGCATGATAATGTTTTTTGACTACATTAGAAGTTTCTTTTAAGTAACAAAAATCAATCTGCCATCATTCCAAAGTTTCCTGAACAGGCTGAAAATGCATGTCCAGTAGTCTATGCTACTTTAGTGTTAAATAATGAGGTAGCACATTGTTCCAAAATTGTTCTGAATTATGTAAACCATTTGCTACATGCTGTTTGGACTTCATGATTTGTTTAGAGCTGTTTGGTAAAGCAGTACTTTCTGTCTTTTCCGGCTTCCTGTATTTGCTTTTCTTTTGTGGAAGCTTATTACGATAATTTTTTCTTTTATCTTTTGCTTTTTCCTCTTCCTCTTCTTCCTCCTCTCCTTCATCCTCTTCTTTCTCCTCTTCCTCATCCTCTTCTTCCTCCTCTTCCTCATCCTCTTCTTCCTCCTCTTCTACATCCCTTTCCTTCTCTTCTTCTTCTTCCCCCTCTCCCTCTTCCCCTTCTTCTTCTCCCTCTTTCTCTTCTTCTCCCTCTTCCCTTTCTTCTCCCTCTTCCCCTTCTTCTCCTTCTTCCCCTGCCCCTTCTTCTTCCTCTTCTTCTTCCTCTTCATCTTTTTCTTCTTCTTCTTCCTCTTCTTCTTCTTCTTCTTTGTCTTCTTCTGCTTCTTTATCTTCTTCTTCATCTTCTTCTGCTTCTTTGTCTTCTTCTGCTTCTTCATCTTCATCTTCTTCTGCTTCTTTGTCTTCTTCTGCTTCTTCATCTTCATCTTCTTCTGCTTCTTCGTCTTCTTCTGCTTCTTGTTCTTCTTCCTGCACTCCCTTTTCTCCCTCCTCGTCCTCTTCTTCCACTCCTTCTTCCTCATCTTCCTCTTCTTCCACTCCCTCTTCTTCCTCATCTCCCTCTCCCTCTTCCACTGCCTCTTCTCCCTCTTCTTCCTCATCTCCCTCTTCTTCTTCCACTGCCTCCTCTTCCTCATCTTCCCCAACTCCTTGTTCTTTTTCCTCCCCCACTCCCTCATCCTCTTCTACCCCTTCTTCCTCTTCTTCATTTCCCCCCTTTTCTTCTTCCTTTTCATCTTCTCCACCCTCCTCCCCTTCTGCTTCTGATTCCGTTCCTTTTTCTTTCTCCTCATCTTTTCTTTCCTCTTCAATTTCACCCTCCCCTTCTTCTCCTTCTTCCACTCCATCCTCCTCCCCTTCTGCTTCTGCCTCTGTTCCTTCTTTCTCCCCTTTTCTTTCCTGTTCCACTTCATCCTCTCCCTCTCCTTCCACTCCATCCTCCTCCGCCTCCTTAGTCCTCATATCTTCTTCTTCCTGTTCTTCTTCAGATAATCCTTCTTCCTTCCCTGCCAATAGTTCTCCTATCTCCTTCTCTTCACCCTCTTTGTCTTTTTCTTTCTCCCTTTCTCCATTTTCTTCTTCATCTTCCTTCTCATCTTCTCCTTCCTCTTCTGCCTCTGCCTCTTTTTCTTCCTCCCCCTCTCTTTGTTCACCTCCTTCCTCACTCTCATTTCTTCCCTCACTTCTAATCTGCTCCTCCTTTTCTTTTTCAATGCCTTCCTCTTCTGCATACTTCTCCATATCCTCCTTTTCTCCCTCACTCAGCATTTCTTCTTCCTTCATCAACCTGCCTTGGTCATCTCCTTGATCTTTGTCATCTTCCTGATTAACCTCTTCAGTCTCCTCTGCACCCTCATTCTCACTGTCTTTCTCATCCTGTGATTCCTGTCTCTCATTTTCTTCATTATCCTTTTCCTCCTCGTCTTCATCTTTTTCTACTGAAACTTCATCTCTGCCTTTCTTACACTCACTGTCTTCTTCCTCCTCCCCTAGTTTACCTTCATTGTCAATTGTTTCATCTAGTTTTTCACTTTCATCCTTTTCACTGCCTTCACTCTCCTGCTCTTGATCAGAATCCTCCCCGTTCTTAATTTCTAACTGCCCATCTTCATCAGATTTAGCATCAGAGTTTGTTTCTTCCTCATTCTGGCTTTTCAAATCAGTCTCTTCTATGCATTCTTTCTCATTGTTTCTAATTTGCATCTCCTCAATCTCACTGTCTTCTTTTTCTAAGTCCAAATCTTCCACGTTTTCTACTGTTCTTGCCTTCTGGATGTCTCTGCCTTCATTGTAGTCCTCTTCTTTTTTCCTGCGCTTAAGCACATACTTTTCAAGATCATAACTACTTTCCTCAGTTGAAGACGATGACATGGTTACAGATATTTTAAACCCTATCTTCTCTGCACTCTTTTCTTCTCCTTTGACATGTGTTTTTTCACACTTCTCAGATTTTTCAGCAACATCCTTTACTTTGTTTTGACCTTTTATTGCTTCTCGACTTTCTTCCTTTTGAACAGGACTGTATTTTTCTACAGTTAAGGAATCGTCAGTCTGGGGATGATCCCTGGATGCAGAAGGAAGAACCTCTATTTTAAGGGATTGCTTAGATCTAATGGCTTTTGACTTTTTATCAGAAGAATTTGTTCTTTCAGACAGAACTTGATTTTCAGTTGGAAGATTATAAGTTACATCCTCTCTGAAAAACTCAGGATTTTCCATATACTCTTCGCTTTTCACTAATCTGCTTTTGTCCCCAGTCATTTGTTGAACACCCCTTTTCAAAGTACTAACACTTTGTGCATGCTCAGATTTACCTTTTGTTGGTTTTTTTTTGGCCACAGGCTTCTCTACAAAGGCACTACTCTTTTCTAAATCTTGTCCTGGTGACTCTGAAAGTGAGGACTGTTTTTGTAAAGAGCCAGAGTACAATTTTGAGCCCTCGTTTGTGCAATCAGAATCTTTGTTTTTCAGCCCACCCTTACCATCTCTTTTCAGTTTCACATTTTTATTGTTCTTCTATTCCACACGAGAAGCAGAAAATTAAAAAGAAAGAAAAAAAAAGCATTAAAGACAAATGACAGCAAAAGAAAAAGGTTACAAAAGCATCTGAACAAGAAAAGAAACAATTTGTGCGAGGGGATTAAAAGATAGCACAAAAAGCAGAATATTTCACATGAAACGAATTCACCAGTGCATCTATGAGAAGAATGTAACATTCTGTTAATAATTCACGTGCTACTACACCTTTCTGACTAAGCCAGCACTGTGAGTGAATGCAGGAAGGACTGTGCATTCAGTACCACATCTCATGAGCCAGAGCAGATGCAATGCACGAGGTTGTGGCAAACAGAAGGAACAAGTACAGTTCTCTTACACCTTCTTCCACCTCTCCCCTGGAAAATCTTCTGATGCACTCACTGCTATGCTCTTTCTAAGAAGTTTGAAAATCTGTTGCCTTTCTGCTTTAAATTGTATGCTTATTTAACAAATTATGCAGAATAATTATTAAAATCTGAAATAAAATTATAAAGAAATATAACAAAATGCTGGAAAGCCGGGATCACTTTAGGAGTGAAATAAGAAGGTAATACAAAGTATTTTAACTTCAGGATTAAGACCAGTAATTTTGTTCCTTTAAATATAATCTGTGGTGAATATCTGTCAGAAAAGTTTTTACTTACACTGTGTCCCAAAAGTTAATTGAAATATTTTCATACCAACAAACCAGTAGAAATGAATGTACGTGAAATATGTATATGTGTCTCTTGCTCCTTAAACTGGTGAAATATTTTATACTCTCATCTCAAACCACAATGGATTTGAGGAGTTCTATGTGCCTG
>JAYRBT010000001.1:109199934-109229642 GCA_036023395.1 Myiotriccus ornatus
TCTTGCTCCTTAAACTGGTGAAATATTTTATACTCTCATCTCAAACCACAATGGATTTGAGGAGTTCTATGTGCCTGCACAAATTCTCTCTGACTTCAGTCAGCTTCTTAGAATTCTAGCTTAGAATCGGATATTCAGAAAATTAGCAAGAGGATGTCAATAATTTGCCTAGCTTTTTTTGCCTTGCAGAAACAATGAAGAACTAGGATAACACAAGAATTGCAGATTTTTTGAACATCAGTATAAATACACATGTATATAATAAGTTACAGTACCTTCTGTTTTTGGAGTGGTGATAATTCTACGGACCAGTCACTGGGATTCAATTTCATAGCATGTGTCTGCAAAAAATAAGATCTTTATTAAAAAAAAAAATATAACTAACAGGTAAAGCAGCATCAAAGCTCAGTTCTACTAAACAGACCTATTTTATGAATATTTTAATATTACCGTAGTTAGGTTGAGACAAATCTTTGTGATCATTAAACTCTCCTATTTCATTTCCACTCCTTCATTTACTACTTATAAAGTGAGTGGTAACCAGCCTAGATGGTCTGTAGAGACTGAAAGCCCACAAGCATGTTTGAGATCCACCTTTCACTCACCATGAAGTTGAGGCTACAAATATAACACCTGATCATCACAACCTTCAACTCAAAATCCAGTTTGATACCACAGCCTTGAAAGAATATGTTCAAAGAAACATTACACAGCAGAAATTCTCCTTGGAATCTCTCATCTACATAAAGCAAAAAAAAACAAAAGGCAAGGCAGAATATTTCTAGGTGGGCATGTATAGTGAGATTTTGGTCATATATTCCAAATGACCAGATGATGTTCTTTGCTGTTGTGTGTTAACTGCTTATGGCTTAATCACTATAATCTTTTTCAGCACAGCTGTGGTTTCAGACTTCCAAAAATTTGTATCATCAATATGACATTAAAGGTTTTCCTCCACCTGTCACACTCATCAATGATATATGTTGCCACAGTCTAGAAAAATTGAGGCAACTACACTACATCAGGGTATTTTCACTTAGATTCAAGAAGAGTGATCATTTTATTTTGCATTTTGACAAGTTTGCCTGATGGGCTTTCTTCAAACTTACTGTTTCATTCTGATAAATGTTTTAAAATTGATTCATGGTAAGTACAAAACCTAAAAGGAGAAGAAAGTCTAAGCTCATAAACCGTGCAATATGTAAATAAGGCCATGTTGTGCATTGTATGTGAAAACATTTTTTTTTTTAAATCAAGTTTCGTAACTGCAAAATAAATGGTATGTACAAACACACTGTTAAATTACTTAGTACTTTAAAGTACAAGCTAATAATAATTCCTGTAAAATATGCAACCCTCCCGCATAACTGACAACATATTCAGAGCTGAATTCACAGAGAGTTTCCATTCTATCAAAGGCTAAAAAAAGGCAAAACCCAACTCTCTTTCCAGTGCATTGCATTAAGGTCTGGACATGTCCTTTCTGCTGAGTGAACAAAACTGTTTTGTAAAAGTGTACAAGTGATAAGGTGAACATGTTTTTTAAATAAAAGTAGTATGCACGAACAAGCTTGGGGATCACCAAATAATCAAAATGTCTGCATTTCGGTCTTCTCTTTAATATGCTCCACCTGTACTAAACCTCTTCTGGAAACAGGAAAAGATAGCTCTTCTGCTTCATTTCCTGCAATTCTCTCTTGGAAATCATCAAGAAAATCAAGTTCAGAGACAGAGATCACCATGTGGTATCCGGCATCATTTTCCTTGTCTTTCTGATTGCCAGAGGTAAAGTGTGGGGAGGGGCTGCATTACTTGGACTGCTTTAATCTCAAACTACAACATTACTTGGGAAAATAAAACACATTTTAGCATTGGATAATGATGATATGAAATGCATGCCCATTCTACTTTCAGCACTTCTTGGTGTCACATAGGATGTTCTGGGCTAGTCGGGAGTTCTGTACTAGAACCTGAAGCGTGATTTAGCTCCTTTGTCTTCCTCTGCATAAAAAATGATTGAATTACAGATTCATTATTGGAATATATTACCATATTTAGGATGTCAGTTGTATCTCCCAGGTTTCTGTCAGTACTGTCATTATCTGAATCTTCTTCTGCAGAGGCTTCACCAGGTTTACCCTTTTGATGATCATTTTCTACAAGGTAAAATAGGGGGAAAAGAACAAATACTACAGGAAAAATCAATATATAGCAAACAGAACACTCATAAAACAGAGATTGTTTCTAATTTTCTGACATAGAACTGAAGTACTGAGTTTCCTCATTCCCCCATCCTAAGACACAGAAGAAACACTTCCATCTCCTTTTCATCAGTGTTAACATTAGAGGTTAATACTGAGACCATCAATCTCGTCTCAGTGCACTGTAGATCTCTGACCATTTCTGCAGGCTTTCAAAGCATAAATATTACATGGGACGTAGATACTTTTGGATAATCTTTTTAATAACAGCGTAACAATTAGACCAAATTAGCTGCAGTCATGTTATCTACATTGCACATTACCCATGCAGTGGATGGAGAGACAGTGAGTTTAACTCCAATGCAGCATTATAAAAATGTTCCTATGGAATTTTTAGGATCACCTCAAATCCATCAGGTATGACTATTCCATACAGCACAAAACCTGAGGTTTTAGGCCTAGGAAGACTCTAAAGGCAATTCAAATTTCACTGCATTGCTTTCCTAGAACCAGATATGCTAGTAGACACGCTGGCTGCTTTACAAATAATCATCTTAATTTTAACTGAATTAATTACTGAATTAATTGCTTTCAAATTAGATTTGACTCTCCAATAAATCTGAGCTAACTTTTACACAGAAGCACTGCATTCTGCACTCTTCAGCACTGCTCCTCCAAGGAAATCATACATGCCCAGGAACCCAGATAAGTCCAGAATTGCTCTAGAGAATCTGTGTAGAAGTCCAGTGCTGTATCAGTATTATGGTTATCCAGGCTTTTGCATTAGCTAGAATATTATAAATCCTTATTATCTTAGATAATTTTGCATTTCCAAGTAAAGAAGAAAAGTCCTGTAAGAATTAGTAGACTTCTTCTCTTATCCAAGTTCTCTTGTAGACCTTCCTGTCTCTACCTAAAAATTTTCCCTAACAATTTTTTTTTTCTGTAATTCCCTTTTTTCGGTGAAAATGGAGAGAGCAGTTAATATTCTTACAGTCTTTTTTTGTGAAGTCCTATTTCTAAAGGCTTAAGGAACCACAGCTGCAATTCAGAAGTTGTTTTTCCCTTTCACTCAAGCCTCCCCTAAATCTTTGAGCGTGTTTTCCAAACATGAATAGTGTGAGGCAATTTCTTGTCTGCATTTCTCAGTTTTCATGTCTGTATGCTCTTGAGGTAAGATTGAACTCAAACCTCCTTTCATACTCAAACTGAGCATCATTTATGAATGATGAGAGCCAAACCAAACTTATCAGAAGACAGCAGCAAGATGTGGGGACACTTCACCTTTTTCACTGTCTCCATCCGTCGCAGATTCAGCTTTAGGAAGACTTGTTGCAGAAAAACTGAATGGGGTAGTGTTGCTTGCCACAGGCAATGAAGATTTCAAGAACCTTTCTCCCAGTGGGGGCAGAGTTTGTGCCATTCGAATAAACTGTTCTGGTGACCTTTCCTTTAGAAGATTTTAAAAAAAATATTGAGAATAAGGGTAGAAGAACAAAATGTAAGCAATTTCTCATATTAAATAGTGGTATTTTCTTTTAGTCAATGATAACTTTAATACAAAGCAGAAAAAAATATCTTCAATATTTTAATTATTTATAGTCCTAAAAAGTGGACAGGTAAATACAGGGATTTTTTTAGATTGTTTATACACAATAATTTCAAGCAATCTTAAAATATAGAAAAAGGGGAAAAAGAACTTCTATTTAAGATTTCTATTTAAAATTAAAAACTACTCTCTCAAATAACACTGAGATATTTAATCCATAACATCAATACATTTTTACAAAATAAATGCAGGTTCTGGTAGAGTTAGTTTTCAGAGAGGTAAGTGAAATAATTCAACTCATCATGCTACTTAAAGGAATCACATGGAATGCGTAGTGGAGATAAAGCTGGAAAGACTACTATTTTAAGTAGCTACAGGATTTAGGGATATTCAAAGCTGATTGTGAAATGTTCTCCTCATATATTTTATAAACTATGAACTTGTTTAATATATTCAAGGACTCAGAGGGAACACCAAAAGAGTCATGTTCTTGGCAACATTTAAAAATATTTATAAAATATTTTAAAAAATGCAATGGAACAGGTTCTACATTTTAGAACAACAACAATAAAATACTAACCCAATTTGAATTTTTTTCACAGAAATGAACAAGCAAAATCTGAACAATACCTATGTTTTTCCTGGATCCATTTTCGGGATCAGGATAAATATTAACTTTTCTTTTTATACATTAAACTTAAACATTTATCTTAAGAAGATGTATTTATCTGCTGGGTATATGGTGTGATTTTTAGCTTTAAATGTGATTTTGTTTCCTAAACAGCTCTGGGTTTACCCTCTCCCGACGTCGCATTCGTGCTGCTGACAGTTGTAAGGTGTCTGCCAGTACAAAGTCCCCACTCATTTTAGGGATGGTAGCAGTCAAAGGATTCTCATATAAATCTCCCAAGAGTATTTCTTCGGATCCTTGAGGTCTCGGAGCAGCAAAAACCAGCATGTGACAACCACCACAAGCAACCTACAACTCCAAAAACAGGTCTGATTATTTCAAGTATCAATACAAGGATGGCATTTTCTTACATCATCTCAAGGGGCTTAGATTATAAGAAAAATGTAATAAAGTTAAGACATACCAAATTGCATTAAATTTTGTTCCTCACTACATCAGCAAGATAAAAGTCCTTAATTATGTTTATTAATGACTAGTGATCTCTCTTCACTTCTTCTTAGCTGAATACAATATATTTGTATTGAACAGAAGACAGACATTTTCACTGATTTGCAAGAGATTTGAGCTAATGATTTTGATACTAGTCAAATGTGGCCAATACTGATGGTTTCAGTCACACCAATCTAGTTGTTTTATCTCAAAATCCACAGAACATAAAGCAAATCCTTATTTCTCCAATATATGCAGTATTATTACAGAAAGATCAGAAGTTTCACTTTTTAAAAAGTTTAAAAACTTCACCACTTCTAATTAAACTCCCTTAAACCCTAATTCCAGTAAACAAACAGAAGATAAACAGACTTTAGTCCCAAATTTTGCTCAATCCTGAGTCATGTTAGCATTTTCGAAGCTGGCAATTCTGTGACGTTTATTTTTTCTACACCTCGAAAAATAGACAAAAATAATTCCCTTAAAATGAAAGAGTATTCCTGTTTTCTCATCCCATTTAGATTCTAAGAAGCAAAACCTCAAATATTCTCAAGGTTTAAAAATATCCCACTGTACAAAAATTGCCAAAATTGAAAAGGTGACACTCTGGTGTTTTCAGAAAAGATATGAATTTCCCCCTATTCCAACAATCTAAGAGTAATAAACATTTCATTTTTAGGTTACCCTAGCTCTATACACCAAATCACTATAGCACAAAAATACTGAATAAAACCCCCAAAAAGAGTCTATATGTGTAGTCCAAGCCAAAGAAATTCTAAACAGGTAAGCATATATAATCTCCTTTTTCTTTCAACTTGTGTTGTCAACTAATTAAACGTTAAAGAAATAAATACTTCTATAATAAGATTTCAATTCTCATTAATAATGTGTTTCATAAAAAGGTGTCAGAGAAGCATGAACAAAAGTTTTACCAAAAGCACTGTGAACTTCAAGAAATTATAACACAGAGTGGGATCAAACAGGTTTGTAAAACTCTCTTCTCCAAAGCCCAACTTGCCATGTCGTCCATCTCCAAAAGTAAACATGAGGCCATTCTCTATATATGAGAAAAAAAGGATGTTATAACCAAGATTCAATACAAAACCAGGACAGAGTCAGAATAACAGGCCATGAAAGTAAGGAATGCTTTTCTTCCAAAACCAAAAGCTGAACAATTATTTTTGGAATTTCAACAGATGAATATGATTTTAAAAAATATGCATATTTTCAGACAAAGGACTGTCTGAGATGCAAATTAGTCTAGACAATTTGCAAAAAAAAAAACCCCAAAAAACCAAACAAACTAAATAACAAGATTTAAACAGTAGAGAAAAGCAAAGGCTTCCAAACAAGAATATTTGTTACAGCAAGGCAAGCTTATGAGGCTATAATTGGCCAGGAGATACAGGGCACAGAGTCATGCGTGGCATGGGTGTGAATCAGGAATTCCTATCAAATCTGGCTTTCTCTCTGGCTCATTCACCCTTCAGAACCAGTACATTTGCACGTCTTCTGCTATTGCTCATTTTATAACAGATACAATGGGAAGTTGCTGGAAGTTCATTTCAGACTTTTGCACTTACATACCTGCTACTACAGCAGTGTGATTCTCCCCACATGCAACGTTACGTATTTTATGCTTCTTCAAGTGTTTCACAGACTTTGGTATGGAAGATTCAAAAACAAAAGTACCATGGCCCAGCTGCCCATATTGCCCAAGTCCAAAAGTATAGACATCTGTCTCTGAAATTGTACAGGCAAAATGAAAAAATGTGCTAATATATATACATATAAATATATATTTATATAGTAAATGGCTTTCTAATAGCCAAATGGAAGGCAACTGACATCAGCAGCAAAAAAGCAATTTTTAATCAATTTTAAAAAGTAACAATTAAAAAAATGTACTGTCCCTAATCAATTACATTTATCAATTAATAACAACATACAACAAAATAAAAAGAAAACAGGAAATGGGGCATTAAAATATGTAACAGAAAATGTTGAATGGTTCAATATGCAACATATTTTCTAACATAACTGCAAAATAACCCACTGATTACAGATAAATGAGGTATCAGTTAAAAGAAAATTAATGAAATTTACATACTGCAATCAATACAAGACCACGTTTACACATATGTGCATTTTCAAGTGCAGTAGTCTCATCTTAATTTCTCATTACCTTCATGTAGTTTGTATGACCCTAAAATTCATAGACAAGACCTCTTTAAAACAATACTCATTTGTAAGAAGAGATTGGAACAGAAGAGGTTTCAGTATTCTGTTCAGCTACCAAATCAGCCCTGCACTAAATACAGAGAAGACTACAATTGTGTTATCTTGTGACAGAATAATCATCTTTCCACATTTACATTTTGTCTGTTTAATGGTCTGTCTGTGCCAGGAAAAAGAATAAAAGCTTCTCCAATGCAATAAAGATTCTTGGTGTGTCCATCCCTGGCACTCCATCACAACAGGGGAAGACTGGGAAGCTTGGAAATCTTGATGAGGTCATGCTTGAAAAGAGAAGTTCTTTGGGAAAAACAAGAAGTTTTCCTAGAATTTTATTCTCTGGTCCTTTTTCTTTTGCATGTGGGCAACAAAGGAAAAGCCAGAGAACTATTACTTGAAGTACTTGAAAAATTATTAAGAAAACCTGGGAAAGATTGGAAAGGACAAAAAATATTCTACATTAAGTAAAAAGAACTTGGGAGCAAAAGATATTGTTAAATCAGTGTTATGAATTCGGTGCAGAACATGCCCACTTTGGCTGCAGAGATGCCATCAGATCAAAATGTATCCACAAACTGGAGAAATACTAAAAACTGATCATGTTACCATTCCCTCAAACAAATCCTTCACTGCTGTCAGGGAAAAAGAGAAAGCAGAGAACAGAGCCGGTTACAAATCACTACTATAGCACACTTACACTAAACTTTCCGATTTTAAAAGAACCTTGATGAAATAGTGTAACACTACATATGGAAATGTTCTTTCTAGGAAAGCCTTTGCCCTTTCTATTCCTTTAAAACTGTGCCATATTAAGATGTCATGAATTCCCACTGTAAAAACCCCAACAGTCTCACTTTTTTCCAGATTGTAGATGAAAAAAGATATTAAGCATACCTTTTTTTTTTTTTTTTTTTTTTTTTTTACTAAATGTAATGGAAAAGCTCCCTCTGCTGGAAATTTTAGTGCAAGAAAGCAACGCCTTCTCAGGAGCATTAGAAAGTAAAACCAGAAATTTCCTGTAACATTTAGACTTTCTGCACAAGAATCAAGAGACTACACCTGAAAGACAGGAGCTTTTTCTAAGCAAACGAGACTCTCCTATTCATTTTAGCAAATTACTTTCTCAGGATGGCTGATCCCATAAATTCTGCTTAGAAGTATTGCATTTGTCTTAATGTTTCTTTGGAAATTGGCAGATCTTGTAATTTTCAAATTATATGGATTTATCTGATTAACATAATTACTTTGAGTGAAGTTGGAGGGTTTTTTTTAACATTATCTTTAATTCTAGCACAAAATAAGCAATGTATTCTGCATTTGTGTCTAGAGGGAGATATTCTCAAATGTTAATTTTAAAAGTGCAGGAAATATTTTCTTTTCTCTCTTTCTGCTGACAATGAGGAGAAAGGGGTGATCCTAAGTCAGGTTGGAGTGCCTTTATAAGAACAATGATTTCTTCTGCTGCTCTTACAGACCAGGGGCACCTAAATATTGCTCCTCCTAAACTTATTTCTTAGTCAATTAACAGGGCACAGGAAGAGAAAAACTGTGCACCTTTCTCAAGTAATTCACTGCTCTGGTGCAGCAGTGAGGCCAAACCTCAGTAGTAACCTCATTTAGTAGAAATGAGGTATTTTCTCCAATCTGTCCTTATAAATACGTGGAAAGAAAAGTGTATGGCAAAGCAACCTCACACACTTAGTGATAAAATGACAGTGGAAAACTTCATCATTCTGAACTTGGATTTGCAAATAAAATTGCCTACAGCATGCACTGCCTCCAGTGCATCTGTGAATCACAAGGAAGGCTCAGACACTGAAACAGCACCCAGAAGGAAGAGAGCACGAGTCCTGTCTCTGCCGTGAGGAAGGAACTGCTGTCTCCACAGCAGGAGCCCGTGCGAGGGCCCTTGAGAGATGAAGAGAAACAGTCTCAGAGCTTGCACAGAAGCCAATGGCTTCGTTTTTCCAAATGACCTCCAGCACCTGAGGGCTGGGACTGCTTTTTCTTTTCTTCCTACATTTCCTTTTTTCGGAAGAACAGGGGTATTTCCCTGTATTTGCTTAACTTCCAACTTCGCAGGCATATTTTGTAATCTCCATGAATATTGGCACTATCAATAAAATAGTCCTAGGCAAAAATCTGTATAGCTTTCATTTTTTATTTTTTTTTAAACACGCCATTTGCCTAAAGAACTGTGTGAGCTCTGAGAATGTTTTTAGGAATTATGTATTTGCTGATATGTATTTAAGGCTACAGATGAAGTTTAAAAACCCACAGAACTAAAACAGAGAAAACAGGTATGCTTACATCATAGAATCATGGAATCACAGAATGGCCTGAGTTGGAAGCGACCTTAAAGATCATCTAGTGTCAACCCTCCCAGCCACAGGCAGGGACACTTTTCACTAGACTAGGTTGTCCCAAGCCCCATCCAGCCTGGCCTTGAACACTTTCAGGGATGGGGCATCCACAGTTTCTCTGGGCAACTTGTTGCAGTGCCTCACCACCCTCATAGTGAAGAATTTCTTCCTAATAACTAATCTAAATGTACTCTCATTCAGTTTGAAGCCCCCTCTTCCTGTCACTACATGCTCTTATAAATAGTCCCTCTCCGTCTTTCTTGTGGGCTCCCTTCAGGTTCTGGAAGGCTGCAATTAGTTCACCCCACAGCCTTCTCTTTTCCAGCTGAACAACTGCAATTCTCTCAGCCTTTCCTACTAGGAGAGGTGATCCAACCCTCTGATCATCTTGGTGGCCTCTCCACATAGATTAATTTCCAAATATTATTATTATTATTACTCCTGTAACTATTATGTCAATGGGCTATTCACTCTTACAGTAGCTTTCTTTTTAAACATCTTATACTGAAAAACATTACTGCAAAAAATCATCTATCAACACAATACTCAGTATAACCAGAGCTAGTAATTGGATTAGGGGATTTTAGTATAAATAATATACAGACTTAAGAATGGTTTGAAAAATCTAGATAATCCTATGTGGTTTGAACAGTGGGTTCTGTCAGGAAAAGGTAGAGCTTTTTCATCCTTTTCATCCTCTTTCAAAAGGGTGTCGTTGTGGCTTTCTTTTCTTTCCAAAAGACCTTGAGACAGAAGATGAAAAATCCAACATTTTACATACTAATGCACTAATGTGCTGTATTGTTGTGTCAAACATTCTATTCTCGAAAGACTACTTCACTTTTTCCTTTGAAGAGCTTTGCTTCCTTTGCTTTCCCTCCTTTCAGAGAATGAAAGGAGGTAATATATCCTTCTGTAGGCAAGATTATTCCCAGAGGATCTGCCGTCATCTGAAAAAAACTGGAAGATATTAAGGCCATTCCAAATCATCTGTTTCTTCTTGTTCTCCAATGTCTAGATTCACATTTATTATTATCCCGTTAAAATGCTTCACTGGAAAAGTACACAAATTGTGATTGTTGCTCCCTCATATTTCCCTTGAAAGTGATAACACCAATGCCTTTCATTTTCAGCAGGAAGCAGCTGCAAGCACTGGGGTAGTGGGTGCTTTTATTTCAGTCTCTGAGAGGACTCCTGTAGGATGAGGATTTGATTTTCTCGGACTGGCTGACCGACTGCCATGAAATTAATAGGTTTGTGCTGCCTCAGGGAGAGAAAGCTTTTGCATGCTAGAATTTTTAGCTGCAGTTCTGTTCCTTCTCTAAAACAACTGCATATATTAAAGGCAGAAGTAACATTAAGGCTTGTAAAGAAGATAGCTTCCAATATCATATTCAACACTTCTAAAATTTATCTTTAAAAAGGTTTTTTTTCCCCAAACATTGCTCTCAACAATTTAGTTCTTGCCCTCTGGGAAAAATAATTGAGTTTCCCATTTTGGAATTTCAGAGCAAAAAAAAAAAAAAAAGAATTATTTTAATATATAATTCTACCACTTACTCTGATACTTGTTGAAGAGATTCCAAACAGTAGCTTCATTTAATAACCCAGATAACAGTGGTTCTCAACATACAAAATTGCCAATAGTACAGATAAGTCATAAAAAAGAAATCAAATGAAGTGCTTTGGAACAGACTAATTATGCATGAGAGTCAGGAAGAAACTTGCCTTGTACTCTGTAAAATAACTGGATTATGATTTCTTCTAATTTGATAAACCTTAAGTAGAAATGATGGCAAGAAATGAGCCAAGACATGCAACAGTCTCTCCACATGGAACTTCCTCCTACCCTATTGCTATGCTAAATGAGATAGATGAAGCTGGGGAATATTCAATAGTCAGACACTTATTTCTTGGTTTTTTTTAGAATGAAATGTCACATCCTTAAAAACTGGAAAGACCCTGAAAGGATGAGAACCATATCAGCACTGTGTTATATTGTGTTACTCAGACCAAGCAGCACTCATTTTCATGGAAGGTGATACATGAAATTAAGAATTTCTTTGAAATTGTACTGATTTCTTAATTCATGAAAATGAGCTTCAAACAGATATAAATGCTTCTGCTCCTCTTTAAAGATATTTCACCCAACTTCATCTCAAGATACAATTCAGGACTGATTTCAAGTTAAGTTTCTGGTGCTAAAACTATAATATATGTATGTCACAATCACTTTTAAAATTATTATTGTCCATACCTATCCTTTTTCACTTTTTTTTTTCAAATTTTTCTTTGAGACAGAAAAATTTCTCTATGTTAACACTGTTGACAAAGTATCTTTCACTCCAGTCTTTCCACTATCCTCTACTCTTTCACTCAAAGTGTCCTGGCAGAAGTTCACAGCTGTAACCTATTTAACAATAGCTGAATCACATTAAAAAAACAACTATCTGACTTTTCACTCCTATCACAACTGCTATTAATCTTTAGGAAATTTATTTTGTTGGAGATTATACTTTTCCTCTTTTGGTGACTCAACTAGATCTTCCGGCACTCAACACTTTGACTGATAGCTAAGCCAGCACTGAATTTCTTGCTTGCCTTCTACTACAAAATCTATTTCCATAAGCAACTAAATCTTACATATTAAGACACTGGCTTACATTACTATGTATTAATATGAAAATACCTTACTATGCTATGTCCTTCTACTACTTTTAGTTTTTTGGCATTTATATTTTGCCTCTTTGTTCTAGCTCTTGTACAGATTTCACTGTAATGATGATGGCATTCTGGTCTTCACCTTTCTACTAAATCTCTGTAACAGCTGTTTGTTATGATGAATTTTTATCACATGAAATACCATTAGAACAAAATATCTATTGTTTGAATCCAGATTTATGGCTAAAAAACAATCAATAACGATAATCAAATTCTTTCTGCAGAACTTCACTTTATAACACATAAAATACTGCTATGATTTACACACTTGTTGGCCTACAATTTATGGCAATTCTTTTGCTCATAATGATAATCTGATTTCATGTAAAGAAATTTATTTTATGACATAGAATACTGCCAGGGTAAGACTGCATGTTGGTGGAAGATGAGAGACAAAGTCATTGAAATGTAGACATATGTTTGTATTATTTCCTGGATTGGCTACTGCTATTTCCTCTTCATAGTTTTCCCAAAGGAATTTTATCCTACCCAGAATCTTGCAGCTTGAATCACTACACACAGCCTTTCCCAGCATTTCACTTCCACCCTTACTCTCCCCAATGGCTTGCAGTACAATACCACATCATATTACCTGCAATCTCCCTCAGTTAGATTTTCAGTTTATATTTTGGAAATTTTAGTTACATAACCTTGAAGGCATGTCACAAGATTGACAAGAGAATACATAGACTTTTCACAATACAGATTTAAGAACTATATGTACAACTTGTTTTTATAGCTTTTGCATTTTGGTAGGAGAACAATTACAGGCTATACAGCCTCACAGATATTATATTCATTACAAGCCAAAGCTGATATTTTTTAAACCATCTGTGGGCAAAGTCAAACTTACCTTTCCTGCTTCTCTACCACTATAGTTCAGGATATAACCTGTGGAAATAAATAGCCAGCAATGCTTTGCACATATCTCTTGGAAAAGCTGAGTCACTGCTGGCAGACAACTATTTAAAAGTTCAGTAACATACACCATCTTCTAAGTACTATATATATGGCCTTGTGAACTATTTTCATAACTTGTATGATATGTCAAATGTCTATATGTATACTAGTTCTATATGTGTGCTAAAGATTCTTCTCAAAGGCACAGGGAAAATCTGTATCAGAAGAGATATTTAATTCACTCAGGCATCTAGTAGATAGTGAAGCTACTACTTGAGCTACTACTTGAAAAGTGACTTCCTAAATACTTTACTAAATATTCAAGGTCATTTCAATTTACTGCAAGATGGAACCTTTCCTCTAAAATTTCCCCCCTCACTGCAATACCACTTTTAAATTCCTTAGAGGACAAAAGCATTAATCATCTGTGTTGCACTAGGAGGTGCTGGCTTATTACAATTCCAGTAAGAGAGGCTCTCAGACTAGGTAAAGTTCTCTTAAAATGCTATTTATTGGAGCTAAGGCTATTAAAAAAAAAAAAGATAGTATCAATAATCTTATATTCCTTCAGATGCTGGGAATCCCAAGCTGTGTGGAAATGAACAGGTTCAGCATGCTGTGCAAATCCCATCCCTGAAAGGTTACCCCATTTTGGTCATTTGAGCTCTCATAGGATTTTCTTACATGTAAAACAACTCTATACATCATTTATACTGTCATAAAAAGGACATTTACATGGGAACTTGCTTGATAAAGGCAAGGTCACACAAGTCGTGTCACCAGTGGTATCAAGCAGGATCCCATTTACATCCAATTTCAGTGGGAAGCAAATTCTTTAAAGTAAATTGAATTTAAGACTAAGTTATAGGGCTGAAAAAAGAAGCCAGTTAAATTACATACCTGTCAGCACCACTGTGTGCTCTCCACCACAAGCAACCTTATCAACTTTTTCCATAATTCCCAGTACAGGCTGTGGGACTCTATTGTTCTTCAGCTGTTCAGGTAATAATCCCAGTTTCCCATTTGCAGGTTCTCCAAAAGTATAGAGCTCACCATCTCCTGTGAAAACATGGAACAGGGCATGGCTTCCAGCATGCACTCAGAAGCAAGGGTGGGTTGTCAAGACTGCTGCCGACACAAATCATTGACAGAAAAGTCATTACAGGATAACGGAAAATATTTGTATAATGCCCAAACAGCTGTGCAAAGCACTCTGCTTTGATGGGACATGAAGGTGCTAGATTTTAGCCCCCTCCAAGATCAGAATCACAATTATTTAGCCTGCAAGAAATGTAGCCAAGGGAAAACCAAAACCATATTCCTCCTCCTTCTCAGAGGTTACAATTCCCTCTGTAATCAGTATTTATGTCAACTGAAGCTGCTTGTAAGAATCTGAATTACAACAGAAAATAATTTTGCATGGATACAGAAAATAATTTTGCATGGAATTTTGATGGAAAACCATGCTTTCTTCATGTAAGATATAAAGAAATCACAGTAAATGACATGAAACTGTGTGTGGTTTGGACAGTTAGAAAAGAACTGCATGTCCAACAACAGGAATATGGCAGTGGTTCCATAGCAATAACTCCATCAGAATTAAGTTTAAATAACTTGTTTCTAATCTGGATGTTTGGAATGATGGTGTTTGTCTTCCTAAGTCACTGTTACCTGTGATGGAGCCCTGCTGTCCTGGGGTTGGCTGCCTGCCCATGGGAAGCAGTGAATGAATTCCTTGTTTTGCTTTGCTGGCACACACGGCTATTGTTTTACCTGTTAAACTGTCTTTATCTCAACCCACAAGTGGTTTTTTTTTCAGTGTAACTCTTCTGATTCTTCGCTTGATCCAGCTGGTGGGGGGCAGTGAGTGAGTGGATGTTTGGTGCTTAGTTGCTGGAGTTAAAGTAGGACGCTATTTTATATGGTTTCTATATTGTCCAGGATCACTTCTGCCTCTCACAACAGAAAAGATTCTTCAAGTACCATGGTTCTGGGCCACTAAGGCTGGCACCTGGACTTCCTACCTTTACTGAATGTTCTAACTGCATAGGGAGGCACTCAGGGAATGAGATTAAATGTGATCTTACTCAATGTCAAGCTTTCTACAAGGTTTAACGGGACTCAGGCTATTGAATAGTCACCCAAAATCTATTCAGAGTTCCATTCTCTTCAGTAAGACAATGAAACAGGACAGCAGCTTTCTTTCCTAACTCTCATGATCAGAGGCATAACTTCATCCTCCCATTTGTCCCAAATGTCATTCTGACATTTTCTTTCCTGCACCCACAAACTAGCCCAATAAGGTTGGAAGGGACCACAGTGGGTCATCTGCTCCAACCTCCCTGCAAAAGCAGGGTCATCTTAGAGCACATGGCCCAGGATTGTGTCCAGATGGCTCTGGAATATCTCCCGTGAGGGAGACTCCACACCCTCTCGGGGCAACCTGTTCTAGTGCTCCGTCACTGCACAGCAAAGAAGTTCTTCCTCATATTCAGGTGGAACTTCCTGGGCATCAGTTGCTGCCCATTATCTCTTATCCTGTTGCTTGGCACCGCTGAGCAGAGCCTGGTCCATCCTCTGACACCTCCCTTTAGCTATTTACAGACTTTGATGAGGACCCCTCTCAGTTGTCTCCTCTCGCGGCTTTCTTACATTCTTCTACATTTTTTTTCTAGGAGTTGTTTTGCAGTAATTTCAATTTGTCTGCGTTTTTTAAGAATCAGAAAATTATCTCAGCTGTAAAAAAGTATATTTCATTTCATTTCCAAACTATGGACCGTGTTTAGGCTTTTCTGTTCAGTCTGATTTCCTGTTTTAATTCTGATCTTTCTTCTTATATCTATGTGCAGAAATACTCTGAACAAGCTGATACTTTGCAGTTATTCGCAGCAGCATCCATTTTCTGTTCTAAAACAGCAGCCCCACTAAAAAGAGAAAAAAACAACTGCAATGTGTGGTTTTCTGTAACCAAAGCATTCTGCTGACAGAGATTTTATTAGGGATTCCAAGTGAAAAGAATGGAAAAAACCCAACAACAAAAAGAACCTGTATTTTTTGGAAGGTGAATTGTTTTAATACTCTTGGATCAGCCTCATATTTTTAGAAATGAGTTGATAAACCCCCAAAAGCACTTGGGAGATAACTACTTATGCAGTTCTCTTTGAAGAGACCAGCGGTTCTTTTTAAACACTACTGCACTGAAAAAATTAATCCAATCACAATCTAATTAATAGGATTAGAGATTCAAATGGCCAAGCTTCCATTGACTTCCCAAACTAATCAAGTTTATTACATTTTTTCAACTTAATAATCCAGCTAACAAAGATAAAACCATTTACTAAAGCAATTTTTGAATATATTACACATCCCTTTAAGGCAAATAGTGGTCTAAAAGCTATGAAGAATAGCAATCAAGCATAAAAAGAATCCAGTCAAACCCAGATAAATGTTGAGTGCAGCATGTGTGCAGTAAACCTGCATGCTAAGGACATGATGTACTGTGTGCAGTACACCTGCATTTTAAGGACATTATGTTCACAACAGAACCTGGTTATTTAATTTTCTTCTCTCACATGAGTCACATTCTCAGGTGTTGAACTTTCCCTGACGTAGCACATTTTCTGTATCACTAAACATTAGGTCCCAGGAGTATGTCAAGGAAATGGGCAAGCAAATGGAAAATGTCTCACAAAGGCGAATGTGCATCCTGCAGATGAGAGCAGAGGAGACCTGGCTGGTGGCAAATGAGGACAGTGGACAAAACAAGTGGATCACTCTACCATTCCTTGAATAAATGAGGAAGAAAAAGAAAAGAACTATTTCTTCAAGACCAAACTGGTTAAAACCATCTCAGAAACTGAAATTCAGAGCACAAAAGTGTTTGTGGGATGAATGATCTTTAAAACCAGTCCTTAGAAATAATGACAAAATACATTAAGGAAGGAACTCAAGGAAACTGCAAAGGTCTCTATGAAAAGACATCTTTTCAAAGAGAATTTATCTTGACTTTGATTACAGCAACAATTCAGGCCGGGGAAACACTAGAAGATAGAATATATTCAACTCCTTTCTGGCTCCAGGAATCTAATTCTGCTGTAGATACCAGAGCAGTGGTTTAGGTACATCAGCTTTTCCTGCTCTCCATCTCCTCCGGTGGATAAATGAGCTACACATGCTTGCCAACTTTAATGCTTCCTGAAAAAATGTCCCCTCCTGAGTGAGGCACATCAAGTAAGGATCTGTGTAAGGGCTCAAAATCGTTGCTACACTCTTCCAGCTCTTTGTTTCTATGTTGCTTTGTTTGAGACATATCTCAAATACTGGGACTCAGCATCCCAAGTCTGCAAAGAGAAAGGAAACATACTGTGAAAAAGTCCTGAAGAGGGCTGGAAGCCCTAAAAACTTCTTTTCAGTGGAACTCTTAAGGAATGCAAAGAAGAGGGAAAAGAAACTATACTGTCTGAAAAAAAGGCCTTCTAGAAAGCAAAAGAAAGGTAATAAACCTTCTTGGAACTACTAGATAACTGACATTGCACTGTGCTTTACAGCAGTTAAATAATTTAAAGACAAAAGCCTAGTAAAAAATCTTTTTAAAACCACCTGTTTCAAAGAAATAACAGTTTTAGTTAAAAGAAAATAGAAAGCTGGAATCCATACTTCAATACTTTTTTTTACTTAATAGCCTCTTATTAATGAACATCCTGCCCTGGAGAGGGCACTGTGTGTCCACACTACGTATTCCAGTATCCTCATTAACCACTTTTTGGTTTTAACCCAGATATACCTGTGATCCTAACAGTCTGCTTAGCTAGTGTACACCTTATGTCCAACATAAACATATTAAGAGAGGGAACCATATGGTGCCATGCTCATCAGTTCAGCCTGACAGCACGTATTAGGTCTTACATCCTGCTAGTATGTTACATTATTAAACACCGTATATTATTTGAAGTTTAAAAGTCAAAGTGTAGTAATTCTATGGTATCTAGTAACTGACAAGGAACACATTGTGTTACTATGGTACACTCAGATTAAATGCATAAAGTTTGTTAAACACTGGATACACACCGACACCAGTACAACAGAAGATCAATTCAGCAAAAGTACTTGGATGTCCAATACTAAATTTTTATGGTAGCTGAAGTATCAGTCAAATAAAGCTGTCTGCAAGGGCCCAAAGGAAAGTAACAAAAAAAAATTTATACTTTCACCACAAAAAAGGCCATGTGTGTCTGTCACTAGTTTCAGCGAGATAGACTGAAGGCAAATTTGTGAAGGATTTGCAGATGCTAAGGCTCAAAATTAAGATGTTCCATCTCATATTCAGGCCTGTTTAAGTACTAACAGGTTCAACAACTCTTCATTTTCACAGGTGATAATCAGTTCATCTTCCTATTAATATTTTGAGAGGCTCAGTTTTCCTTAACCAGCTGAAATCCCAAGCTTTTTTTCTTATCCCCTTTCATTAAAAGTTTCCACTTCCTTAAAGCACTTGGCAGCACATACTGTTCTCTCTTTACTCTTAGATGCTTGTCCTCAGCTCTTCTACTAAAGAGAGCTTTTGTGACATCCCACTGCAGTTTCAGAGCTTCAGCTCGTGGCTCTAAGGCAGAGATACACACCTTTTTACCCCATCCTTCAAGTAAGCATCTTTTTTTTCCCCATTTATTCTGAGTTTCAGAAGCTGTAGATTTCCTAACAGGTGCTGAGCTCCTCATCAGTCCCAGGCACTTAATTAATTTACTGTAATAAAGGATCTGTAATAAAAGTTGCACACTACCAGCATAACACCTAATTAATATTTGTCCACCGTAGCAAGCTCTCATTCTGTTAACAGCATGTTCTCAGAGAGAGATATAATATCGTATGTGGAAAAGTAACATTTATCAAGTAACCTGAGAAAGGTATCTGATGGAATAGCTCCTGGGTATGCATTAAAAGCTTTACAATCAAAACTATTGATCCTTTGAAATCTTTAATTACTCTGAGGGGACCAAACTGTAAAGTTTAATAATGTAAATCTATATGACTGAGAGAAATTCATGGCTGCTCATACATAACACCATCAATACCGGCCGATAAATTCACCCATGCTGGAATTATTTTAAAAATAGTGGAATCTTCACTCTGGAAACCAACAGAGAGTTGGGAGGAGACAAGTGGAAAGCAAAAGAGAGGTGGGTTGGTTTGGAAATCAACCAACAGCTCACCGTAGCATATGCTTCTCCTCATACCATGTACTGCCTGTTTAACTGACTCCAAAACTCAAAATTTAAGACATAACATCAAACTTTGACAACAACCTTGCACTGCTAGCATATGAGATTAATTTTTCCTCATAACATAGTAATTGTGACCAATATTTATATTTCTAGAGAAGAAGGAGTTTATTATTTGACCTTCACAAAAAAATAATAATCTCAAGAAAAGTCAGATATCTGAAACAATAGTATTAGCCCCAATATATGTCACAGCCTTCATGAAAATAAAGTGTGATAAGATACTCATTCTTGTATATTTGCACAACAATGCAGAAAATTACTGCAGGTTTTTTCTCCCAGTGTGATACAAAACTACATCGATGACTTTCTGTCACATGGCAGTTTTTAACAATTATGGCATATCTAATTTTAAAAGTAATAAATGTCTTTACACAGGCAACAATTTGAAAACCACTGTCCCATCTCCACTAACCTCTATTCCCATTCTCTTACCTGTTATCAAGGCAGAGTGATAATATCCACAGGATACAGAGGAAACAGGTTTTCCAACATCCACTCGACAAGGGACACTGACACAGGATTCATTGGCCAAGCCAATCTGACCTTCTGAATTATCACCCCACACAAAGAGCTGCCCATCCTCTAAAATGAAAACACAGATAGTTAACAGATTTAAAACAAAAACTGCTAAAAAGTTACTTATTGAAGACTGTTTCAGAAAATCTGTGTATATACTACTAAATGTCATGATCCCAGAGACATAAAATTATACTTAGCACAATGTAACAAAGTAGTCTGAAGTAAGAGGGTATCCATTAAGCCTTTCAAAAGTGACACAGAACACTTATTCATCAACTGATGTTAGACCATAAATAGCAACAGCAAAAGTACTATGTAAAAACACTCCTTCAGAAAGAGGAAGATTGAGTGTGTAAGACAATTCCGTTGCCAGACGTCAGTATGAAAATATTATAGTGAATTTAAAGTATCTTCTAATTTCTAGGTGCAAGTCATCTCTTTCTTATTCTTCCAAACTTATTCTCTGTTCTGACTTTGTCACACATCCCACTTACTCATGCTTTATCTTTCAGTTCTCTTCACAGCTGATTATATTTCCCAGCTTAATTTTGCTTTCCTTAAACTACCACAATACATGCTGCAGGTTAATTAAAACCAGCCTCTGTTGACACAAAGACCAATGGCAGCAGTAAAAAACAAACAAACAAATAAACAAAACAGGTAGTGAACAATATGAAAAATCTCTTCTAGAAGATGAAGGGCCTTCTCTCTGCATATTTCTTACCAGTGGGAAATAAGTTGTGAATAAAAAAATGTACCATCTACAGTGCTACTGAGGCAGTGTTAGGAAGGAAAATCATTCAAAGTTGTCTTAAAAATCTCAGGAGAATGCTAGCAATCATCATAAAAAGGCAAGAACCAAACAAGCAGGCTAGCATTCTGAAATTACAGCCTCAACAGGGTATCCTAAACATGTACAGAAACAGCTGATTTACACCAAAACTTTGAGAAAGTACTTTATGGGGTAATAAAGGACCATCATGCAATGGCTGAAAGTGTTATAACTGTGTGGACTTCAAAATAATGTGATGGCATGATTTTGTCACCCAAGAAATAGGTGCTGGGTTTGGACTCTCTCAGAGTTAGTAAGGAATGACACAGCTGTGTAGCCTGTGCCAACAGACCAAAATAGTTGAAGTAAGAAGTGGAATTAGAGATGCTTAGTTTTCACAAGATTCATGTTTTGTAGCTGGCTTCCCTGGAAATAAACTGAAGACTTTTTCCATTTTGAGGTTATTCATACTGTTTATCTTTTGTAAGGATTTCTACTCCAGGTCAAGCTCCCACTGCACGCCATCGCTCATGGAAAAGTTCTATTTTCACAAAAATTGCAGGAAGACAGTAAGACTCCCACCCCTCCCCACACTGTGTTAAAATAGGCAATCGGTTATCAAAAAATTACTATGGTTAGCAAGGAAAGAAGACAGGGAGGATAGAAAATACATGCACATATGCAGACAGAATGCTGGAATGTTTCCCTGGAACACCAGGCTGGACACATGAAAGCAGATTTTATCAGCAGTTGCTCTTACCAGTTACTGCTGCTGAGGTGTATGATCCAGCTGCTAGCTGCTTGATCTTGTGCTGGTTGGTGAAAAAACTTACTAAATGAAATGTAGTCCTTTCCTCTGTGTCACCTAATCCCAGCTGACCTTCACTGTTACCTCCAGCAGCATACACATTTCCTTTTTCTGCATACAGAAAAGCACATGTAACATACAGAATGAAGAAACTGGAGCAAGTAATTTAATTTTCAATGGAAAAACATCACAGAAGTGTTGGGTCTACTGCCCTGAATTACCCCTGAGTTGACATGAGCAGTTTCTTTTGTAGCTAACAAGGAGACCTTCCTGCACACACTTGGATCAGAATTTCCTAAAAGCCTTACATGTATTTAGACTGTCTGCATTCTTCAATATTCTGACGACTGACCTAACAAATAAATATAATTTGAAGTTTCTGCAAGAGTTCTGAGGAAATTACTACCAACAGCCCTGGCAGCCAGAAGCAACTCCTTCCACAAATAATGCATGTTTTAAGATTAAATGAAAGGAAAAAGGTGAATTATGTTCCAGACAAGAAAACTGGAGCTGTATTAGTACGTAAATTAAAGAGATTAATAACTTGATAGTTTTGAGTACTGTGAATGAAATACATTTTTACTTAGTTTTTCATTAGAAATATTTTACTTATTTTAATATTCAAATAACTTGCAATTTAATTAACTATGTACTTTGTTTCATAATCTTAAAATTTAAGTTAATGCTGACAACTGATATCTTCAACCTAAGAGAACTTTAAGATTTATATTTTTAATCTTAGTATGTTTCACATCTAAAGTGTTCATCCATGATGAAACAGATAAGGCCCATTATTAACACAGATCCAGACAGAAATGTGATAAGCCCCTGACATTCAATTTATAAACGATTCTTGCTATATAAATGGCCACAAATGATCTGGCCAATACGTACACCAGAAGTGACTGATATTTGCCCTGTGCAGTCTTGCATACTCCACTGTTATTAAAATCTTCATTTCATTCTAACAGTCTTATTTACAGTGCTCAGCATCTCCACATATATAAAACTCCTCATAATCAAACAATCCTCTTTATAACATTACTAAAAGCTAAAGGATTGCAACCACAAAGATGGCTATTTGGTTACATAAATTATAGAAGCACGACAAGAGTTTGCATAAATTCTCTGGATACCGTCTCTATACAAATTTATTTTTAAATTTAAATTTACAATTTATTTATTTATAGCTTAATAAAGCAACTTGTCATTGAAATGGCAGACTATGTTGTCTAAACAAAAATGCAACAAAATTTGAAGACTTGAAAACATGCAGTTCTACTATATTTACTCAAATATATAACAACTTCACACTAATAAATATTACTTGTCAAAGGTAAATTTGAGAACAGATGTATATAAAAATAATAATATACCTTTACAGGGCTTAAATGAAATACTGACAGTTGTTAACCACACCACAAGTGACAGCAAGAAATTTTTCCCCATGTCTATTGCTGGCAAACTGCTATATAACAATAGTTTATAAATGCCTCAAAATTATTATTGCCTCAGAATA
Organism: Myiotriccus ornatus; assembly: GCA_036023395.1. Classification (NCBI taxonomy): domain Eukaryota; kingdom Metazoa; phylum Chordata; class Aves; order Passeriformes; family Tyrannidae; genus Myiotriccus; species Myiotriccus ornatus. The sequence goes on from JAYRBT010000001.1 coordinate 109,222,923, forward strand.
AATCAAATATTCTAAGAATTGGATGCCAAAACCCCAAGTTTTAGCAGTCCCATTTTCATTTATTTTTCCTTCCTCAACAGTCCTGGGGCTCCCAATGTGATTTTGCTTGAAAGCAAGGGATGAAATCTATTTTTAATATGTACACAATATAGATTACATACCTGTGTAAACTAAAGTGTGGTTTCTTCCACAAACAGCAAGTTTTGGTTTTTCTGGTTTTAAAGCTATGGATTAAAGTGAAAGGGGGGGAAAATTATAAACAAGCCAATAGGTGTTTCAACAGCAAACTGGTCTGTATTCTAGGGGGAGCTCTAAACGATAACAATATTTCTTGCTTATTTGAACCTCACATGACTTACCAAATCAGTATTCCCTCAAGATAAGAAAATAGATCAGACCTTAGTAACTTAAGACACTCAAGTTAACTTGATGATGTTTACTTCAACCCAATGCCACAGTTCCTGGAATTTACCATTTACGGGATATGTCTCAAAGAATATATCAAGTTGCAGGATAAAATGCATGTTTAAAGTTGGCTTCATTTTTCATTAACAGTACTATTCTTAACTCCCTCTTATAATTCCTCCACTACCTTAAATTTTTGAAACCATACCCTTCTTTGGTCTTACTCTCCCTTTCTAATGCACATATTCCTTTTTTGCTAGACTTTTATTCTGTACTGTCTTCTTACTGATCACTGAATTCAATTCCTAAGGACAACCCTATCTGGACTAGTGCCTACATTTTTTGCATGTACCATCCTGTCTCAATTTCATCTCAGTTACCACCCACACCCATTGCAAGCACTTCTCTGCAGTCTGGTCACTTTGAAAGACTGGGAATGTATGTGAGAGCAGTTGAGTTATTTTGGTGGGAAAGAAAGAATATAGAGGTGCCTCCCACTTAGGCTAATCGATTATATTTGATGAGATGTGCTGTATTTACAGTATGGCTGGCAATTTTTCATAACCAATTGCATTATTCTCTAGTCAAATCCTAGAAGATATTTTCTCAGAAAACATCCAGTCACAACCATCTGGCTCCAAGCAGAAACTGAAATGTGTCCTTGTAACCCCATTCCCAAAGCCAAGTGATGACCAAAGGCTAGTGAGAAAAGCTCAAGGACTTTCTCCTTCTGCCAATTGCCAAGAGAAGAAAGATACCCCCCTTGTGACTTTTTTCAATGGATGCCAGGTCTGGTTTGAATTGCTGTCATCTTCTCTTCATCTTTTATTCTCCATTGCAATTTGACAGTAAAAACAAAACTTGACACCCAATCCATTTAAGCCAAGGTAAGAATCAATCTCTCACACAGCTGACAGAAGATGTGAACCTGAGAGTAGCTGCATTCTCCCTCTGAAGTGAAATAGAGACAGGAGCAAATAAAGGACAGTAGAATAAACTAAATCAGGAAGAACAGAGTTTGAACAAGCAGGATACTTTGTTTTTAACAATAAGCTAACAGATCGATCTGCTGGCAGAAAGGCTGAAGATAAACATCCAGTGGTGAAAAGAAATGTGTTAATGGGATAGATCTGACTTTGACATGAATAAGAGGATACGGAAAAGTATTGACTTAGTTTTGTTTGACAAGAGAAAAACAGCTAGGAAAGACCAAGAAGATCACAGTGCATTGAAAACATATTTTCCAGTACATAAAAGAATGTAGGCATTTATCTTACTGCTTCATACAAATGTATTAACATTTATGCCCCCTTGGGCTTTCTTATACTTGCTAAAAATGTAGCAGCCTCTGTAGAAAGTTTCTGATAGATTTTTTTCGTTTACAAAGTTGCTAAGACAGAAGTGACGCAGAAGTTACACAGTGCTGTTGGAACTCTGATTTCTAACACATGGACAACAGTGCAGAGACTAAGTATTTAATTATTGTTTTTGCAGTAACCATGAAGACATGGTTTGTCAGAAAAGGTTAATAGTATATATAATCAGAGCCCTCAAAAATTACAGGATTCTATGTATCCAAAGTAACCCTCAGATGCAAAAGGACTCATAATCTGCAAGTGATGGAAAATCAGTCAGTGATCCTTTTAAGCTACTTTATGATCTTGTGCAGTAATATACTAGAAGTGATGAGTAAAGATGGCAGAATCAGTTATTTTGGAACTGCACCTTATGAAGTACCTTTTCACAGGGGTCTCCTTTCAAAAAGACAAAACAAACAAACCAAAAAAAGATAAATTAAACAAACCTTTAACACATGTTGGTTTGCTGACAGTGTTCTTTGATCCTAGTCCTAACTGGCCCCAGTCGTTACTGCCAAACATGTATAGTTTACCTTTCCCTGAAAGAAAAAGCACAGACAGGACCCATAAAATGTTTGAATGCCTCATTCAAGACAAGCTGACCATTCACACACTGTGCTATTAATTACTTCCTTTTTAATGTAAGGTTTAAGATTAGGCAATTCAATACTTAAGTGTAAACAATATTTAATATCCTTGCGATTTTTCAGTTCAAAAACATTAATTGCATTGTTTAAGCAAGAAATCCCCAGCCAGGAGAAGGGACAAAAAGCAGAACAAACACCCTCTCCTTTAATTACAACACAGATAAAATGCTCTTTAGAAAACAAGATGTACTCTTGGACAGACCCTGCAGTTCAGAAACTACAGTATCTACAGGCCCCTTTATAAAATAACAGCACATTTAACTGAGCACACACAACTTTTATTCCAAAGACAGGAATGAATAATGTAGGTTTATAGGAGTACAAATTTGTAATATTCATCTTGATTGTTTAGGGTGGGATATTTCTTTTACTGCTAAATATTTTCCCTTAAAATGATTTACAAAGCTGCATTTCTACCGAATAGAGTTTTGATAAATATTCAAGTGTCTTCACAAACTGTATTAATTTGTTACTCTGCATATAAGGAAGGAAAGCATAAATCCACCATGCAGTCAGGGAGTTTTGTAAAGCATTAGGTTACAAATCTTCGACACGAGCAATGCTGGAATTGTCTTTCAGAAATTTGTATGACCTGTCATTCACCTTGCAGGGTTGACCACGACAAACAGTGAACTGTTGTAACTAAATAACCAGACTTTTTTGAGGGTGGTATATGAACAGATGAAAATTTTGTCATCAGACATGCAGATGAGACAGCCAAAACTGACTACCGACAATACCTTAAAATTAATGCATTTCATTTCATTTTGTAAACTATTACCTCCTGTAAAACTGTAAAATTCCCATGGAAAGATAAAACCCTTGTTCCAACAGAAATCCTTGCAAAAAATAGAAACTGATTTGTCAAAACAAAAAAGAAACAAACAAAACCACTAACCAAACAAAACCCCCCAAACAAACAAACAAAACCACCTCATAAACCCACAACCAACCAAAGAAACCCCTTCTACAGCTGATAAAGGCGTTTGTTTACTTTTGATGAAGGACTGCAGACCTTTGTGAGTTAAGACTCCATCATGTTGCCACCCGAGGTATCACCAATTATCACATGATCACAATGCACAACAGCAATTCCATAGAGTAATGCCAAAATAATGTCTGTTTGTAACTAATACTGTAGGTTACCTGTGAAGAGTCTGAATGTGATTTACAGAGAATTTGAAATATGACATTGAAACGTTTTAAATATAACCAAAAAATCATCTTCTAACATTATTCTAATCCATTTATTTTCTTAAATATAACCATATGATTAAAAAAAAAAAAAAAAAACACAAAAAACCCACCACCAACCATTAACAATAACTGCTCTCTAAAGTCCCAGTCAAATTGCTAGATTTGACAATTCTTGGTTCATGGGGCTACGTGTCAATATTCTGTCTTTCCAAAAAAACTGGAAGGGAAGGAAGTCTGAGGTCAAGTCTGCACTCACAGCATTCTACAAATAGCATTTATATCACCATCTTAAGTTTTATAATGCAATCATGTCAAAACAGAGGCAGAGCTGTCTCTCACTGAGAGCAAACACACCTTAACAGAAAGAACATTTATTAGCAAATGGCATCCATCCTATATTGGTATTGCTTCTTTGTATCCTTGCTTTATACTTTTTAACTACTTTTATAAGACAGCAGTACTTCTGTGGGAGTATGATGCCAAGCTGCCCTAATTCAATTTAAGCACATTCTCTTTTATCCATGCAAAATTCAAACAGGTCATGCTTTTCATCCTATAATCTGCTGTTTCTTATACCAGTCTTTAAATTCTCAGGCTTTGCTTTGTAAGTCAAGAGGCTTAATAGATGAGAGGAATTTTTTTTACATTCTTTTACAATTGAGTGACAGCCTTTTATAATTTCAGGCTTCCTAGCAGTATAACAGAAAATAAAAAATCTGGGAGGCAGGTAATTCAGACATTGAATGAAAACTAACAGGTACTACAGAGGAACCTAAGATTAGCTCAGCTGGTCAACTCTTGGTGCTAATAATGCCAAGGTCACACATTCAGTCCCCTTGTATGGGCCATCCACTTAAGAGCTGGACTTGATGATCCTTGAGGGTCCTTCCCAACTCAGAATATTCTGTGATTCACAAAGCTGATTTAGCAACAGTGCTGAGAAACCTAAACAAATGCCTGCAATGAAGCAACATTTCTGGGTCTGTACAGCAAATCAGGTTTTGGAACAAATAGGATGCAATCTAAACTGGCCAAGGAATATGACATAATGTTGCATGCAACAGGCACTATTTTCATAACTGCACACTGAGATAACTCCAGTCATCACCACAGATGCACTGAAGTGAGAATTAATCCAACAGCAGACAAAAAGCCAAGCACCATATTGCAAAACTTTGTAAATTAAGATTGGTCTTGGTTTTTTTGCTTCCACTTGGGTGCTCTCATCCAGAGATTGTGGCCATCTGCCAGCTGGAATGGCTGGCACAAAACAGGTCCAGCAGAGTAAGATTATGACTCTGAGCAGACAGAAAACAACAGGATAGCATAAAAAAGACTACTTAGACTGTTTTGGTGATTAAAACTCACTCCCAACACCAGTTTCCATCTTAATCCTGATGCAAAACTGGAGTTTCTCCCAAGTATGTATGCAGTGGCAAGTACACCAGCAGATGTCTCACCAACATCAATTCAGGGCTTTTAGGGAAGCCACAAGACACTTACATCTCTAGGAACAGAGAGACTTCAGGAAGAGAGTGTCTCCTAGCCAGTACATTTCCATGAGTAGCTGCTATCATGGCAGTGATTCCTGGGAACCCCATCAGTCATGTGCTCCTCAGGGTCATGAAGTGCTACTAAAGGCTCTCACTTGGCAGGTGGGAAATACCAGCTGAAGTCCCATATGCTTCATCAGAGCGGGCTGCCAAATACTCCTATCACCTCTGTTTAAAGGCAGGTGTTACATATTCCCCCCTTTGCTTTCTAAATTATATTTGTGTGGGAGAGACATAAGATGAGGAGACCATGTACAGACTCTGAGCATTTACTACACAATTCTATTGAGAAGCTATATCTGAATAAAACGTAAAAGGTAATATTTTGGGCGGAGTCCAGACTGTATGACAGTCCATGATATGCCAGACAACATGATTTTTTGTGCCTTTTTAAAAAAATTTTGTTACTTTATGCTATTTTGTAAATAAACTATGTTAATAGTTAATTTAAAATTCATATACAACTCAAATAGCTCTCAGAAAAACAGGAATGACATCAGTTCTGTTAGGCAAGTCATGATATTCTCAAAATAAAAACTTTATTGAGCAACAAGAACAGTCATGCTTAGGACACTTAGTATCACACAAAATCAAACAGCGCATCAACACAAATGTGTACTAATCTTTCCTCACTCTCCCCCTGCAGCTGATGTAAAAGATGCTCGACCATGTTCTGATGACCTGCTAGTAAGCAGAAACAGTAGAAGCACAGCATCAAAAGACCTGGAGAGATTCCAAGGTTCTCTTGGTGAATGTTTAATGCCTTTCAAAACCCGAAATGATGAGTACAGTATCTTCTTGTGGTTCCATATGCACCTCTTTCCACTCCTACTTTCACAATTGATACTTCTTTCTTTCCTTTTATCCTCTTGCACTGGGGGCTTCAATTATCTCAAGAGCACTGAGTTCAGAAAACATGTCTTCATTCATCACCATTTTCCGCCTTGTGAACAGGATCAGTCTCTGATCAAATGTGGACAAGCTGTCTAGGATACTCTAGTCAAGGCAAATAAACAATAAGACAATTGTTAACTTTAAGAGTTCTGTCAGAAGGACAATTAATAGACAGGTATTGGAAGGAGATCCTTCAAAGTATAAGTATCATCACTTCTTCATGCTAGCTCCCAAGAGGCTGAATAAATTGCTTTACAAAGCCTGCAGTTATAGAAGATGCAGGGAATGGACTGTCCGTAGTTCTGGGCCAAAAAGTATAGAAATGGGTCAAGAACCACTATTAAACATCTTACAAGTGGTGCCGGAAGATATACTACTAATGACTTGTGTTACAGACCTAAAGAAGACCACTGCTTAAAAAAAATTCCTGCTTGAACATTTTAATGATGTTTATGCTAATAGTTAGACAGCAAATGAATAAAGAAACACAAATCTCAAACTCCACAACTGGAGAAGGAAACGTTTCTTCAGCTAACTCAGCAACCCAACTCAAAGCCAGCAAGTAACTGTCACTGGTCCTCTCTATTCCAACATACAGCCAGAGCATGTAAATAAAATTCTGGACTCTTAACTCCTGACACAGAAAGCCAAAAAACAGTGTGTTTT
>JAYRBT010000001.1:109229742-109254910 GCA_036023395.1 Myiotriccus ornatus
AACATACAGCCAGAGCATGTAAATAAAATTCTGGACTCTTAACTCCTGACACAGAAAGCCAAAAAACAGTGTGTTTTTACACTTTTCTCCACAGAAGTCAAATGGGAATATTGATGCTGGATTAGATGAAAGAAGTATTTGAAAGGTTCTGATTATTTTGTTTGAATGCTAAATACTAGTTCTTGTACATTATCTTCATTAGTATTCAGTCAAGACTCAGTGCTAGGTATACCTGTCTCTCCTGCCCAAATCCAGCATTAAGGAATGTCTTGTATCAGTTTGTGTGATTGTTTTACTTATGATTGTTGAGACATGTTAGTGTCAAATTGATATATCTCTATCAGATTTGAAACTACCTCATATTCCTACTGACCCCTACAGGTCCCACTTCCTCTTGTAAAGTGTGGAAAAAAAAAGAGGGAGAATTTTGTGACCTATAAATAAAGACTGAAAGTAAAATGAAGCATGCATTAACACACACCTGCTTGAGATACTTTTCCTTCCTCGGTGATGTTTGTTTTTTATCTCTTCCAGGCCAGGTTCAGCTGAAGAAGCTCCTGGTTTCCCACAAGGCCTGTGGCCTTCTCAGTAAACTCAGTATTGGCAGGCACCTCTGGAGTGTTTATTCCAGGTGTTACTGCAGGTCAGTGTCAGTCACCAAGGGCTGTAATTCCACTCTATCATCCAACTCCATCTAACAGCAGAAACGTGAAGTGCACATGGGCATGCACAGGTGTGAAGAACAAATGAGGGAAAATGGTTTTGCCTTCCCCTTTTTCACTTCTTTCACATGACTCTTGCAGTTAACTCCACCTTTGCTTGTCGTTGATCCATACTTTACCCTCACTTTTTCCTCTACTTTACAATGACCCAGAAAACATTTTGGTACCTAAAAAGCTTTTTATTCATGCTTCCATAGTTCCTTCTCCTCAAAAGCTTTGAGAAAATAAGGAGCCGATTATCTAGAAGCTTCCCTGGAGAAGTATCTGCCCACTACAACAGCTAAGGAGAGCTAAAGAGACATTTTTGAAACAAGAGACATTTTTGAAACATATATTAAAATAACAGGGAAAAGGGAAGATAGTGCTGCATGCAAATCTATGTAAGCTGATTTCTTCAAGAGCTTTATCTAAGTGATCACTATGACAGTGATTGATTAGGTACCAGTGCTGGCACAGGCACATGCAAGGAGGCAACTTAACTAGTTTAAACAGAAAACTACAACCAGTATTACTTCAAACTGGGTGTGGGCACATAAAAAGCACATACAAAAATAAAATTCAAAAGGAAAATATCCAGATTACATCTGGATTAATTTTATGCAACAGGCAGTTTATTATTACTGGTTCAATCCAAGAAAAAGTGTAAAGTTTTGCTCAAAATAAACTATTGATGTATATTTTGTCTTCTATGAAGTTAGGCTTGAAAAATGCACTGTCATTTCACCTCAAGGTGTCCTGAAGTCCACGAAATCTACAGTCTTTTCTATCATGCCTGGAATAGTTCTTTCTAAAAATCTAGGATCTTCGATACTACTTTCAAACATTGCAAGAAGTCCTCAAGAAATTATTTAATAAGCAATGATTAATTGGCTATTGATGAGGAATAACTACATTTCAACTTAAAAAGTTCTGAAAATACACATATAAATTTTATAACAACAGTCTTATTATCTATCAGCAATATATTGTCAACACAATTGACACACAGGCTCATCAACAGAACAGTAGTCCCTTTCACACAAAATAAAATGAACAAATTTTGTAATGTGTACTGTCTCCACCATTTCAAAGATATTAAAATAAACATTAATAATGTTAACTGTATTACATCACAGTTTCCTTGAATGTTTTTTCCATTTACTTCTGATTTTTTGTAGGATTTTCTTATTGAGTTGCTCTTTCAAGGCTTATTTTCATCGGACAGTGAACAGTAATTCAAACCTTCATCTCAGAGATACAATTGTATCTATTGTTTCAAGCAGATTTCTAGTGAACTTTTAGAAGGTGTTCAGCAGATACTGTTACTTCCATTATACAATATATCTAACAGACTAAACATTGTCAGATTCACAAGATACATTAAACCTGAACAAACTCATGACTACTTTAAAGCCTCTGACACATTCAATTATTACAAACTCGATTAAGACAGTTCTTGGGCATGTCTGGTGAAAACCTGGAGTAACCTCACAGTAACTCTAAAGGCATCCAACAGTTCCCACAGAACAGTCCTCTCTCCTCTCCACAAACTCATTTATTACCTCAGGATTCAAATAAGATTCCTAACTTTCAAAGCTGTCCAAATATATAACCTTTTATCACATCGATCCAAAGAAGGACAATGGAATTGGTGAAGGGTCTGGAGCACATGTCCTGTGAGGAGCAGCTGAGGAAGCTGGGGTTGTTTAGCCTGGAGAAAAGAAGGCTCAGGGGAGACCTTATGGCTCTACAACTACCTGAAATGAGGCTGTAGCCAGGTGGGGGTCAGTCTCTTCTCCCAGGTAACAAGTACCAGGATGAGAGGAAATGGCCTCAAGTTGTGCCAGAGAAGGTTTAAATTGGATATTGGGGTAAATTTCTTCACGGAAACAGTTGTCGAGCATTGGAACAGGCAGCCTGTGGAAGTGGTGGAGTGCTGGTTTAATGGCTGGGCTTGATGATCTTAAAGGTCTTTTCCAACGTGAACAATTCTATGATTCTATACACTCCATTTCCAATACTGACCTGTAATAATAGCGGTGTGTTCATCTCCACATGATATAAGTACAGGCTTGTCATTTTTGAACCAGAACTTGCTAGGAACATCTTCTGCAAATTTGCTTTTCCCAAACGTGAAAACAGCACCTGATTCTAAAACACAAAAATATAATGTCAGTTTCTGTGCAAGCAAATTTTGCCTCATATATTTTGAAATAGCCATGTCCTATCAATTCAATTGAACATTTTATTTTCCTGTATTTCTCTTCTTTCTTCTCTCAGCCTTCAAAGCATGGGTTGGTACAACTCTTGTTTCTCCTGAACATGAGGAAGAACTTCTCAACTGTGAGGGTGACAGAGCACTGGGACAGGCTGCCCAGAGGGGTTGTGGAGTCTCCATCTCCAGAGAGGTTCAAAACCTGCCTGGACACAATCCTGTGTAACCTCTTCCAGGTGACCCTGCTTTAAGCAAGAGAGGTGGACCAAATGATCTTCAGAGGTTCCTTCCAACTCCAGCCATTCTGTGATTCTGTGATAAGACCATGACCAAAGAAACCCCACCCCAAAATAAAGTTCAGGCAGCTCTTCTGCTCTTGTAATCTGTCTGGTTTTCCTAATTTTTCCCCCTTTCAGAAGTGTTCAGTGTTGTTCAAAATGTTGTTCAAAACGTTGTTCAAAACACAGAATGTTAACTATTCATTCAGCTTTTGGATAAGCATGTGGCTTGACACAGAAAATACTAATTCTACAGAATAATGAGTGGACTTACAAGTTAAATAATTTGCCAAAAGCCACACAGACAATGTGGCAAAGGACAGGTAGACCTACTATTTTAAAATGTCAAAGTCTGTGCTATAGGCATAGAAATTTTTTGAGAATAAAACAAACCTTTTGCTTGTACATTTTTTGTTAATGTGTAACAAATGTGAACAAATACACAGGGTAACAGTAGACTGCTCCTGAAAATTACATGGAGACACCTTAATGGAATAAATTTCAATGAAAACAACCTCATCAGTAACGTACACCCCAGCTCCAAAACAGAAGTTCTCTCTTACACTGTAAATTTGATATCATTTAGAAGTACTTATTTTATGCAAAAGTTTCCCCTATTTCCAAAGGCATGTTATTTAATGGATCAGATGCAGCAGACAAGAAACAAGTCTAGTGAGGTAATAAATACAATTTGTACACTTTCACTTGCTCAACAAACTTTGTGCAGGCAAACTCAAGTTTTTAAAGAAAGAGTTGAGTTATTCTTTATTTTTTCTAGACACACCTATGACCACAGACAGAGTAAAAGTCATTTGAAAACTCTATTTCATGTTTTAATCTCCAGCCAGACAGCCATGTAGCACATCTGAACATGCTCAGTGATCTATTTGGCACTTGTGCCACAGAGCTCTATGGTTCATTTCTTTTCCCTTCAGCAGGGTTAACATGAAAACATAAGCATATTCTTCATCATTGCATATAAAAAGCTGTCAAACTCACAACCATCCTTTGCATTTTGTTCATTTCACAACTAAGCCACAACCTTTCAAACCTGGACACAAGTAGTGTGTCCAGTTCTGGGCTCCTCAGTAAAACAGGGGCATGGAGCTCCTGGAGTGGGTCCAGTGGAGGGCAATGAGGATGACTGGGGTGGGGGGGATATAAGCACCTCTCTTACGATGACAGACTGAGGGATTTGGGCCTGTTCAGTCTCAAGAAGAGACAATTGAGTGGAGACCTCATTAGTGTCTATAAATAGCTAAAGGGGGGGTGTCAGAGGATGGACCAGGCTGTGCTCAGTGGTGCCAAGCAACACGATAAGACATAACGGGCAGCAACTGATGCCCAGAAAGTTCCACCTGAACGTGAGGAAGAACTTCTTTGCTGTGCAGTGACCGAGCACTGGAACAGGTTGCCCAGAGAGGGTGTGGAGTCTCCCTGACTGGAGATACTCCAGAGACATCTGGACGCAACCCAGTGCCATGTGCTCTGGGACGACCCCGGTGAAGCAGTGGGGTTGGAGCCGATGACCCGCAGTGGTCCCTCCCAACCCCGACCTATTCTGTGATGCCGTGAAGCATTCCGTGTGGAAACCGGACCCCATCGACTCGTAAAAACTAAATCCCGCGGGACGTAAACGAGGCGCTTGTTGTCCCGGGCAACGAGCGAATGTTTGAACATCACCCTGGGGCAAACCACGACACGGACTAATTATTAATTCTCGGTATTAATGGAGCTCCCCCCCTCCCCGCCCCCGGTGCCCGGCGCTGCCTCTCCCCACACGCCGGACGGCCCCGCCCGCAGCCGGGGGCAGCCGGGGCAGAGCGGCGGCCGCGGGGCGGGCACGGGAGAGCGAGTTCGCCCAGCCGGGCCCCGCGGGACCGGCCGCACTCACTGGGCAGGGGAGAGCGAGTTCCCCCAGCCGGGCCCCGCGGGACCGGCCGCACTCACCGGGCAGGGGAGAGCGAGTTCGCCCAGCCGGGCCCCGCGGGACCGGCCGCACTCACCGGGCACGGGCAGCTCGTCCCCCGCGGCGGGCGCGGCCATGGCGGCCCGAGGAGGCGGGCCCGGCGGGGGGGCAGCGCCGCCTGGCGGCCGGAGGGGGGGCGGCCCCGCGCCCTCAGAGCCCGCCCCGCCGCCACGGAGCGGCCTGGGCCCGCCCGGCGCTGTGCGGGTGAGGGAATTCGGAACCAGCTGGGTTGGAAAAGCCCTCTGAGGACATCGGGTCCAGCCTGTGAACCAGCACCACCTTGTCAACCAGACCATGACGCTGAGCGACACGTCCAGTCTTTTCTTAAACACCACCAGGGACGGTGACGCCACCACCTCCATGGGCAGCCCGTTCCAATGTCTAAACACCCTTTAAGTGGATAAACTCTCCCTAGTATCCAAACTAAACCTCCCCTGGGGCAGCTTAACACTATCTCCTACTGCCCGGTCGCTGGTTGCCTGAAACAAAGAGCCCCACCAGGCTACACCCTTCTTTCAGGGAGCTGTAGTGATAGGACGGGAGGCAATGGCTTCAGACTGAAAGAGAGCTGGTTTAGATTGGAAATACAGAAGAAATTCTTTGCCATGAGGGTATTGAGGCATTGGAAAAGGTTGCTCAGGGAAGTTGTGGATGCCCCATCCCTGGAAGTGTTCAAGGCCAGGCGTGACCCTGAACAACCTGGTCTAGTGGAAGGTATCCCTGCCCATGGCAGGCAAGTAGAACTAGATGAGCTTTAACATCCATTCCAACCCGAGCCATTCTGTGATTCAACTAGAAGGATCACCCCCCTTGAAGGCCACATGCAAGTCTCATTTCTATCATAAGTTGCTTTCTTGGCAGCATCCCTACATTCTGGGCATCATTTATGTCTCCCTACTCTGTAGTCTGTGCCTGCAGCTCCCAAAGGAGCCGTGTCTCACTGGGGCTCCGTCTCGTGCTCCCTGCTTCGCCAGGCTCCTGGTTCAGCTGTTTGTTTGCTGAGTGATTGGCGGAGCTGCCCTGCCTCGGCTGGGGGAGCAGAACATGGCTCTGAAACTTGGTTTGGTCAACACTGTGATTCTGTGGTTCTAAATGACAAGTTTCCTCTGCTTGATGATCTTTTTCACCAGAGTGTTTGTGTAAAGTCTTCTGATCAAGTGCACAAGATTCGATCACCCACCCAGCCAGTGACTCTGGGTAGGGCAGTTCCAGATCCCACTGAAATAAATCCAGGGGCTTGTACAATTTTAACTATATTTCATGTATAGTCCCAAACTCACAGTGGAGCTTTTCCCTCCCACCAAAAAAATCTATGGTCATTTGTGGAGTTCCATTTTCTTGCTGTTACCATGTATTTTAGATACACCACGTCATCCCTTGCTGAAAGAAAAAGGTTTTGTTTTCAGGATTATGTACTCCAAGAGGGATTGCAGCAGGCAGCCTGGACAACCAATTTCAGCCTTGTTTTATGCAGAGTTTAATCCGTAGAATCCATAAGATTTTGTCCATAAGATGATGTATCCATATAACTACACACAAAGAGGGGTGGCCACATTTTCAAAAGGAAAAAGAAAGTGTTCGATTTTTGCTCCTACATGAGGCAGCGATTTCCTGTCTTTGTACCCCAATATCCTTCTGATGCTTTCTGCTCTAACTGCTTTTCCTAAGTCTGAAGGGAGGGGATATGCATCAAAAGGTGTTCAAAATAAAACTAAACAAACATTGTTCCACAAAACAATGCCTGAAATTGTAGTTACCAGGTACTATGGTTGCCAAGAATATAAATGGGTTGTGAAACAATGAGGAAGATTCACAGAAAGAAGATGTCTGCAGCAGGGTTTTGGTTTCTGGGTTTTTGAGATCCTCTTTGAAGATCAACATCTAGTTCGGAGACATGGGAGCCACCTCACAAAGTTGGACAAATGTATCTCTGCTGGTAGGATGGCTACAAGGAACGAACAAGGAATGATGGGTGAAGGACAGAACTGCCAATGGCTGGACGCTGAGCTCCTGGAAGTCTTCACTGGCCACCACTGCATGAACGATAGATGGGAAAGATTGTTTATGGAGTGGGCATTTGCTTTTGGGTTTGGATGACTACTGCATGCAGATGAAGCAGAAGCTGTGCTGGCAGTAGTCCAATAATGCCGTGTTTTCCCAGGTGTCCAAGCAGACATATATTGCTGAAAGAGGATCTTGCTGCAGGCACGGTGAGGTGCAGCAGGTTGGGAGCTGCTCACTCTCAGAGGGGCCCCAGATGCTGCAGCCCCACTCTCCAAAGCAAAGGCACCAAGGCCTGGCCCTTTCTCAGGGTGGGAGGTTGGGAAGAAAATGAGCTGTGGAAAAACGTTGCCTTCCCGAGGTGTTCCCAAAAGGAAGCAGCATGGGCACTCTTGGTGCACCACACCACAGCCACTGTTGTATGAATGGTTTGCTTACTCTGATTGCTGCTTGCCCTAAAGAAAGGAGGTGTCAAGGGTCAGTCTCCTGCAAGCTCCGAGAGGAGGGAGGCCTTCTGTTCATTATCTTAGGTGACTATATGAATATCATATTCCTTTCTGACTACAGACATCTATAAAGCTTGGGTGTTCCCTTCCTCTTAGGAGTGGGATGCAACACTTGTTCACAGCAGCTTACAAGGGAATTGGTCCATGTGGTAACCAGATTGGGCAATCCCTGTAGAGGGGTGTGATGGTGCTAGTTGTCCTAGTTATGTCCCCTCTCAAGATCTTGCCCTCCCCCAGCCTCCTAATGGGGGGGACATTCGAGTAACAGCACTGATGCTGTGCCAGCCTGCTCAGCAGTAGCCAAAAAAATTGCTCTGTTATCAATATCTTTCTAACCACAAAGCACAGCACTGTGAGGGCTACTGTGGGGAAAATGAACTCCATCTCAGCCAGACCCAATACAAGGGGTGACCTGAAAAAGGGGCACTGGCACTGTCTCCTCCCTGTCAGACTGTAAAATGAGACTGGAGGCCTTGGTACCTTGACCACATTTTCTTTCTCTGCTGTTTTTTCTCCTGGATGCCACTAAGGGCATATGTACAGTCCCTAAGGGCTGGGCTTGAAGGTCATGGGAGTCATTTGCCGGGGGACAACCAAGAGGGAAACCATGGCCCAGCTTTCTTCTCTTTCTTCTATTTCATTTCCTTTCTATTAATTTCTGTTGGATTTTGCTTCTGCCTGATATTTCCCATGGCAGCTGCTGCATTTTCCAAGCATCTCAGGGTTGGTTCGGTGTGAGGGGTCCTGAACAAATCCCATCAGGAGCTATCACCCTGCATGACTTTTTCACAGCTGTCTCTCTTTCTGGGGAAGTCAAACTGTTTTTTAGTATGTTTTAATTACATGTTCTTCACATTCCATTTCAACATATCACTCTCTCTGACAGATACACCATCACCTTGATTTACACTAGTAAGCCTCTCCTTACACAGGGGAGGAAATGAGAAAGTAATGAGAAAATGAGAAAGTAATGGTCATATTTCAAAACCACCTACAGTGCAGATGGCATAAAGTCTTGTCTGACAATTATATTTGAAGGTAGAAATTTAAATGAAATCACTTCAGTATTTAGCAATTGACCAACTTCAGATTATATAGCAAGCAGTTTGGCATAAGGAGGTAAGCAGGCTGCAATATTTTAGTTTCTGGGTCCCAGTGAGGGCTGTGTAACTCTACCATAGCACACTTGAAAACTTGGTCCAAAAAAAAACCCCAGGAAAATGTACATTTTTTTAATGTTCTTCATTCTTTTGAGGGCACAAATAAGCCTTTATGCCCTGCCCAGCTCCACATCCATGGGTCCAGAAGCCTCATTTTGGCTCAGTGCAGGGCCACCAGTCCCTGCCAGGGCTGTGCTAGAGCCCAGGAGCCCTCATGGGCACAGTCCCATCCCTAGGGGAGCTGCCCTGCTCATGCTGCATCCTGCAAGTCTTCTTTTGCATTTTCCTACTGGCATGTGCTCCTGTACAGATATTTAACAAGCACAAAATAGCTATGAAATGGTATTGACACAGGTGTGATATGATGGACAGAAGAGCACAAACTGCAAGTTGTGCAATGGGCTCTGTGAGAAATCTCTGTATCTGGAGGGTTTGGCCAAGGAAAAATTTCAGGGTCAGCCTCTGCCTGGCCCAGCCCCGGCTGGGACAGCCAAAGTGAAGACTTTGGTTCTTGGCTTTCCCTCATTTGCACAGCAGCACAGATCACTCTCTGCTTCATAACCTTTCTTTCTCATAACTTGGTGGGACTCAGAGTAAGTCTTTATACAAACGGAAGATGCTGTTTAATGTGAGGAGCTTCGTCAGCATTGCAAAACTGACAGGGACCAGGAAGCAGCTGCTGCAACAGTTCTGGTAAGCTTATCCTTTAATTTTATCGCTGTTCTGTGACATTTGGTCAGAGACCTGGAGACAAAACCAGCTGAATCCTGTGAAGGAGAGAGTGTTTCAAAGGTGTTCCATTTTTTGCCCTGCATTTTTATTTCCCTTTTGCCCCTCAAGGCAGCAAGCTCTGTGACTTTGGGAGACTGGAGAATTATCCCTTTTAATGTTTGTGGAATACCAATAATACTTTCTGTGGGATTTAGCAGCAAGGTCAGGAAGGAATGTTTTTTCTTGAGGTCAGTGTATGCTGTAGGTCTTGTAACCAATAAATAACTATGTGAATAAATAACAGGAAATTCTTCTTCATTTAGACAGTTATCATGGACAGTATGGGGGGCTATTCTCTCCTTGAAGCTGCAAGCTGAATCTCTGCCTCAGTATTTTTTTTTTCCTTTGTATACACTGGAGACATGCAGGAAAAACATGATGTGATACAAGGTTCCCAGTTAAGCAGCTAGACCTACCTCTGTGACCTGCCTTTGGGTTCTTTCCTCAACCACATAGCTGTGCCTGTCCCCTGAGACTTCAGAAAAGCACATTTTGACTGCATTTCAGCAAACTACTTCTTATGCTTGTCACATCTCCAGAATCAGGTTAAAATTTTAGACTTGAAACTTAATTCCACAGCTCCTTCTGTTTTTAGGTCAGCATCAATAAGGATAGCATTAACAGGTTATGTAACAAGTGATTAATGCTAGCAAACAATGTACAGGAATTTCATATTCACATGAATCCTACTATGCAATAATTTTTATTCAACCTTTCTCCATTGCATTAGATGAAAAACAAGAGTTTTCCAAGTTATGGTATTTATTTGCTCCAATTTTAAAGTTGTCCTGAAGTCTGGGTGATAATCTTTTTTATGAATTTTGGATTTTCACTGCTGGTAAAGGGTGGGAACTTTCTCTAGTTAGCAGAGATGATAGAAAAGCACTTTTGGAAAATGACTGCGGTGAAGCTGGTTTTCCAAGGAAGAAATACGATTTGCTAAGTTCCCCACATAATATTGTTTGGTATTTTTAGGTTTTTTTTAACATAACATAATGCTGTCATAAGCTGTCACCACTATCTGTGAACATTACTAGCTAAGCACACTGTGGCTGATACTGCAGGATAACCTTCTATCTATCAGTCTGTGCTAAGAGGCCAAAGTTACTGTTGTCCCTGCTCAGAAAGCAAGAAGCCAAAACTGCTTGACCTTGCAATTTGCCTGTTACATTTTAACTCTGGTATGTTGTCTCATGCTTCTTCTCTGGAATTTATTTGCCCACTTCTGCCTCTCTTTCAGAGGATATGGACAACAGGGAAGAGAACACATTTCTTGAAGGTCATAGCAAGAAAACACAATCATCACAGGAACATACATGGCAGGAGCAGAACTCTAGTCCAACTTTCTGCTCATAGCCTGTCAAACAGTATATGAGATCAGCCACATCTTGAAAATCCTCAAGGATGGTATTCCCACTCTGGGAAACCAGTTTTAGTGCTTCACTGTCTACCAGTGCAGAAATTAGTGGTGAATATTTCTCAGTCGTGTCAAGTGGTGAAATAAGACCAGTGAACAGACATTCCTGCTTGGCAGGCTGAGATCAGACAATCCATAAGTCACTGGAAGGAATCATAGGTTGCAATTAGAAATACAACAAACAGCACCAAAGCTGCTCTGAAAACAACACAGCAAAAGGAAGTAGGGTGACCAAGCAGTGAGCAATCATACAGATTTTAGAACAGGACAAGTCTTTTTTTTTTTGTTCCCCTCAAACTGGATAGAACAATAAGTCCCTGTTCTGAAAAATAATAGCAGTGAAGTCATAATTATAAAAAATTTCCCTCAGAATATACACAATTAATTTAGAGTTCATCACTTGAATATCAGCTAAAAGCCTTGGTCTTCTAATCTGGATTTCAGTGGTTTACCTTGGTGGGCTATTTTTCATGCTTTGGTGGAAACTACCTGACCCAAGAATGCCTAGCCTTTCTTATAATGTCAGGTATGTTCTATTCTGCAGCTGTTGAGCACTGAAGTACAGGATACAATTTTGCTAGATCTGTAAAACCCAGTTCAAATTTAAAAAAATGGGGCATCTGCATGCTTCCTAACTGATTATAGGTTGTTTGCCTCAGGTTGGAAGCAAGCATGGGGACAGAATAGTAAATATGTTACTTTATTTATACATATAGCAAATATGTAACTTCATTTTCCCATTTATTGTAATACTATACAGAGATGTCTTTCTGGCTTGAAAATGTACATTATTTTAAATGGCTCTGCCACAAATATTTATTACTTAAGTCACACGTAGACTTTATATCATATTTCACTTCAGAATAAATTTTCAGAGATAGTCTTGGAAAATACACAGGCAACATTACTCTAAACTTGGGGAAAAAGAAATCCACTTGTTTATCTGCATGGTATTACAGAAAAGTCCAGCCTTCCTGCAATGTGGGTGCCTGTGCAGAGACCAGACTGATGGTGCACACTGATGGGGATCTTCGTAGTGTTTTCTGCCCAGCTTAGTGGTGGATCCTCTGGAAGTCTGCATAATGTCTGGAACACATTGCCCAGATATATGATAGCATATACTGAATTCCAGCAATATTAATCTGCAGGGCATATGCATGTGTTACTTCTTCATGTATTCTCCATGTTTCCGCTTTTACACTTATTTCTTTTCACTGTGAAAAAGCCTCTTAATAATGGCAGTAGTATAGTGTGCTTACAAGGTGTCCAGAAGGAAAACACACAGCATTTAGATATCTCCAGTTTAAGAAGAAATTCTGGTGCAATATTTGAAAATTCATGCAACTTGTACTGTGATGTCAGAGAGTAATAATGTGTAGTACCATTCCCTGAAGAGTTGCTCTCTTCCTCCAGTTTCAGTTGGAGTCTATGCCACAAAATTCTGCAGAAAAAGACTTTCCCTCCACATTTAATTAGTATATGAACCCAAAATCTTTAGAAATTATAATAGGCCTATCCATTTCCAGGGATTTTATTCACTGGGATTAACAGAAGAATGAACAGAAATCTTTTTCCCCGAGTTTTCCTAGCTGTGGACTCCAGGGCTTGGCAACTGGCAGGTGCTGTAACTAAGCCCAGTCTCAGTGGTGAGCTACGGGGAAGCCTATTTGGTAATACAAAAGCAGTAGGTGCACTCAATCCACTTGTTTGCATTGTTTTGATCTCCATTCCATTAGATCAGCCTAAAAATGCTGCCTTGAACTAAAAAGATATGCTTAGCTCACACCCATCCAAACCAAGAGTACAGTGCAGGCTGTGTAGTGCTAAGGAGGCTGTGAGTACAATGCCAGAGAAAGGGCTAAGCTGCCACGCCGCCTTATTAATCTAAAGCCTGCGGAAACATGGACTTGGATGTGACTTTCATTAAGATGCCTCATCTAAGTTAGAGGAAATTTGATCATGTAACTTCTCTCGGTTATTATCAGCATCCAATTTCATGTGATTCTGAAGTTGTAAACCTGGTTGTAGACCAGAATGCACTGAATAAACACACTGCACATGCCTGGAATGTCTCTTATGTGCTACAAGAAGGACCAGATCACATGGCTCTTTTGTTGGTGATTTTTACCCTCTTCCCCAGTGTAATCAACTGTTTTCATACACATTTATATAGAAATGCTACCATTTGTGAAAGTGAAGATGGAATGTGGCAAGTGCCTACTCATCCACAAAGCACAAAGGAGGGAGAAGATGCACCAAGATCCATTTCTGTTATTCTCTCCCACAAAAGGGCAACTTTGTGGTCCACACATAAGTTGTTTCACTAAGTTCTGAATGGCTTTATTTGATAACATGCAGTGGCCATATGCATCTCATAAGACAAAAGAAACTATATCTAAAGTACAGTTTATAATACAGTTTGAAACACTGTTACAGTGGAGATTGATATAGTGTGTGGTGGCACATTTTGTGTCTGTCTGACAGTTGGAGTTATTTTAACTAATTAACACAGTCCATCAAGCTGACCCAGCTGGGTCAAATGAGAGGTATGGGGGAGATTTCAGGTGCTTGCCCACTGGCTTTAGCCTGAGTTCAATTTAGCATCGATGACAAAAGGCATGTATTTTTTGCCCTTTTGACACAGGTATGGGTCACCAGCTCAAATGAGTGTTCATCTGAAAGGTCAGGACCTCCTTACTCTACAGAACTACACAGCAGATGAGCTGAAATATTTGCTGTGGATGGCCTCAGATTTGAAACAAAGGATAAAGTACAAAGGAGAGGTAAAATGCCTTAACTGTCATTTAGATCACTCAGATGTTGAAATAAATATTGTTCCGAAGAGCATTGGGAATGAGCCATTCAGTTGTCTTGTCCTAGACAAAATCTCCTGAGCTCTTAAGTACTGTAAATCACGTGCTACAAATCAAAGAGCCTTCCTGTAAAGTGTTCAGAGATATTCTTTAAATACTTCAGAGGACTTCATCAGTGGAAAGGTTAAACAGCTTTGTGCAGCCAACTCCCTGTTGTCAGCTAACCCCATCCATCTACATGTGGTGCATATGCAGCATGAAATGTAGGAAACGGAAGACACTTCCCTGCATGGGATTAAATTAGTATCTGAGTTTTCCTTAACGCTAACTCAAATTGAGTGTCAAAATGCAGTTGATTTTGCCCCTAGAATTACTTCTTTCTCTTTAACCTTTCCACTGCTAATAAAACTTATTGAAGGGTGGAAGAACAAAGCTATGGTTAAAAAAACCACCTGTGCAACCTTTCTAAAGCCTAATTAAAATGTGAAAGAATAAGTATTTCATACTTTAAGCGTATAATGACTATAAACTTGAAATGCCTTCAATTTTCATGTCTCAGTATTTGCCTTTGATGCAAGGAAAATCTTTGGCCATGATTTTTGAGAAGAGAAGCACAAGAACAAGATTATCTGCAGAAACAGGTAGGTCCGAGCAATAGCACAGTTGGATTTTGTGTGAAACTGTATGCAGTGAGTATGTACTGAAAAACACTGTATAATTTTGTATTTAGCAATTTCTACTGGGGAGAAACCTAAACAATGGTATCTAATTGTCTTTCACCTCACATATTAAGGTCACAAGTATATTGTTTTGGTCACTGAAAATTTGCCAAATTATTCTGAAAGTACAACAGATCAGAAATAAAATAACAGGCAGAAGGAAGCATTTCTGGTGCAAGCTTTTAGTTGCACTGGCAAGATGCACATTTCCTAACATCTGTTTCAGCAAACATCACAAATTTAATTCTGTGGAAGCCTTAATAAATATTTTTCTAATGTATTATGCATTACCATTGTCACATTTCAAAGCATTTATTTAGGCTGGGAATCACAGTAATGCCTTGATATGAATTAGGGGGAAAATTTAATATGATTACCTATAGGGGAAGATAACTTCATGGAGACTACAGGGTATTAGCCTAATAAGATCAGGCACTAGAATATTATTATTTTAGGATACAGTTCTGGAAACACTGAAATACATACATACAATGTCTTTATTTATATGGTAGTTGTTCTGAAGTCAGTGGGACTGCTGAAATAAGTCATTCATGTTAGCAAGCAATAACTAAAAATTGATGATGCATGAAGGAAGATTCTCACATTCAAGTTGACCCAGCATCCCTTCTTCTGACTGGGCTGACTTATCCCTAGCAAAGGGACAGGAAACTCATTGAGTGTTCACATTTCTTTACAAGATGTAAAGGCAAAGGTAAAAATAATGGAAGGAAGAAGCAGGTATGGTAACTGCAAACCTTTCTGAATTTGTATTCTCTGCCACAGCCACTTGCCTGCTGATCATGCTCTTTAAGTAGACTTGTTGTTGCTTTCTGTTTTCTCCAGATAATCAGGAATTAAGAATGTGTATTCATTCTCTGTGAAGACCACCTACCTTTTAATTCCTGAGTTTTTAGTCCAGTTTCTAGTTGTCTGCCTTAACGGTTCACGGGCAGGTAATGAATTCTCTGAATCTGTTTATCCTTCATTCTTCTGTATTCCTAGGGAAGTGCTACTTAGTCCTTGGCTCTTGATGGCTTATAGAAGGGGGAAGCTCAGGAAAGTTCAAATGAATTAACTTAAGGATGGGAGTTAATTCACATAAATTCATCCAAGAGGGATTAAGCTCCAGTAAAATAAAACCAAATTATTTCTGAGTGAGAGCTTCCACAAGGGAGTTTAATGCAGTTTAACTTCTGTGCATTAACTTCACACCTTCGGTTAATTGGTCTTAAGTCCCTTAAGCCTAAGACTTTGTGTCAAAGGCAGACTCTGTCCATGAAAACTCTATACATTTCAGTTGCTTTTTAACATAAATGACTTCTCCCTTGGAATTTCTAACTCAAAACAAATGTGGGGCCACATGTGTTCCTTTTAGCTAAATAAGCTAATTTTAAACCAATTTTCTAATGTCCTGTGAAAGTGGGCATTGAAATGAATTGGAGTGTTTATTTATAAAATTACTGAGTTGTCTCAAATAGCACTTCCCATGAGTTACGCATTCAATATCTTGAAGAAGGTCACTTGTGGGACAAGGTTCTAGTGACGAGATAAATCTAAACAAACTTTGTAACTCTCTGGAACAGCCAAATGAAAATCAGTGGGTTTCATTAAAAGGAGTAGAGACTTGGAAATCACTGATTACAAAATATCTTCTGTGTAGTGTCTAGGAGATTGTTGTGACATATTAACATCATGGACATTTTTTTCTGAATTTCTGCTGTCCCTATGCCTATAAAGAGCATAATTTTTGAAAAATAATAAACAGATTCACAGAATGGTTGAGGTTGGAAGTGACCTCTGGAGGACATCTGGTCCAGCCCACTGCTCAAAGAGAATCATCTAGAGCCAGTTGTCCAGGACCAGGTTTTTTAATATCTCCAAGGATGAAGATACCACAACCTTCTGGGGCAACCTATGCCAGTACTCAATCAGTCTTTCAGCAAAAAAGTTTCCTGGCATTCAGAGGGATCTTCCCTTGTTTCAGTTTGTGCCCATTGCACTAGTGAAAAGCAGCTGGCTTTATCTTTGCATCCTCCCTCCAGGTTTTTATATATGTTAGTAATATTCCCTCTGAGCCTTCTCTTCTCTAGGCTGTACAGTTCCAGCTCTCTCAGCTTTTCCTCATTTAAAAGATGCTTCAGTCCCTTAATAATCTTCATGACCCTATGCTAACACATACATAATGATTCTCTCCAGTATGTCACGTTTCTCATGCTGAGGAGCCCAAAGCCAAGCACTCCAGGTTTGGCCTCACCAGTGCTGAATAAAGAGGAAAGATCCATCTGCTGGCAGTACTTTGTCTAGGATCTTATTGGAGAGACACTGTCAAGGGACATGATGAAGTCCAGGCTGACAATACCCTCTGCACTCCCCTCATCTACCAGGCCAGTCACAGAATCATAGAACTTTATCAAGTCAGTCAAGCATGACTCCCACTTTGTGAAGCCAAGCTGACTATCGATGATTTTCTTGTCCTTAATCTTCCTAGAAATATGTTCAGGATTAGCTGCTCTGTCACTTTCTCATGGATTGAGGTGAGGGTGGGTGGCCTGTATTCTCTGGGTTCTCCTTCTTGCCTTTCTTTAACTTAGGGGTGACATTTGCTTTCCTTCAGTCTTTGAGCATTTCTCCCAGTCATCAAGATTGATCAAGTATTATGAAAACATTCAGGGTAAGAGAGCAGTTGACATTCATGGTTTTTCCAACACCCTGTGCCTCTGAACTGTTGTATTCTGATGACATTGCAGCTGTACTGAATAATGTACAGTTCCTTGGGGTGTAATGCATTGCCTCTTTAATCTTGTCCTAATGTGCATTTCTGAAACTCATAATATTTTACCAATTCTAAGAGTAGTAGTGATGTTGTAAGTTTAATTCAGAACTACAAGTAACTTCTCTAGAGCACTGGCAAAGTAAATCCAGTTTTATGGAGCCTACTAGATTTATTGCTATCCCTGGCAATCACTATATTGGAAAATGTGACATCTCTGCCATTGTACTGGAAGATGTCACCTCTTCACAGTCAGAATCCCGTACTCATTCTGCATAAAATCTTGTGTACTTTTTGAAAACAGAAATATTCCATGTGCTCATATATTACTTGTAAAATAAATATCCTCAGGCATGGCATAAAGGTGAATGCCCTGTTTTTGTTATAACCTTGGTGTTCTGATTGTCACTGTTGCTCTTAAAATATACAGCAGTTATGTTTTAGTGAATAAGTCACAAATAAATCCAACCTTTTCACATATGTTGAATGCAGAAATATGTCACAGGGTAGAAATGGAGAAGAAACAATACAGGCGGGAAAGCCTTCTCTTATTGTGCACTGGAATATACAAGATCTTAACAGCTCTACAGGGGTTCACTGCCACTGGCTTTAGTGAAATTACTCCCAACTCACTCCTCTTACACAGTGGGGTGAGAGGAACACAATGTCCATGCCTGAAGATTACTACACACAGTCACAGAAATAATTGTATAATTTCATATATATTAATGTAGCAGGGATGGTACTACATGGCAGGAATGTAGGGTCTTTATTCTGTTGGTATGTCCTAGTATTATTTAGCTTGCCCTTGTTGCAAAGGACCCAAGCACACCCTTTTAGCTTACTCTCCACTTAGAGGGGTAGCTTTACAAAACTTTTAAAAACTGCTCATCAGTTTTTAGGCTTCTGTTATCAGTCTAAACTGAAAAACGCTTTCTATTTCATGAGTCCTGGCAGGCAGTGAGGGAATTAATAAATGAAAATCCATATATCTTGAAATTAAAAGTTAAAAAAGATCCTTCCTTTGAGTTTGAGAAGATGACTGTGTATGTCTCCATAGGTAACAGTGAGGCAGCCCCACAGTTGTGTATCCCACATGTGAACTGTAGGATTCATTTGGGCCCCCTTACCCCATGTAACAGGGACAGACTGGGATGGAGATTTCATCTATGTCTGTTCAACCACCAGCACTCGTGTCCTACATGAAGGAGTTTGCATAAGTGGGGTCAATAATGTCCACAGCATGAGGCATAAAACTGTATTTTGAAAACTAACTGTAGTGAGCAGTATGGACATGAGATGATAACCTATTCTGAATCTGCAATTTGAACATATAGTAGTTTGTAGAAGATACCATGATTCATATAAACATTTAGCATGTGGATTTGATTACGACCAGGCTGTGAAAACAAAGAGGATTAGATTTCCCAGTTTACCATAGCACTCCAATCTGTGCTTATTTGCTGAATTGTCGCCTGCCTATCTTCAAAAGTCTTCATTATTTTCTTTCTACTAGTAGTCTGGATGAAAGAATCTGAAGCAAAGATTCTGTCTCTGCAACTATATACAAAGCTAGAGCACAGAATTCCTGTTTTTCCAGATGGAAAGTTTTGGATGGAAATATGTTCTCAGGCCTGCACAGATGGCCAGTTGATGAGCAGAAAGCCCAGCACATTAGGACTCTGCTATGTACACAGACTCCAGGTGGCAGCTCCGACTGCACTGCCTGACATCTGTCAATTCAGAATAAATGGCCAGATTCCTGGTTTTTTTTACCTGGGCACCATTTATAGAAAACAGAACACGTCCATGAGAGCCTGCCTGGACTGTAAATAATCTACCAAAGTGTGAGTATTTAAAGCCTTAAATGCAGCGCTGTTGTCTTTTATGGGACTTGCAGGGATAAATCACTGACATAGCTGTATATGCCTTCAAAAAAATCCACAAGAACTTGGGAAGGAAGAGTTACTACAAATAACATTTTATCCTTGAGGTCTTGACTTAAAAACTTGCATTGAACAGATAGGATGCAATGTCTAGGCAACAGTTTGCATAAATATTCCCATAAAACAGTGTTTGTGCCTGAGCTTCAGAGAGGAGGTTGAAGCAAAAAATAAACCTATAAATAGTCCTTTTCTAACAGCAAAAAGTAATAGTAGAATAAATCATGCTTCATTCTTAAAAGTTTGCTGTCTGACTGCAGTCTTGTTAAGGTTCAGAACAATATTTAATGACAACAAGAGGAAAGCAAAAATGGGTCCATTTGATAAAATAAGTATATACTGGCTGGACGGAGCAAAAATTTTCCCTTCAGGTGGGATCTGGAGCATCATTATTTTTAATTGGTCCTCTAAGGAAATTGAGGAAATCTAAAGGCAAAGATTTGCCAGTATTATTTTAATCTATTGCATTTTAAACTGTAGAGACTGATTGAAGTGATGGAATGGAAGACCTCACCTCAACCCCGCTGCCTCCATGAGATGGAAGTTAATAAACTGCTCTGTGTAAGGAGCCCAGTTGTGGGACCCAGACCTGGTGTCTGTAGCTAGTTGGTTTTATCTGTGAAAGGGCTCAGTGTTCAGTCCTGATTTAATCCCTTTTTGAAGAGTAGCTGTGGAATCAAGGTTTTAATCTTTGACAGGCCCGTACACCCACCGTGCTAAAGCTGCAGTGCAGAAGATGTCTGCAGTGCCATCTAACGGCTACAACCAGACTGAGCACCTTTTTCTCTTTTTTTTTTTTTTTCTTTTTTCTCCCTCCTACAGCGTTCTCTCAACAGTGTTGGACTCTGGTTCTCTGAAAATTTCCTCTGTCATGAATATTAGCGACAGGGCAAGATGTCCCTGACAGTTTCTGTACTAGAAGAGAGTTGTTTTTATGTGGAAAATCTTCCCCAGCACACAGAAAATGCCTTACAGGGCTACCTACAGCCCAGTTCAAATACTGTACTTTGGATGTCCCCAGTTGTAGGACCCCATGTCCTATGCTAAACCATCTGTGACAGTTCACTAAACAGCCTCCCTCAATCCCCCTCCTCCCAGTCTGTGGCCATGATGGACTTTACACTGAGATTCAGTCGAAGGAAGCTTTAGACTTAAACCTATCTCCTTTGCTGTTCAGGAATGGATTTTATTCTTTGGACCTAATTCATCCAGTTTCTTGGATTACCTTGTAAATTCCTAACTGTTGCAGGGTAGAGGGGTGATGGCTGTGACTGAGACCTTTTCTCTCTGTCACATTACTATTTTTAAGGAGTTTGGTCATTTGTGACCAAAGTCAAGTCTGTTACAGTGTACGAGTAGTTTTAGGGTTTTCTATCTGAGTGGCTATACATGAAAGAAAATCTAGATACATACAAGGATGTGAAATTACATCTAGTGACTCAAATGGCCCTTCTAGGATGCAAAGCCCTTTGAAATGCAGCATGATGAATGGATTACCTGGCTCATAATAGGGCGACACAGTGCTGCTCTTGGCAATGTGTATCCTTGGAGCTTGAATGACTGCTCCTAAGGATTTCAGCAAGATATCAGATTTGAGTGGTTTTATTCCAAAGTACATTTATTTGTATCTTGTGTGTCAGATGCTAGTTATTTTTAGCATATATATTATTAGGTGTTTGAAACATTTGGAAGTCCTGCTGAATTTTACTTTTATTGCTGTAAATGTATCTTACATGAAGAAGATTTCGTGTCTTGGCTACAAATATGAGATGCTGGTGTTAAATTTCTCTTTTATTTTTTATTTTTTTTATTTGTCCTCACTGTAGGATTTGCTCTCCTTGGAGGACATCCTTCTTTCCTTACAACACAAGACATACATCTGGGCACTAATGAGAGTCTCACAGATACAGTGCGGTTGGTAAAATGCTATCTGATTGATAACTATGTATTTGATAATTGATTGGGCTGAAATCTGTCTTACAGAATTTTGGAAGCTAATGTTTTCTTTCTGGAAAATGTCAGAAGGTAGTCCAAGTTTCTAAAATATTTACAGATCACCTCACAGAACCTATAGTTCAGTACACCATTATTTCATCCACCCCAGCTGTCCATTGTCACGATGAGAAATATTTTGGCATACAGAGTGTTAATCAGAGTTGCATTTAGAAAGATTTTATGAACCTCAGTAGTAAAACTCCAGTGATGACAGCACATATACTCAAACAAGACTCAAACCTTCTGAGGAGGAAAAGGAAGTAATGGAGCAAAATCAAAGAGAAAAGACATTATTTATGATAGTTAGGCCAGATGTTGGCAGGCCTTAGCCTGCCATTATAGCCTACCTGCAGTGACAGGGTAGCAATGAAGGCCATTCTGATGCCCCTGTATGAGCAGCACCAAACTTGAACAACACTCACAACCATACCCACTGTCAGGACTGCTGTGGAGGCTGGGCTGCGGCTTTGTTGTCTTACTGACATTCTTGGAGGATCTTGATCATGCCCAGTCCCACAAGCATGCAGGGATAGGTAGCAGCCTATCTCCTTTGCTGTGGCAGGGAAGAACTGAGCTCAGGGTGTTTCTCCAGTGGATTCCCTCAGATGTTGCAGAAAGCAGGCAAAACATTAGGTTGAGTTTTGCAAGTGCTCCTGCTGTTTATCGTAGCACTCCATATACTAAAGATTCATCCAACCTCAGCATTGTCCTGCTTTCTAGGCAGCCCTTTTGCAAACTGAGGTCGATTCAGTCATGCTCAGCTGTTGGAAGGTTAGTAGTGTCTGAATGGTCCCTTTAATTCTGGTGAAAGATCTGTGGTGTCAAGCTCATCAGGCTTAATTCAAAATATGCAGTCAGGCAGCTGAGTTCCATTGCCTCTGCTGAATACCACAGTTTTCAGTCAGTGGGAGAGATTGTTTGAGAAGTATGGTGCTGTTCTTTGTGATGGAAAATTTAAGAAAATTTAAGAAAAAAGATCAAACATTTAAACATTCTAAATTTTCCTTTCTTGTTTTTAAGTACTGAAGTTGAAGGTATGTGGGTGTTTATAGTAGAAATTAAAAATTTCAGTCCCTTTAGGCTTGAAACTACTTAACTCTCACTCCCTCCTTGATAACATAACTGCCAGTATCAAAGTAAGCCCCAATGATAAAATCATAGAATGGTTTGGGTTGGAAGAGTTCTTAATGATCATCTACTTCCAATGCCTCTGCCATGAACAGGGTCACCTTCAACTAGACCAAGTTGCTCAGAGCTCCATCCAACCTGGCCTTGAACATTTCCAGGGATGGCGCATCCACAGCTTCTCTGTGCCAGTGCGTCACCACCCTCTGAGCAAAGAATTTTTTCCTAACATATAATGTAAACCTAATCTTTTAGTTAGGATTCATTCCTCCTTGTCCTGTCACTACATGCTCTTGTAAATAGTTCCTCTCCAGCTTTCCTGTAGGCTCTCTTCATGTACTGAAAGGCCACACTTAGGTCATCCCAAAGCCTTCTCTTCTCCAGGCTCAACAACCCCAATCCTCTCAGCCTTTCCTCAGAGGAGAGGTGCTCCATCCCTCTAATCATCTTGGTGGCCTCCTCTGGACTTGCTCCAACAAGTCAATATCAATAGTGTTCAGATGTTTCAACAAAAGCCTGGTTTTAGTAAGTACAAGTTTAAAGGATTCATAAATTGTGTACATTTTTGGGCCTGCAAAGGGAACGGATTAATCTGAGACTTAACAGTCAAGTCTGAGGTACATTAGGCCACTGTGTCCAGTTCAGAAGAGTTCATACACTGCCACAGAATTCAAATACATTCCTTGGAAAGAAATTCTTCATACATCGCAGGACATAGTCCCAGTTTTCAATTCTTCTTCACAAATGCAATAATAAAGGCACACAAAATCTTTCACAGTCTCCTGTATGACCTTTTTTCACACAAGCAAAAAGGGAAAAGGCAGCCAGTAAGCTATGAGAAATAAGGAATAAATAGAAGCAAGC
Organism: Myiotriccus ornatus; assembly: GCA_036023395.1. Taxonomy (NCBI): domain Eukaryota; kingdom Metazoa; phylum Chordata; class Aves; order Passeriformes; family Tyrannidae; genus Myiotriccus; species Myiotriccus ornatus. Next base: position 109,252,990 of record JAYRBT010000001.1, read on the forward strand.
GAATCTTTCAGCCATTCTGGAGGTGTCCCCATTCTGTTGAGAAAATTCCCACAGTATTCATTTCCCATGCAAACCTTCAGCTCCCTTTTCTTTGTCACTGCTTGCTCTTCCAGGAGTAAATCCCTGTTGATGATTCTGACCTGGGTATTTTGCTCCTCTGCTGAGTCACAGCACTCCCCTGCTACAATGGACTGGGGGCTTTCCCAAGTCCTTACAGAGCACTTTTTCATTCCTGTATGCTCTGCTTCACTCCTGCTCTCATTAGCAAGGGTATTATTGACTTTGCATAATCAAGGCTGAGCAGTTTACCTAAAAGAACAACCTGAGTGTTAATTCCCCGGCGTTTTCTTGCAAATGAAAGATAACATCCCAACCTCATTCAGTTAATGTACGAATAAAAAAAAGAATGCCTATAGTAGACCCAGAGGGCATTTCAAATATTTACTGCCAATGTGTCTAGCGCTCTGAAGGCCTTAGAAGTATTTGAGATTGAGACTTAAAGCAAAAGGAGCACGGGTCTATAAAAGTCACAGTTTTTATTAGAGTTGCTGCAGGTAGGGGTTGAAAGCATTGCTGCTGTGAACATATTGTAAGACTTATTACCTGCTCATAAATCAGTTTTTCCATGTTTCACATGACATTTACATTTACGCTGACACAGTAGGAAAAAGTTACCGCCCATTAAGGAGCTCTCAGCCTTTCAGAGCTGTTTAGCATGTCTGATATACTACGTGAAATGAAATATAAGTACTGTATCTGTATCTGCCACTGTAGAGCAGTTCCACCATGCACCAGCAAAGCCCAGGGGCCGTCCGGTTCAGTGACAGCACTGAAGAACTCATGGAATGATTTTAGCAGTCCACTGGAATTATTAGGGGATGAATCTCTGCATTTATAGGGAATGGGTTTACTTCGCACTGCTTGCTGAGAGCACATCCACCCTATGCCCCTGTAAGACTATGAGTGACAGTGAAGTAGTCGGAAGTTTAAACCTTTTAAATGGATATACATTTTCAAAATAAAAGCAAAACTGCCTTAAATAGCAGTATTCTATGCAAAATGTATGTAAATTCTATTATATGCAAAAATATGCAAATGCCTCATTTTCAAATTCAGAGATCTGCCAGACCAAAAAGGCATACTTTTTGTTTAATTTCGGATTCCTCAGAGGGCACACTTGAGAGGAAAAAAAAAATCCAATTAGAAATAAAGGTTACTTTGGAAAGAGAGATATGTAGCACTCCAATACACTCTATATTCCAATACAATATATTTCCAGGCTCTGGGATTTTGAAGTTCGTAGTCTCACAGTCTTGCAAAAAAAATGAAAAGAGAGAAAGACCCTCTAGTTAATGATAAGAACCTTAAATGTAAAGACACCTAATGAGTCTGTGCTTACTCCCTCTCACTTTCCAAAACTTCATCTTTACTAAAGACTTTTATCTATTCAGGTCCTTTTCCCTATGCAATTCCAGGCTTACATGGTCTGCTTTAAACTAATTTGATTACAGAAGACTTCATCATTCTCCTGTAATCAGACACCTCCAGGTGAAGTCTATTTGTTTTTGGTTTTTTTTTCCCCTGAGTTTAATTTTGTGTTGATTTCACAAAGAATAAACCCAGTTTCCACCTGGGTTTCCTGCTATAAGATATGATGTCTAGAAATGCTGGCAGAAGGACTGTCTGATATCTTCCTGGTAAGTGTGTAATATCAGCCTGCACCTCAAGAAGTCTTCCACCATCCCCATATCATCACTGGTGAAACAGAGCTCAATTCAGTTCAGCAATTTAATTACCTGGGAAGCATCATCTCCTCAGACGGTAAGATTGATGCAGAAATAGACAACAGGTTAGCAAAGGCATACAGAGCCTTTGGTAAACTCCGTAAAAGAGTGTGGCGAAACAAACACCTGAAGAGAAG
>JAYRBT010000001.1:109255010-109279023 GCA_036023395.1 Myiotriccus ornatus
CGTCTGTCCTTGAACAGGCAGCAGTCATGAGCATCGAGGCCATGCTGCTGAGATCACAGCTGTGCTGGGCAGGGCACATCTCCAGGATGCAGGACTACCGCCTCCCCAAGATCCTGCTCTATGGGGAACTTTCCACTGGCTGCCGCAAGAGAGGAGCCCCGAAGAGGAGATACAAGGACTGCCTGCAACAATCCCTCAGCCTTGGCCATTGGTCTACCCTGGCCTCCAATCGGGAGGCCTGGAGACACACCATCTACAACGCTGCTTCTTCTTTTGAGAACACACACAGGATTACTCTCGAGGAGAAAAGACAACGCAGAAAGAATCGCATCTCGTTGATATCACCTGGGGAGTCTTTCTGCTGTTCCTTCTGCAATCAGACTTGTCTATCTCGCATTGGCCTTTTTAGCCATCAGGGCGCTTGTAGCAAGCATGGGTAGAGCACTTCTCAAATCTTCGTTCGTGAAGCCTAGTCATGATGAAGTGCGTAATAGATTTAGTATCTACTTTTAACAGATTAAGGATGAAAATCCAACAGTTTTCACTATTTGGTGATTACGACTGAATTTCCTCTAATGGCATACCTTGCAAAGGAACCATCTTTAAATTCTTTATCAGTTGTGTCAAATAGGAATCAGCTATCCTGACAGCCTAAAAAAAAAAGTCTAGGGAAAATAGGCAGTTTCCTGGTGTGATTGCCTCTTTCCCTTGGCTGATGGAACTGGCTGTCTTGTTTAGGGTGGACACATGTGAGAAGGAACTTCTGATGACTAGTTCAGAACAGAATGGGTTTTCCTCAGAGAAAGGAACTCATGAGCTAAGGAGAAATAATGACACAAACAACAACTGTTCCAGTGCACTGTAATCAGTAAATACTTTGCTCAATTTTCACTTTCCTTTTCACTTCAGCTGCTATTGGCAGTCTTTTCTTCAGAGAGAGCTCTACAGGCAATCTTGTAACATATTATGAGTTTTGATCATGTGAAGAATATCCGATGTCAATAGAAAATGTTCGTTACTGACTTCATCAGGAGACCTCACTGATCTCAGCATTAACAGCCTTATATTCACAAGAAGAGATACAAAAATTCTTCATGGCTAATCAGGAAGACAGTTACTGCAAGGATTTTTTTTTTTCATACTCTTCTAATTCAGTCTCTTCCACGTTTTGTTTTAATGTCATATTATAGATAACACAAAAACACAAAAGACGCTACTTCAAAGTCAGGCTTCAGGGCCCGATTAAAAGACAGAAATGAAGGGAAATGAAGAACTCCAATCCATATTTAATTTATCTAAAAAATTCAGAGTATACTATGCTAATCCACTATGCTAATCTCTGTCTTTCACACTTTGGCAAATGAGGTTAAGGCCACAGTGGTACAGGGGCTCCTGCCTGCCTCTGTCCTTATGCTGAGTTTCAAATTTGGGCATTATTTTAATGCTGATACCACGTGTGTCAATACAAAGGTCTGCAGGTAGGAAAAAGAAAAGGCTGGTGTTGTTGGCCTGCTGTTCCTGTCTTAATTAAGATCAGCAAATAAGTGTGGCAATCTGAGACAGATCTGTATTCTAATCCTCACAAAGGTCAGGCTACCATGCAGAAGTCTGTAATGTTCAGTCAGTGCTACATTTGTTCTTTGCTAAAAGACTGAAGAAATCTTATACCTTATCTCTTCTGAAGTTATCAAATTCTTCAAAAGTTACAGTTCACACAATCTCTTATCTTAGTTCAGATAGCTCAACATGTATTGATGTTACATCTACAATCAAACTCCAAAGAGAAAAAAAAACCCTTAAAATACAGCAGCAGTTTTCATTTACTTACCACAGTCTGTTAATAAGAGAAACTGCTTACTTATTAGCAGCTTGTTAAATGACTGCATTTGAGTCTGTTCTGCAGGCATGATAAATTATTCAGATAGCTGAAAAATATTGATTCATTACCATTTCTCATTAATATTCATGTGTTGCATGCTGAAGAGTGCAACAGGGCTATATTTATTATGTTTGAGTATTTTCTGCTATCTCCAGGGTGCTGTCCAGCATGACAAATGCAATCTTGGCTCGAGTTTATAAGCATAATGATCTGGACCTAATGGCGAAAGAATCCACAATCCCAATAATCAATGGACTGTCCGATTTATACCATCCTCTCCAGATTTTAGCTGATTACCTAACTCTTCAGGTAACAATACAACTAATTTTTCTTTTTTTTTTTTTTGCTAAGTCTTAGCCTTGATAAGTATTTGGGGAAGTCAGGTTCAAAACCATTTATTCCTAAGTTTTTCTAAGTGGTAATCGGGCAGCACTTGCCATTTAAAGAAATTTTCATCCAGCAATATAATGAAGGGCCTGTTTATTTTAAAATAATTATGTAGTCCTATCAGCTGCAGTGGGAGTAAAGTTAAGCATAAAATTAATTATTTCATTGGAATTAGGCTGCAATTCCACACACATGGAAAATGTGCAGGGAGCTTTACATATTAAGATAAAGGTGAGAAGTTGGCTTAGCCAAAGCCAGTGGAAGTTTTTCCACTGACTTAAAACCCCTCAGTAGTTCTCTCTTGATTCCTCACTAATCTATGAACAGTTAAAAAAGAATCACTATCCATGTATTAGGAAATTGGTTGAATAAATTTGTTTTGAAAAGCCAGTTATTGCTACCAGTGCAAACTCTTAGTGTTCTGGCACTTAAACCAATTTAAACTTTGCTCACATCAAAGAGTTGTTAAAAAAGACTTTATTCTGTAGTTTTATCCAATGCAATAGTTGATTTGACAGCAGGATAACATTTTGCACATAGAATACCAGATGTTTATCTGTGAACAGAAGGACTATGTGGTTTTACAATCAGTTGAGGATCTGGCTTATAAAAAAGATTATTATTATGATTATACTGCAGTGTTGGTTGACAACTATGATGAACTCCTCTGACCTTGTTTACTTTCTGAATGAATAAAAATCACACTGCTTGAAAACAGGAGGGTAGAATAATTTCTTGATTTCTCTGGCTGTGTTTCTCAGCTGTTGAAGACTTTGCTATGGGACATTCATTAAGTGGGAAAGATATAGTGAGAGTAATATTAAATTATTCATGCTTTAAACTTTAAATACTGAAAGACTCATGTATTTAGTGAAAATTACTTTTTTCTAATTTTAATTATAATTTTTTTGGTAAGATTTTAATACTCAAAGTGAAGAGGCCAGCAAAAATTGGTGAATTTCAGGCTAAGATGTTTCTCGCACCTCAGGATAAGGGAGATTTGTGAGATCACACTGAACCAGACTCAATGTTCAAACTACATAACACAATAAGCTGTGATGAGAATGTCATAATTTCATTCTAAACCCTGTGTGCAGCTGTAAACCAAGAGAATCTTATGGTTCTGGTTTGCAATGTGTTCTGTCTTGCAAACACCTTATTAATTAGCGTTTTATCACTTGTGAATGACAGGCTTCAGGAATAGTCTGTGACTCACAGTCTACACAAATATGGGTATCTCTGCCCCCAAACCTGTTTTTATCCAGGCTACTGACTACAGCACCCAGGTTCGGAGCACTGTTGTCCTCTACTTCATTTGACATGGAGAGGTATCAAGACAAAGTGAGCACTTACAGAGATCACAAGGAACGGCTCAACCTTCAGACAGCCATGGAAGTTTTTTTTTAATTTGCAGCACTTTCACAGTCAGCCTGATAAGCAGAGCAGTGTTTCTTCCAACTCTGCCCATTTCTCCCCAATTCTCTCCATCATGTTCCTTAGTCCAGAGTTTGTCTTCAGAGTGCAACTGGATGGCTGCCTCACTTTGTCAAGGGTGTGCTGCTCTGCTGGTTGCTGACACACTTTCCATTCTTGCTTTTTTAAGAGGAGAGAGGGGCAGGCAGGGGGAAGGTCTCAGCAGCTTGGTATGTGTGTTGGCACTGCCTGTGCTTTCCCTTCCTGACCTGCTGGTCTACTCCCTGTTTCCTCCTTGCACTGTAAAGCAAGGTGGAAAAGACTGGTCTTACAGTCAGTGGCATGTACTAAAACAGCATTTTAATCATATAGGGAACTTTACCAGGTCACAGAAGAAATGTGAACCACGGAGTCTGGTTGCTACTTACCATGATCAAACTTCTCGTGGGATTTTCAGCAAGATGTTATCCAAGTACTGCACGCAAGAAGATTAATACAGGGATGTGGAATAGTACCACTGCTTTTTAAGTGAGTTGGAAGTCCATATATAACACTTGGACTGCTTTCCTGCAATGCAAAGGCAATTTATTTGATTTATACATATAGGCAAACTACAATAGGGGCACAGACTGGTAGCCTTATATTTAAATGTAACTACAGGTTTTGTGCAGCTTATTTCTCTTAAACAAATATCTCTTCCTTATCCCTGTAAATATTTTCCTGTTTCCCCCTGCTGTCACTAAATAACCTAAATGTAATTTTTTTTTATTTTCTTCTTGTTCCTGATGCATTTGCCAGTGGAGCACTGCATACTCTCTGGCCCTCTTCATGCTTAGCATATTTTTATTCTTCCATTTTCTATACTCTATTACTTTTGTCATGTGCCTTCTTGAATCCTCTTCAAGCACTTTCTCTTTCGTCTGAAACTGTATAATTGCCTGTTTTTTTGTGACAAAATGTTTTCTTGATAACAGCTTCTGATTCCCTTTGCACAGGTGCATTTTAGTGTGGTTATTTTAGTATAGTCCACTGCATTCCCCAAACAGTGCAGCTGGTTTATTTTCAGGGCTGTCAATTCTCGTTCTGTATTCAGGGTGTTCTTTTCAGATCATAGAGTATGCTCCTGTCATGAATACTGGGTGAGATTGCTCAGGTTCAACATCCTCTTGCCCAGTGCCTTTCTCCTGAGCAATCTGGAGCCCCTCACATGTTTGATTTATAATCTTAATACTGTGGTCTGGGTTAATGCCCCCTATTATGCCTAGAGAAATGTTTTTCTTAACATATATACTACCTTTTTTCTTAAAAGTTGGGTTGAACCGAGCCTGCTCTCGAGTTAAATCTCACTAAAAATGGCTGTAAACATGTAAACAACATGATTTTGAGTGTTTGGGGACTTAGCCTTTAAAGGCTATGAGTTTGTGTGCTGGTCCTGTGCACACACTGAGCTACTTTACTTCTCTGCTCAGTTTGGCTGGAGGGCAGCATCACACAATTTGTATTCCAGACACAAGCTGTGTATTGACGCTGATTCAATTGATATTAATGTCACTGGGCAAATCAGCTAACTTGTAGCTGACTGCAGGATGGCCAGGCTGATAATTAAAGTGGATCCATATGCCACTAGCTTTTTGTGTCATTGGTCTGGAGGGAATTTGCTTTTTCAGAAAGCAATGGTTGGCATAAGAAATGCATCAGAGCTTTCTATTTAAACAGCATAACAAATAGTGGTACCCAGCTTGAAGAGAGCTGCTGTATATTCTCAACTCCTCCTCAGTGTGTGACCCAAAGACCTCAAATTACTAGAGTCTGCAAATTCATCACCATCATCATCATTATTATTCTAACAATTAGATATCCCAACTAAGATTTGGAATGATCCTCTAGAATATACTGTTTCAACAACCATGACAAAACCCAGTGTGGGGGTATGAAAGATAACTGGCCTAGCATCTGCCTTAAGCAGTTTGAGAGCCAGTAGATCCAAGTTTGCCCTGTTTCTGCTTTGCTGGATTGCACTGCATCCCAAAGGGCTAAAGCTTTGATTAGTCCCTAGCTTTCCATTTTAAAACTTGACAGATTATTGATTCATTATTCAAAAGCTTGTTTTAATTGAGGGCTGTTATGACAGTTGTGGTCAAACATTTCAGAATTAATCCGTAACGGTGTCAGAGTTTCAGCCTCACTGGAAGCAAGTCCAGGCAGAGGCAGACACAAATGTCCCTAATTAGTTAACCCAGTCTTCTCCATAAACACAGCAGTGCCAGAAGGCTGAGCATGCTTAGTTTTTCCCAGGGTTCGATACACTGATACACTGCACCCATAGATAAGAACAGAATGAAATGCTGTAAAAACAACATGAGGATGAGAAAGCTGAATGTAAAATCAGCATTAATTATTTGGCAGGGATTTTTCATGAGAATAGCAAAGCCATGTTTTATGGCACTTACAGCAGCAATCACTATTTGGCCAAAGAAGCATCTATAAGGGAGAAGGACTCTAGGCCTTCTAAGTATGTTAAATTTTTTTGTGGCTTTACAAGGAGTGTAAATATTTTTAAGTCATGTTCCAAATGTAAAGAGAAACTGCAGAACACCCAAGCAGGTATCAAGCTGACATCAATATAAAAGAGTTTGGGAAAACTGGGAAGGGGTGCAAGGGGGAAAATATCTTCAGAGGCTTTGGTGAGCAGCAGGTGTTGTAAAGGTTCTGATTTAACCTGGAGTGTTACCATCACAGCAAAACACTTTTAGCAGGATTTTATCTGTGTGGTTTTATAAGAACATACTATAAAATGGGGCGTGGGGGTGAAGTATGTCTCATATACAGTAGGTTTTTTATTGCCTCAAAGCTTTCTGGTTTTGACTAACACAGACTAACACATCTTTCATGGAACCTGAGGATATGTGCATATAAGCAGTACAGTCAGTCACAGTGAGCTTGTCTTAGATGAAGGGGTTTGAGTCACGGCAGCAGTGCACCAGTGGCAGCACAAAGCATGGGATGAAAAATAGGCTCCACCAGCACACACACAGCTTGACTCTGCCTTCTGTGTGACTCCTGCCATTAACAAAACATCTTCATTAAGATCAGTTCAGCTATGTCCACTCTACACAGTAATCACTACAGATGCGGCTTTGCAATTTGTAATGTATATCAAGGATCATTATACAGACATCTCCAGTACTTCATATTTTATCTGTAACAGCTAGTAACTTGGGAAAACAGAGAAAAGTATTTAGCATGCACTGTGCTTCTTTTAATGCAGAGTAGCAGCTGGCAATAAGGTGGAAGTTGTTTAACATAGCAGTATATTTGTGACTCTAGTCAGTGCTTTGAGCTTTACAGTCTGTGATTTCTATTTTTAAACAGTAAGATGAAAAGAATTCAGGACTGTCTAATTTGCTCCTGGCTGTGGGTTCATGTCTCAGCTATCACTGAGCCCTAAATTGAAACAACACCTTAAATAAATGCTTCAGTTTGACCTTCTCCTAGGAGTGCTATTACTAGGAGATGTGGAAGGACTTTGAAAGATCCTTACAGACATGCAGAACTGTTATACTGAAGTAACTTCCATGTCCACAAAGTCCTGATTTGTTCTCCTGTAAATGCCCTCACATCAAACCTTTGCCAATGAGCCTGCTGCTAACAAACTTCAACTGAAAAAGTGATAGTTCTACAATACTGTAATTTTAACCCTTAAACCTAGTCAACTTAGGACTCTACCAGGTTTAGATCTTTACAGTGTTTTGGTATAGTTCAGTATTTCAAGTACTAATATTTTTGATTCAAACTTGTGGACCCTGGCAGAAATGCCAATAACTTTTGCTCTGGACTAACTTCCAACTATTTGTTTAGGAGAAGCTGCTGCCAGGAGAGGAGGGGGTAGTCCCAGCCCTCTTCCTGTTCAGTTTTTTGGCATCTTTTCTGCAACTCCTTCACGGCTGCCAGTTAGTACAGCTCTACAATGTGGATGCTTATCCTCTCTGACAAGCATTGAATCATGTCACACAAAGTGTTGAAGCACTGTCTGGTTTCCAGCTACTACAATGCAATTGTAGCACGGCCCGGATTTGAACTAAGAATAAAAGGCTCTCCAGAAAGTCCTTCAAGCCATGAAGTAGAGCTGTACAGAGCAGGCATAGAGAAGTACTTGGCTATGTCTTCACAAACTTTTTGATATCAGCCTAAGTACCTATAAATATGCATACTTAAAACAAAGCTTGTTAAAGAGTCTTCAATTGTCCTGCTCTGAAATACGAAACTCCTGTTATTCTTGTTCCTCCTCAGGCCTTATCTATTGGAGTTGAGGGTCAGAGTAACTGCACATGAAAAGGCTGTAAGAGCCATCAGACAAAGCTGTAGTTAACTCTGTAATGCTGTTTCAAGTTTGGGCAATCCACACTTATAAACAAAACCCTGCCCTCTTTGACTGTGCGGTGGAGAACAAACGCTGCAGGCCATGAGTGGCACAGCTGCCTTTAGAGTGCTGCTCTTTTCCGTTTTGTGCAGCTGTGATGGTGAAAATGCATTCCAAGGGCAAGGCCACTGCCATGGCCACGGGGAACATCGTGTAGAGACAACCAAGCCAGAGCAAACCTGAATAGGGATGTTTGTACAGTCTGGGGGGGAGCTGGAAGGAGTTCTATTCTAGGCATTAGGACTGTCTTTAAGCTAGGAATGTCTACCACTCGCTGTTGTTTATGAGCACCAACAAATGGCTGTACAGCTTTGGAGTTAAAGTTACTGTGTGTGTGTTGTGGTATCTCTCAGCCTGGGCCTCACCATAGAACATATGTGCCAACACGTCACAGAATCACAGAATATGCCAAGTTGGAAGGGATCCACAAGGATCACTGAGTCCAGCTCCTGGCCCTGCACAGTACCATCCCCAAGAGTCACCATGTGCCTGAGAGTATCATACAAATGCTTCTTGAACTCTGTCAGGCTTGGTGCTGTGACCACTGCCCTGGGGAGCCTGTTCAGTGCCCAGCACTGGACGAAACTGCCACACTTGAGCCTTCATGTAAGACACGGGGGGCTTTCCCTCCCTGACCATCCCACAGGTGCAGTAAACTCCAGATAAGGTTCCATGCAGCTACATTTGAAGGTAGCCAGCTGACTTTGCATCAGACCCGCCTGATCAATCCCTCTCACCCGTGAGCTTGCTGAGCTAATCTGGAACATAACCCCAGGGCTTCTGATTCCTTTGACAGGAGCACTATGGTGGGCTGAACGGGCTCACTATCACCTGGATTGGGGATGGAAACAATGTCCTCCACTCCATCATGACAAGTGCTGCAAAGCTGGGAATGCACCTGCGCATTGCGACTCCCAGGGTAAGGAAGCCCTGCACATGGAGGAAGGAAGGAAAACTTTGCCTGTACTCGTCTCAGCCACTCAGGTGTTTGCCAAAGGCCTCAGCTGGTGATGCTTGCATATGTTTTGAGAGCCAGTTTTCAGAACCAAGGTTCAAAATCCTGATCCAGTTATTTTGATGCAAAGCAGGAGTAGTTCTACCAAGTCCAACTTCAGAAAGGCTGAGGGGAATTCATGATAACAGTATAAGTGAATTAAAATTCCATTTGATAAAGTGTTCAAAGTCACCCAGTGCCCTCTCTTCTACCCCAAAAAATTGAAACTTGTTTCAGATTGGTGGAAATGTTGCCTCTTGCTTGGTTCAGATGGATGGTGCAGCATTTTAGACTGTTGCATTGTAATACAATGTAAAATACAAAGCAAATAGTTAAGTACAAAAAATTAAATGATGTATAGGTATTTCATTCTGTAACTAGCGAAATACATTTTTTTTTACCTTATCAGAACACTTCCCACCACTTTATCTCCAAAATAAACTTTCAACAAAACCAACATAATTTCCCCATGTTTTACAGTTCTGAAAGACATTCTTTTGCCCATGGCAAATGGTTCAATCAGTATTTTTCTAACCAGCATTAATAAGCAGTAAAGATCTTATACATGTTCCATGGTATATTACCTGTTATCTCTTTTGGCAGGGCTTCGAACCAGACCAAGGAATAACTAAAATAACTGAACAATACTCTGAAGAGGTAGGAGCCTAAGAAATAGCCTAGTAGAATCATTTGAATAAAGTTTATTTTCACTATAAATGAAGTTCCTTGTCTTACTGATCTTCTTTATTTCATTCACATTAGTATGGTACCAAGTTACTTCTGACAGCAGATCCTTTAGAAGCTGCAGACAGTGCCAACGTCTTAGTTACAGACACATGGATAAGTATGGGACAAGAAGAAGAAAAGAAAGAAAGACTAAAGGCCTTTCAAGGTTATCAGATTACAATGCGGGTAAAAACTGAGATTTAGATTTCTGTTTATGTTTTTACAGTTTGCATTTATAAGAATATTTTCTGCTTACATTTTTACTGTTTGTATTTATAAGAATCAACATCAACAAAGCAGGAGTTTGGTATTTTTTTGAGTGTGGCCATGGGACAACCACATGCAAACCTCTCTCCAGCTTAAAAAACTCACAAGGATAACAAAGTTTGAGTTATCTTATACACTTCACAAGGCTTGGCCTCTTTCAGAGCTTCCCAGTGAGACCTAGCTCCAGAACATGTGCAGCAGAGCTAACCCTTTATTTCTTTATGGCCTAAAAACTGTTTCTAATTTTGCATCTCCTTTTTGCTACCAGAAATGATCCTTTGCATTTCATTTAGAATGAGAAGCTTACAGATTAACTCTTAAATGCCTGGGTAACATTAGGGGCAATTTGTGTTTATCCGTCAATGAATAAATCACTAAATATATATCTTTAAAATCATCTAGTTGAAATATTTGTCAGCACAAAATCAGTTAGAGAGAATGTAAAATCATGACCTACTAATTTACCAAGATAAAAAGGACATTTTCCTTCCTGATAGAATTACTCATTTAAGTGTCTTCACTTTAACATAAGTTCACTAAATACTGTTGATAGACATATCTCTGGCCTAAAATTTAATTCATTTTTCCTTGGCATTAGATCAATATATAATGAGTGGTAATATAAAATGAAAAAAATTACAGCCTTTTAAATCATTGTTTAGTATGTTCTTGTTGCAGTTATAAATAGTATTATATTACTGTATTGCATTCAAAAAAAGATTGCACTCTATTGATCCACTGGATCAGTGGAGTTTTTATTCCCCTTCAAACCCAGAGAAATATGAGTGAATATTGGACTTATGTCAAGCCAGTATTGAACTCTTACTGACTTGAGTGGACATATTCCTGTCTTATTCACAAATAAGGAATTCTTTTGAAATCTGTGGAATTATTCTGAGTTCATCATACAAATAACCAGAGTGGGAGTTAATACAAAATTTAACTTTTTCATTTGTTAAACATTTTAATAATGTCCTCACATATGTCTTTATTTTTATATGCTTTTTCATCTACAGATCACAAAATCTGCTGCTTCCAACTGGACTTTTTTACATTGTTTACCCAGAAAACCTGAAGAAGTTGATGATGAAGTATTTTATTCCCCACGGTCATTGGTTTTCCAGGAGGCTGAAAACAGAAAATGGACAATTATGGTAAAACCAGAAGATATCAGTAGTTGGAGGGTCAGCTTCTCTTCTGCCTTGCTTTACAGGCTTGAATTCAGCTTGATTCCTTGATAAATAGTAAATGTTAAAATGTGTTTCAGAGCACATGACAATTTTGACTACAGATAACATATATATCTGTAGCACAAATACTTCTGGACACAAATGTGACCTATTTCGGTGATTATCTGCTGTTGCTTGATGCAGCTTTTACCACTAAGTGAAATCTACAGTATAAACTGTAATGTTTTTGCATTTAAATCACTGGATTTACTCTAAATATCAACTCAAATGGTCAATTTTAATCCATGATAAACGCTGGGGTTCCAGGGACTGGCCTTAGAAACTAGATACTTAAAGCTAGTTATTTTCTCTCAGGAAAAACTGCTGCTGACACCAGTGGGAACTTTCCCTGAGAAAGTGCTGGAAGAACATAGGTTTGAAAGACCCTGAAAAGTTATGGTGTGGGTAATGCTGTGTAATCCATGGGAACCATAAGAGTACACTTGGCATTTAACATAAACCATAACTCCCCTCTCAGCATTCCTAGAATTTCATAAAATTACTGCCAGATCTCAGTAGCCTGTTATTTATTTTTGGCTTTAGAACCATCACTTTGACAAAAGGTAGTGAAAACTTTCAGAGAGGAGAAAAATACAGAAATGTCATTGTCATGGCTCTGAGATGAACTCTAGATATGCTCCAAGGGAAGAAATAACAGGCTGAGCATTGTGTTTACTAAAAAGTCAGATTTTGGACATGGTCAAAATTACTAGCAAATTTGTGTTAAATTCATGGATTTGGTCTTGAAATTCAATGAAGTGCTCATATTTTTTCATTTTTATTTTACAATGTTTCTGATTGCCCTAAATATTATTTTTTTAAGAAAAGAAAAAGAACCCTCTACTTTGAGTTCCAGATGCACTCTTTTTGTGGGTGTAAGAAAAATGTCATCTCTGTATTTTTCTAAAGCTATAAAAATAATGAATGTATGGGTCTTCTTTATGTTGTATTTTCTACCACTTCCAGCTCAGAGAGCAAACTGAAGAATAAATTATTTGCTTGGCTGTAGTTCCAACCGGGGCTGAGTGCAGCTGTGACATGGGCAGCACTGAGGGGCTGCTCTGCGTGCCTGGGATGCCCTGTCACACTGAGCGGTGCTGAAGGGAAAGGGAGGGCAAGCAACAAGATCACAACCCTTGGAGAACACTCACAAATCCAGTTCTGGGCCAAAAAACCAATTTGCAGTCAGACACTGCAATGAAATCACAACAGTGTGAACCAGGTAGTACCTTGTCAAAGCTAAGCAAGCACAGAGCTTGTTATGTACACAGGTGTGGGACGGGCAGCAGAGCTCCTGCAACACCACATTTCGCTTGGCTGATATTCCCATTACTCTCATTCCACAGCCGTACCCAAGGCTGAGCAGGGAGGGCAGGAGGGGTAGATGACACACAGTCAACCCCAGCAAGGATTCTCCATGTTTTACCACAGGAAGTATAGCTAAACTGGGATAAATTTCAAAGTCCTTATTCTAAGGTGACTCTCACTAATCCTCATGGAAGCTCTGCTGAAATCCATAAGCAAGCCCATGTGATGTCTGGGTTCCTACAGCATCTCCTAGAACTAACTGAGAATACAACACAATATGACAAAAAGGCCTCAACATTTGATCTAAATGCCTGTCTGAATTGCTGCTAAACTGTCCACACTGAGAAAATCTATCAGCCACAATTCCAAACATCCGAACTGATTTTCAGCTCTTTCCTGATTCATCATCAGAAATTCTAGCAAATAAATCTAAGTGTGTAGGTTTTGTCAGGACAATAATTTTTAACACAAGGTTTCAGAGCTGGAAAATATTTCCTCTTTATTTGTTTTTATGGAGTATCTGTTTCCAGTGTGATCAGATTTTTTCTTTTCTTCCTCCTCTAGGCTGTCATGGTTTCCCTGCTGACAGATTACTCACCACAGCTACAAAAACCTGCATTTTGATGCTTGGATTCCTGCCAGGAGAAAAATAATCTTCACTGGCAGAATATTTTGGTCCTCAAATACGTAGATCTTCTCCAGAAAGGATCAAGGCAATGAATGATATTTTAATAAAATCATACAGTTTGCTGCACAATGTTGCATCACATTCGTGAAAATGCTCAAGACAGTAGACACCATTTCAGAAGCTGCTTTTCACCTAGATGTTCCAAGCTGGCTGTCCTACTGGTCAGCATCATGGAAAACATTCCAAGGCAGTACCTTAATGATTGGCTCTACCAGCAGCATAGGCATGGCACAGTTTACATGTAGCTGTGCTGGAACTTGTATGGTGTGATACGACTGACGTAAACTTCTCCCTAAACCTGTGCCTTTAATTGCTGATTTTGGGAAGTGTGCAGGAGAAGCAGTGCTTCAGTTTGCCTTGGATGCCTGTGCTTCCTGGGCACCCTGGCTCCTGTTTCTGTCCTCCAGCCAACCTCTGAACCCCACTCCTGTTTGACACCAAAAATATGGAGACCTTGGGAGTATTCTCTTCCTCCCTGACATTCCTGTGGGCTGGCACAGGGGGATATTGCTGTGGAATTTTAGAATAGAGCAGTTTCCACAGAGTTGGATACAGCAGAGATATATGGCTGAAAGAAAGTGGTTCAATCTTTGCCTATCTGCCCTGGACCCTCATTCCCCAAACAAAATTCTGGCTAAAGAAGCAAATTTTCTATTTCGGTTTTTTTTTTTTTTTTAATCTAAGAAGACATGAGGGGCACCACATGATGAAATTTATGCAGCTCCCTTGCAGAAAGAATTTACTGCATTTTGTCTGGCACTGTAAAATAGTGTACATTTCAGATAATCTTTCTCAGTAATAAACAGATTCATGACATTTGTAGTTTTTGTGATGCTGGGTATGTGCATTTAGTATTTCAGGTAAAGCTTTGAGTACTATTGAAAACCACCTTCTTTCTTTTTTCCAAATAGCTTCAAAAATATGGTGGGGTTTATTTTCCCACTCTTATACCAGGACAACATCTGCGATATTTAAAACATTCTGCAAATGGATTTGTGTTTTCTGACCAGCTGCAAAGCATTATTTAATTCCTTTCAAAATTAGAGTTCACTGCAGGGCCACACAGATCACCGAAATGAAAATAAAGACATATTTTTTCTATGTATCTATTTACAATTGATTTCTTGGGTATGCAGGCATTTGTGTGGGTCTTGTTAAGATTAACATTTTCCTTTACAACATTACAAGGGTTTCAATAATTCAGTGAACATTTACACTGCAGCAGGCATCTGGCTGCATCAGTGATGCTGGAATAGGGTATGTGCTAGAAATCAGTGTTTTGCTTCCCAGTTCAGTATGTAGAGGAAAATGCATGGAATACAGTATATTTCTGGCCATAGTAGGTTCTGCTTTCTGAATTAGGTTCCAGTTCAGCAAGATATGTAAAAGTAGCTCCTTTTGGAGCTACTCAAGTGCTTAGAATTGCAGATATCCTTATTGACGTGATTTTAGTGCTGTCTGAGAGTAAGACAACTCACTTTGCTAGTCCTTTCATAAAAAAACACATTAATATCAGTGTTATTGTGTTGATTGATGTAGTATCAGTGAAGTCAGGCAGATTTATAATGTCGAAGCTCTACTGTTAAATGTTTCATGGCGAACAGTTTAACCATCTCCTGCTCCTCTTTTACTTCCCTGTGCTCTGATTAGAGCTAATGTGCACCTCAGTTATTGATGTCTCTTTTTGTACTTAGGAATCTGAGCAGGATGCCAGACAGCTGAATCCCCTTGACATTTTTATAACACATGCATAGATCTGCTGCATAGCATGTGAGCAATGGGGTCCAACGTTTCCAGGAGGGTAATTTCATGGGGTTCTACTCCTCTGTGAACATACAGAGCAAAGGATGATAGTCCCTGCTTTGTCTTGCACACACTGCTCACACCGTCTGCTGTTTTGATGTTTTCTGGAAGTACTGGGTGGAGTTTATGCACATATCCTGAGCACTGGACCATCATGTGGAAGCACTGAAACTACAAACTACTTTACCCTTCTGCCCGTGCGATAACCGGTTTGTGTGCTGTGTGCTGGGAGCCAAACACATCCCGGTCGGGCAGATTTACAGAACATGTGCAGACTGTCTGCACACTCATGCAGAGCAGATCTGACACTTCCTAGAGGTGTTGGGTTGGTGCCAAATCGACTTGTACACTTATGCCCCAGAGACCCAGAAATACAGTGCCCTAAAGGGTTTCTGTTCTGCCTGTAGGGACTTTATTGCCACAAAGCAGAACACTGCGAGGCTTAATCCACTTGCACAGGTTAAGCATCCTGGGATTGCTGGGTGGTAGCTGTGTTAGTGTGCAAGACAGCATTATTATTCCATCCAAGCTCCTCACAAATTCATTACTTGAATTTACAAGTGATGACTGCAAATGTGGTGAGTAAGGGAAACAGCAATAATGTAGAGAGATTTTCTAGAAGGGAAAAACAGTTATCAGCATTCAAAGTGCTTGAAACAAATGCATAACAGGTAGCATCCACTAATGGCTTACTATGTTTTTCATTACATTTATTATGCTTTAATCAGTAGAAGTGCTGTTTTCATTGCTGAGTGTACTTGAAGGATAGGGTGTTGTTTTCTCCATATTTTTACAGAGATACTCCTGCCTGGCTACAGGTAGCCTAGACCTTCTTCCCACAAAAATCCTGCTCTTTTTCTCAATGTAGAGAACAGCCCTGTGTCAGTTCAGTTGTATCAACTCTTACCCACATTTGATTCATTTAATAACCCCCTGGTCTAAATATCGCACCTCACACCTCTGCAGTGCTGTGCTCTGCTCCCTCTCCAGGACCATGCACAGGTGGGGGCAGCTGCAGCCTAATCCATCCCTCGCTTAAAGGCACAAAGGGAGGACTGACACTCCCTGCCCTGTCCCTCCTCATTGCAGGGCTGGTTGTGTGCTCCTGCTTGTATGGGCACACCCAGGCTTCACACACAGGCCGGCGCTGTGGTTGTGCTGTGTCCCTAGGTGGTATATTCATGCTAACTTTTGTGCCCAAAACCCAGATGCAAAGGTAATACTAAATCTGGCTTTGATATGACCAGGGTCTGATCCCAGCAGAGGCCATAGTGGGGGACAAAGGCCCAGAGAGAGTCTATATTGTCCTTTAAACAGCTGAGAGTCTTGGGCACATCTGCACAGAGCTGGCAGATGATGCAGGACTGATGGGGCACTGAGAGCAGAAACTGCTGGACATCAAGGGCATCCTACGGTGCCTCAAATGGCCCTAAATCCAGTGCTTTGATGCTCTATCCATCACTATCTTCATGGCCCTTAGAGGATTACTCCTGTTCTACACCTAAAGTGAGAAATTAAGGATTGTTTACTATTATTTCACACACTCTGTAAGCACTTGTTTTGCAGCTCGTTGCCATTAGTGTGGGGATTCCTGGGTTACCTGCATGTGATCTTCCGAAAGTGATCTAACATTAATTAGAGATTCAGTAGAGAAGGAGATGAAAAATGTTTCTCTATGATTGTCCCACGGAGGAAGAACAACATTCTTTCCCTGTGTGCTCCAAAGCTAAGAGCACAGTAACCACAGCAGGTAAGAGGTCTGTGGAAAGAATTTGCAAATAATTAGTGTCTGAGAATATGAGGTACAGTAACTTAGGAAGGACTGAATGGGGAGCCTGGACAACCAGGAGAAAACAAATGAAAGTAAGAATTCTCAAACAGAATTGAATATTTTATTTGAACCAGCTTACATCAAGAATAACACAGTGTACAGACAATTTACTCATTGTCTGGTATCAGAAGCAGTCACCTGTGAAAGTCTCAGATGTTGAAAGGAAGATACAGGAATAACTAAATAGCAAGAAGGCACAAAGATTTGGTTGCTTGAAGTCCTCCAGAACTCTTGAATTAATGTTTACCTCTCATAAGACAGGCTTGTAAGTTAGGCATGATTATCTTGCTGCCTTTCAAATTTTATGACAGAGGGAAAAAGAACAGCATGAAGGTCTGAGGGATGCACGGAGAGGATCATTCAGTTTGGGGAAAGCTTTTATGATTGAGTTGAGGTATTCTGAGCTTAGTTTTGTTTTCCAGGAATGTGTAATGCTGGTGGAAAATCTGATAAATAGACTGCACACAAAGGAAAATGTTTCTTCTTTCTTCTGGTTCTCCCATTTCTCAGCTAATCACTTGGTTAACGTATTGAGCAAATAAACAGTGCTCTTTTGATTATTGTGCCACGGCTATTTAGCCAGCTGCCTTTCAAATGCAGAGCCCAGAATTTCTGGGTCTTGCCCAAGGTTATGTGTACAGAGACACTTCATAAGACACAATAAACATTTAACGCAGCCCAGCATTTGCTCTCATGACTAATGGGATACAGCTATTTGCAAGGTTATTTGATTCTTACACAATCTTGTTCCCAGCTTTTTGTAGAAATCCCAATCCTGATCCCTTCCGTGTGTGTGTGTGTGTGTGTGTGTGTGTGTGTGTGTGTGTGTGTGTGTGTGTAGGTTTTTTCCCTAGGGGCAAGAAATCTGAGGTGACTCCATTCAGACTACAGATCTTTCACAAACACAGTCAAAGCATTGCCTGCCCCTGCCAAATCCCTTGGAAAGTTCCTTGTGGTCTGCATTATATGTTAGAGGATTAATGAATGCTGCTGCTCTCCAATGGGCCTGTTTTCAGGGGATTGGCACTCGTGCAAAGTAGGTTCCAACACAAGCATGATATATCTAGAAAGAGGGACAAGCACCAGAATTTGCAAACTTTGATGATCAAAGTTTACTTAGTGGAGCCAAAATTTAATTCCAACTGTAGGGAACAGCAATGATAGCTGGAGAAGAGTACTGAAGAGCTGACAGGGCAAATGCAGGTCATGCTTAGTGATTAAAGCACAAAATAATATTAATTGGAGGGAGAAGTCTAAACTACTCTCAATCACAGAATCATAGAATGGCTTGGGTAGGAAGGCACCTTAAAGATCATCTAGTTCCTATGCCCCTGCCATAGACAGGGACACCTTCCACTAGACCAGGTTGCTCAGAAGCCAGCAAATCCAACCTGGATTCGGGGGATGGAACATCAACAAGTTCTTTGTGAAGCTGTTCCAGTGCCCCATGGAATTATGAGACTTCACAGCTCCCTCTCCATCTCACAGTCAACAATGTCAACAGTGTTGCACCTGACTGACTTCTGTCCTGTCCAACAGCCTCACCTGGTACTCCCACTCACTATCTGAAGGTGAGGTGAATGCTCTCCATGGGACACACCTTGGTCCCAGTTCTGGCCAGTTTGGAGGAGGAACACTCCATGGCTCCCTTGCTGCTCACATGGCCAGTTCCCTGCCAGTGGGAAGCAGGGTGGGATGTGCAGTCAGCTTGCTGTCCCAGCACTAAAAGGTGCAGCACCCTGCCCCCAGGCATGCCCCCTGTGATCCACAGCCCCTCTGCACATCCCAGCGTGGGGCACCCATTTCTGAGGGTAAAGACCAGGCTGATCACAACAATGCCACCTCAGTGATGTTGAAACACCTCTTTTGAGGTGGTCTGCAGGGCACAGAAAGCTGTCTGGCAGAAACCGGCTTCTGCTTGGAGAACAAAGGAGGCTCATTTTCCCTTTCTGCTCCCTACGCTGTGCCCAGTTGAACGTGGCCTGGGTGTTGCTGTGCTAGACAAACTGTCAGCCACTGCTGCCTGGGTTCTCTAACACACAGAGTGCTTGTGGCAGGCTGTTGTTCCTGCTTGGGTAACAAAGAAAGGAAACCTTGAGCACCTGGAATAGACAAACTGTAGTGTGCACACAGAAAAAGGGCACTGTTGGGTCCGAGTACAGGCAGCTCCACAAAAACCTTGGCTTAGGTGTCCCCACGGAGCTGTACAAACCCCAGGTTAGGAATGCAGGTGCAAGAGTGTTCTACTCACATGCCCCCTGTGAAAGAGCACCTGTTCTGCTCTCTCTCCAGCGGTGGGAGGATGGGATCTGCACTGCTCTGATCCCCTGGGAAGCTCTCCTGCACACCTGGGGTGTGCTCTTCCCACAGGCAGGCTTCAGCCACAGCAATGCCCTTCCTGCTTTCTGCAAACTGCTCTGCTTGAGAGCAGCTCATGCTGTCCCTCTGATGGGCTGATCCACATCCTACCATCCCCTGCACTGCTGGAGGAGCAGGCTGCACCAGGACCCCTTGCCTGGTGCTGTGGGGCTGAGCTCCCACCCCACTGCAGCCTCAGCAAGGGTAGGTTTGACCCTGTCCTGCAAACCTGCCAAGTGGGACACCCCAAAGATGGTGTCCCACAGATGGTGCTTTGCACTTGCCCCGGGGCAGACTAAATTATTTTGTAATTGATATCACTTGAAGGATATTTGCTTACTTAGGGAATTTGACTAATTGAAAAGAAATGTCTCCCAGCACCACAGCATCCCTGCATGAGTCACCAGCAGGCTGACAAGACCCAATCCACAGCTCAGATTTCTGACTTCAGCCCCAGAGCAGTTTTGGGGGGTTTCTGAGGACAGGTCAGTAGAGGGTGAATGACACACAGATCTCTCTGGGGGGTTTCCCCTGCGGCAGGCAAGCCCTACAGGCTCCTCTGGGGCATTGCCACCTCTGACGGGAGCAGAGGCAGCAACCGTAAGAATGTCTAAAACACTTTAAACTCAGACTGACTTCAAGCAATAAAATGTCTTAATCCCAATCCAACAATTACGGAACACACTTCATGTGGTGATCTATACATATGCCTTATAGGCATATAATCCTATAATGGAGACCTGCTGATAGTATGATCTACAGAGGAAGAAGAGAGAGCTTTCAGATCCCCATCTCTTAATCCTCTGTGCTGTGACACAGCTGGGTCTTTCTTAAGTCCATTTGTAACCCTAAATTTCCTGTGTTTTCTATAATTACAGTGCCCTATGTTTTTCTTCAAATTTCTCACACATTCTTGCAACGGGAGGAATTTTTAAAAGTGTAGCCAAGTAATTTGATTTTGAGAAGTGCTGCAGAGCAGACGAGGGTAGATGTATATAATTTGTCTCCTACCAGCTTTATGAATGTCTCTCTCTCAGGAAAGGTAACAATTCCATCCAGAAATAATTCCATTAGACATGAAATATCAGAACTGTGAATCACTGGGCATTTCAGAGCATCTTCACAGCAGGAGAGCATCTGAAAACTGCACCAGAGAGAGGAGTTTAATTCTTATTGTAGCACTAGGGAGGAAAATGCAATCAAAAACACCTATAGGAAGTTGCAGTACAGCAAAACTATATATTTTACTAGTTGCCTTCCTGGGAAAAGAAAACCAGGAGATTACAGTTATTCTCCCTGCAATACTGTTGATTTGCTCAGGGTAGTAACTAGGATTCACAAGACTGCAATTAAGGGCTCAGGAAAGCACGTTAAATAAATTCCTCTGAGAGACTCTATTGTAGTGACTATGCACACGTTGCTTTTAGGTATCCAGACAGTAGGAATAAATGGTTCTGCCAAGAAAAAGATTTTGTGATGTTCTGAGAGGGCAGTAAGTCCAATCTGTATTAGAGTTTTCTAAAGGCATAATGGATTCTGAATTGTGGGGGCAGCCAGTTATTGCCACGTGGAAGGTTTTAACTCTGTGAGAAAGTCATCATTTCCTTGTTCTTGTCCCTGCAGCTACAGAGAATTCCACTGTTTCAGTGTGGATGACTATGGGAACATCCCTCTAGAAAGGTGGTCCTGTGAGATCGTAATAATTAGGCAAGGCAGTTGATTCACAACTTTTAGGACTTGCCCTGTTCTGCAATGGGATAAAGCTGTTTCACAGTGCTTGTTGCTGATGCTCAGGACCATGATGGATTTTCGTACTCTTCCCCATCTCTGAGGTGGACAGAAGAAGGACCAGAAACACATTTATTCTGAACAATGTACATTGCAAACAACATGAGTCAGAGCCCTGCTGAATTGCCAAGTTAATTTATAGACATGGGACCTGACCTTTGGGAGAAATATATTCACAGAAATTGCATGGACCTTAAGGACTCAGTATCTCTGAAAGCAAGCTCATACTGCCTGTCTCCAGATTACTGCTGCCTGTGAAAAACAGGTGTCAAAGGCTATTACAGAAAAAAAAAAATAAGGTCCTTGTAGGTTGTTAGCTAGGCAGCTAAAAAACGTAATCTGCAGAGTATTTGCCTTACATGGCTTAACTGGATTAGCCTCTTTATCCTGAATGTCTGGACTGTCTCCAAAAGAGGTAGCAAGTGCCTTTCCTTGAAGCAGTCCTCTTTTTCAACCAGCTGATGGGGAGCCATTGCTCACAGAGGTGCCTGGTTGCCTAATACCATGATAAAGATGAACAACTTGTATTACAGGAGCATTTTGTGGAAGCAAACACGGTATGTGCTTAAGCACATGCTTATCCAGGAGGGCATGCTCTACAGCAAAAGCTCTGCAAAAACTGGTGGCAATTTTTTCAGCTGCAGTTCTGACAGTTTCACAACACTTTGCCAAGTCAGTTTTTCATGGTATAGCTCAGTTTTTCTATAGGAAATGCTTCTACTTTTCTTTTTCTTTCTTTCTTTCTTTTTCTTTCAGCAGACTTTGGGGATCCTCCTTCTGAAGCATCTGAGTCCACGGCTGCCTGATACCCTGGGCTCCTGGTCTAAACACCCTGGAGCCACCTCCGATGTTTGACACTGAGGTGCTTGTCAAGAGACTGTCCCGTAGCCAGGATCTTCCTTCTGTTTTTCAAAGACTTTCAGCACAGGCAGAATTATCAAATTCATCTGCGAAATGGACTGACTGCCTCTCCTCTGCCCATTCTCAGCTCTCAGTCCCAGAATCCCCAATGCATCTCTCAGCCTCTCAGGACCCAGGAGTGTAACACAGTGTGGAAAAAAGGCCTGAAATGAGAAAATTTTTAGAGGAAATAAAACCCCACACTCTTAAATAATGAATACAATGTGGTGCTCCATTTATGTCATATATCTTCTGTAACCACAAAAATAAGAGAAAAATGATCCTACATTTGTCTGAGATGAAAAATTCTGGAACAGAATGAGAGATACTGAAGATATCAGGGTCTGTAGAGAAATGTGTGTACAGCAAAGAGGTAAATGTCCAGTTTGGCAAAAGACCTTGCTGAAATCACTTATGATGTATTTCCTGCATCTACCTTGAACTGTCAGGAGGCCTTCAGCATGTCCTTTGTAATTTCTCATCTTTTTTTTTCTTAAACTTCAGTCTCTGCATCCACAATGGTATTGTGATCTCAGGTGAAATCCAAACTGAATGCCCTTCTGGTCTTTGAATGCCATTTTGCATTAAAGTGGTTGTTGGCCATCAGCAAGTGACATGAGCCACTCCAAACACTTATTTAAATATTCCTGTGCACTAATCCACACAAAGCCATAAACAGTGTGATCTATCATGGGTGTGGAAAAAAGGACAGTCTTCAGAACTGTACTGAGGTGATATATGTCCTGGCTAGAGAAGATGGAGTTGGTAAAGGCTGGGCAAAAATGAATAAGATGGGGAAAATTCACTAATTCCCACCTGCCTTCTACCAAATAAATCACAAAGGTTCTCTCTGCCTCCCTTGAGATATTACTTGCTCTGTTCTCCCCCCAGCCACAATGAAAGGGGCTTTTCTTCCACTTGAACTGGCCTTTGGCAAACATTTCCCTTTCAATTAATATCTGAAATGTCCTTGTGGACTGCTGCTTCTGGAGACAGTGGGGAGGCGGCTCTCTGAACCCACTTGCACGAGAGTCAGGACAGAAAATAATTACCTGAATTCATAAGGTTAATTCCAGTCTAGATGAAGGCAGAGAGAAGTCAAGTACAGGTCTTCTTAGGAGAACAATATGTTTGTCTTTCTGGACTCTTTGGTCTCCCTGTGCTGGCCACTGTCTGTATACTATGATTATTTCTCTCATGGACTGTTGAGCAATTACTGTGTTTGAGCACTATGCTTGCTGTCCTCGTGTCATTATCAGTTTTACAGCCCAGTGTGAGCCTCCCAGGAATGAGGCTTTGGCTGGGGCTTGACCTGGTTCACTGGAGTAAATGGAAAGACAGCAGGCTGGGCGTGGGCATTTGGCAGTGGGGAAGTCGTTGCCTGAGTAAATCGACGCAAATTTATTAAAAGCATACATCAAAAACTTGCTGCATGCAAACTTAAAGGTAAAGCATAGAGTGACTTAATATACAGTCTCAATAAAAAGGACCTGGATAACTAGAAGAGGTAAAATAAAAACATCAGATTAATGACTGCAGAAAACCCAGAGGGTTACACTGAACATTTTCTTGTCCAGCCTCAGTTCTCTGGATTTTGCAAATCCTTTCTAAGGGGACAGTGTTACAGGCAAATTACTGACTGGAGAGACTGGCTACATGATATGCTGTGAAATGCTCAGGTTTTCACGGTGCAGGGATCTGGGTTTTGTGGCACTGCCGTGTCAAGTCGGCAGCATTTACAATGGTGTCACCGTCAGGAGAGTTGAAGGATATGATGTAAGGTGGGTCTGTGAAAAGAGACAAGATCCTTTGAGACAGGGTTTTTGTCATGCAACTAAAATTCTCTCATATGATCCTGCACAAGGGTTAAGTGAAATAGGACAAACATTGCTTGTGCATGTTTTGTGGGTGGCACATATGCCATATGCCATCTCTTCTTTCCCAGCTACCAGTCAGTGCAGTTTTTAGGTCCTAAACCTCTTCACTGGCTTTGGTGAAATCAGTTTTACCCCCTTGCTGAAT
>JAYRBT010000001.1:109279123-109326723 GCA_036023395.1 Myiotriccus ornatus
CTACCAGTCAGTGCAGTTTTTAGGTCCTAAACCTCTTCACTGGCTTTGGTGAAATCAGTTTTACCCCCTTGCTGAATAAGTTCTGCCCTTCTCAGGGCCTCTTTCTTCTTTTCTGTTTATTCCTTTAACGTTTCTTGTCAATGGTTTCCTCTGCTCTTCTTGTTTCCTTTGAAAAGAGAATCTCACAGTACATTGGTCATCCCCTCTGATGCCAACTACATACTCTTATGTGGCTATAAGAGAGTTCATTAGCCTGGAAATCATGTTATTAGGCTAAAACATCAACATCTTTTGCATCTTAACTTCCCTTTTTTTTAGTCATCACCATTCTCTTTGACCTCACCAGCTTCTCATCGACCACTCTCCTTGTCTTTCAGGTCCACTGGAAGGTGAATTCCCACAATGAGTTACTTGCATGGTTACAGCATGGTGTTCATAATAGCCCAATGTGATGGAAGTTATGAATCTTTCCTCCTCTTGGCCTTCCTAGTATGAAAACCATTAATTCTCATGCATGTACATCAATAAAGCTATTTCCTTCCCTGTTTTATCCCTCTCTGCTGCTGTCTTCCTTATGAATACATAAAGCACAAATTTTCTCTTTTCCTTTTCCAGACTTCTATCTGTTTATTTATTTTAATGCCTTGTTGATTTGCATCCCCTCCTATGCCAGAAATCCCAGCCTCATTTGCCTGGATATTCAGTTTCCCACTGAGTGTACACATGCTTTCCTCATTGTGGAAGGGAGGCCCTTCTGATACCAGTCTTTAAAATCTGCATTTTGCAGGCATTTTCATTGTGCTGCCTACACACAGGGCCAATTAAGCATGACTGTGCAGGCAGCCAAAAAAATAAAAAGGCCTATTCTGTGTGGGGTTTTGCCCCCACATTTACATGTATGTGCCTGATCTATTCATAGATATTACGTGATCCATTTAAATGGGACCCAAGTATGCGAGGAGGAGGCAGTGTGAGCAAGTGCTCAAAGAGCTGGACTGTGAGTGAGGTTTTGATGCCAGCTCTGTCACTGCCTTGGCATGCTCTGAAAAGTCACCTGCTTGTGCCTCTGTTTCCCCACCTCTGAAACAGGAATAATTTCACTAACCTTGTTAACTGAGTGCTTCAAGACCAAGTGACAAAATATGGTATACTGTAATTACCAGTGTTGGCTTTCCTGCCCCATTCTTTCTCATTATGTGTCACACCAACTGGTTTCATCTGTGGCTAAATGAATCCATGGGCAGCCTAAGGAATCCTGCATTTTTTCCACAGCGTGGTGTCAGAGGCATTGCAGTGCTCCCTAACTTACAGGTAGTAAGGCAGCACAAATTAAAGTCACAATAAAAGCACCTCTCTGGGACCTATGGACAGTGCTAGAAAGAGGAATGGTAATTGTCTGCACTATCTAAAATGGGGATCTAAAGTGACTTCTTGCGACATTTTATAGTTGGACGGTTGTCTGGAAGAGACCCCATATGGGATGTAAACGGCATGTGTTGCCACCATATGCTTGGGGAAGCAAGATCCATTTGTTCCTTTAGAACAGAGAAGCCTGCTGAATTCAAACCAGAAGTCAGGTATACATCATGTTCATCCCAGCTTGTGTTAGGGCTGTAGCAATTCTTTATTCTTTTTCTTTTGAGTGCTACACAAAGCTCAGTTTGGTGTGGCTGAGCTTCTGTCACAGGGAATTTGTATATTACTTTTGAAGGGACGTATCACATTCTGGTCGAAAACTGTATTTTCACTACAAGGGAAAAAAAAACCATATAAGCTCTCCCATATAAAATAGAAATCCAAATTTAGGCATAAGCCTAACTCCATGAATTTGCTGACTTCATGAGTGCTCCAATCACATACATGAGGGCTGAATTTGGCCTGGAAAACACATTAGGACACTGGATTGCTATCTGAAAGCTAAGAAGTTTCTGTTTAATATTTTCAAGATTTTTGTACTTCTCTAGTAATTCACAGGAAAGATAGGTAGAAGGGGTAGGGAGTGTTGTCTGGGTTTTCCCTATTCTCTGTTTCTCCGTTCTGTCACCTTGTAACTTTTAGGGATTCTTGTTCTTATTTAAGGTCTGCAATAGCTTTATGGCTCTGCATAAATACAAGAAAGAGCAACTGGGGAGGCACTGAAACAGCCAACTGAACACCTTCATTAGTAAGATGCACTAGATGCTGGTCTTACCTGGCTCTTGCCATAATTCTAAAAACAAAGCAATTTTTGCTTAAACAATTATGTTCTGAATGGAACAGTGAAGTGACTCGCACCCTTAACAGTATCTGGATTTCCTAACAGGATCTTTGTTTTTTTTTTAATTTGGCCCTGACCTTTTAGCATCTTGAAGCAGAAACAGTATGATCCTGAGAGGATATTTTCCCTATGAAAAAAAAATGTCAGGCTGTCAGATTTAAATTTTTTTGCAAGATTTGTGTGCTGGATCACAAGAAAACAGTTTTTCTTCCAAGACACCCATTGTACGGGTGTCACCTAAGTTTAGAGGTTTGCAAACACTCAGCATCTGCATCAAACAAGATGCCAGTGGGCAGGTGCTTCTTACCTAACTCCAGACCTCTGCACTGCTGATACTTGGGCATGGCATAGTCATATTGGCTCCCCTTGTCAGCTGGGGGGAGAAACAGGCATTTTTGAGAGATGCACCTTGTCCTGATGTGGATACCCAAAGCAGTCCAACAGGTAACATGTCTTAGGCCCAGCTATTGCTTCCTCCTGACTGTGAGTAGGGTATTCATGACCACCCCCAATATGGACATCTCCAGTGAGAGGAATCCCCCTCACACTGTTTCAGTTTGGGCTCCTGAAGTTAAAAAAGTTGCTTTGAAAACATGTGCAAATTACTTTCCTTGGGTCAAAAAGTAAGTCTGCAACACAGCCCCCAGCGAAGCTTCAGATGACTCTGCTTGTATGCTGGTCACATCCCTGTCTCTGTTTCTCCGTATCATGTTCCCATCTCTTTTTCATCGCTTATTTTTTGATAATGTGACCAAATGAACACTTCTACTGTGAATGTTTGAAAGAGCCACTCGCTGTCTTTCATTTACATACTGATAAAAGTCATAAACCATGAAATAGTTTAGTCATATATCATTCATGTTTCCACCTTCCTGCAGGGATTTGAATACGTCTCCCATGAAGAAATTTTAAGCAGTTTACCCACCTCTGGGCAAGGGCAAAACATTCCTCCTCATTCTCTAACCTACATATGGACCACCAACAGAGAACATTACACTCACCAAACCATTTAAGAGAGAGAAAAGCAAAAGCAAGCCAAGGTTGTGAAAAAAAATCCCTGGGGAAAAAAAAAAAAAAAGAACCCCTCCGCAATAAATTAGAAAAGAAAAGAAAAAGGCAAGCAGAGTGAACTGAAAGGAATTTTTCTAGGGATGCTGCCGAATGGAGATTTTGGGGCACTTGGAGCTGTGGTACAGAGCAGAAACCTCAGACCATGTCATGTGCTGCATCCCTTTGGTCCCATTTCTGTGCCATGATAGCATTGCTGCCTGTCTCACAACTGCACCAAAAATAGGGGTAGTCAGAAAGCAGACATCCCATCCTCAGGAAGGCTGCAGGGCTTCGAAATTTTGTTTCATTCTATTCTCAAATAAAAGTGGCTGTCAACGATTTTGATTGCATGGAGGGAAATATTCAAACACTGAAGCCAAATTGTTTCCTTTGGGCTTATTAAATTAGACTCCATTTTGCATTTATGTAAAAAAGCAATGTAACATAAAAGCTGCAGCAAAAAGGGAAGAACAGAATATTTCAATATATTTTGCAAATATTTAAATGAAAGCCATATGTAAAAAAATTCAGTTTTGTCAAACCAGTATTTTCCACCTGGAAAAAAAAATCCCTCTCAAACACCTCTGCCTTGTCTTTCCAATACAGTCAGCTACTTGTTAACCAATCGAAAATATGTGTTTGTCACGCTCCTCTTTCGATTTCCTTTCTGGAAGAAAGAAGAACATCTAGCGATTTATGGTGGCCTGTGAGGACCAATAGACTTTTTTCCAAGGGAGACCAGCCTGAAGATTTTTCATCTCCATGTCATACGAGGATTTAGGCTTCAGGGACAAAAAGGAAAGTTGGTGGGAGAGCGAGCAGTGAGGGACTGTAAAACAGTCGTGCTGGATGGTCGCAGATGAGCAAAGGTTGTCTCACTATTTAAAATGAGGCCAGTCTAAATGTCAGATATTTGTGTAACATCATCACTTGTCATTATTCCCTTATCAATATGTTGTGGGACGTTGGGGCCAGGCATCCATTACATTCACAGCTGAAAGAAGAAACACCATAGGGAGCAAACAAGTAAAATCCCAGATCATTCAGGAAAGTAAATATTTCTCTTTCCCTCTATGGGTCATTTGTCCTCTCCTTGGTGGTCTCTTCAGGTCAGCAAAGTAGAATACTGTTTGTGACTGAGCATTTATGAAACTCTAATGACTTGCTTAGGCCAGAAAATGAGCTTGTGCACTGTTTGCAGCAATTACTAATAATCCTGCTGCTTTCCTTCGGGAAGAAACAACGATTACAGGAAACTCACACCACACTGCATTAACAAAGCATTCAAAATGCTTTTACAAAGTGGATAGTATTTTACAAATAGTTCTGTAAATATATCCCTGGGCAAGGAGATTCAAATCAAGACTTAAATTAGGGAACACCTCCCTTGATGAAAAAAATATGTTCCTGAGAACAGCTGGAGCCATTTGCTGAGATAAATCAGATGCTACTCTCAACTTTTATGGGTTTCTAAACCCTAGAATTATATGATATGTCTAGGATCTGTTGGCTGCATTCTTGTGCTATGAACACAGATACTATAGTTCACTAACAAAGAAAAACGACAGGCCCAGCAGGCAATGGCAAAGCTGTATCTTCTCTTCTCATTCTTACTGATTAGAACTGAGAGAAAACCGCTCTGGTGAAACCTCTGGAGCCATCTGATTTTTCCCCATATTAGGCATGAGCTGAAAACAAGCTGGGTCTCCAACTGATGTTACCTTTAAGAAAGAAAGTAAATATCACTGTGTATTTATTTATTTTTAAGGTAGAGCAGAAGGCTCACTAGCTGGAAAAAATAATAGATTTTCAGGAATGCTGTCTCAAGAGACAGTCTTAGGGACAACTAAGTCCCTCATGTCTCCAAGTTTATGATAAATGCATCTTCTTTTCCGGATACCTACAACTTATCTAATGGAAAAAAAATATATCACTGATACTAAAGATGATGAATGGGTTGCAAAAGAAACAAAAGAGGAAATGCATTATCTTCCCTCCCTCCATCCCTCCCTTGCAGGATAGAGTATCACCAGAAACTCACAGTTTCACCTGAATGCTTTTGGCCAGGGGGGACATGATCTGTTTGGGTATTGTAGGTAGGATGAGGATGATGTAAGCAAAAAATACAGGCATAAATTAATAAATACAGAAGGGAGATCTTGTAATACATATGAGGTACCACAAATGTATAAAGAGGAGGCATCACAAAAGGATAACAACCTGCTGCTTGTCAACTTAAGTTCAGAGAAAGTCACTTCCAAGTGTCACCAGAAAAGTTGGGACCATGGAATTACAGAATATTCTCAATTGGAAGGGACCCACAAGGACCTTCAAGTCCAGCTTTTAAGTGACTGGCCCATGGGGAGATCAAACCCACAACCTTGGTGTCGTTAGCACCAGTTACTGACCCACTGAGCTAATCTAAGGATGTCAGTGATCAGCCCAGCTCACATCTTATTTCATTTTCCCAAAGCTTGTGTTTCTTCGTGTGGTGGCAGCAAAGGTAGGGGCAGGCTTGTTATACTTCAGAGACCTAACTGCCAGTGAGATGCACAGTGTTTTCTTATGGAGATCTTGCATTTTCTATTTCTATTGTTCTGCTTAGTCTGTGTTACTACTCATGTTACAGTTGTTCTTCTGCTAATCCGTAAACTGCTTTGAAATTCTCCCAGTAGAATTATCAGCCAAAATTCAAAGTGTTGCTTTTGTTGGCAGCTAAGAGAGACATCACAACATTGCACTATACAGAAGCATTTAGCCTTCTATTCTCAATCCCTCTTTTTATCCCCAACTCTTTTCTTTGGCCTGCACAGAAAACAATGGCAAATATTTTATTAGCACTCATGGGGACAATATTTCCATTGCAAAGTATCTGGGAGATATTCTGTTCAATTTGTGAATTCAGTTCTGAACTTTCAGATGAATTCTCTTAGTAATTCCTCTAACTTAGCCTCAGGAGGAAGGGAATTGTTCTAAATTGTTCTCAAAAGCCATTTTAGCCAGTTGAACTACTATACATGTTTTAAAAGAAAGCTGTTTCTTCCTTCCCCTCCCAGTTTGTTTCAACAGTGACAATGATCTAGCCTTTTGCTCTGTGAAAACTTGCAGTTTCCTAATGACTGATGTAATGGAAGGTGCCACGGATGAGCTCCAGCACACCTGCAGTGACAACATGCCTTTCTCCATTTTTATGCCAAACAGAAAAAAAATTACACTTTTAACTATGGACATTTTGGGGTGGTTTTGGGGTGGTTTTAAAAGCAGTCTCAATTAAGCTAGACAAAAATCCCCCAGTTACAGAAACAAGCTCTCTGTTTAGTAGCTTGGGTTGAAGCCATTAGCGTAGTTAAGGTTTTCAGAGAACTTTCCAGTGCTAAGGGCACCACACAGGGTAAGTGTGGACCTGCCTGCTCCTGTGCAGGCCAAGAAACAGGGTGGAATACACACGAGAAACAGCATAAGGAAGATACATCCATACATCTCTATTCATACAATTTCTTTCTTCCACCCACTTGACCCCATTTACAAACCAACACAGATGTATATTCTTCCACCCTTTTTAGGTCTTGCACATCGACTTATGCTGAGAGCTATGAAAAGCAAACTTTTCAAAAGGTCAGAGGAGTGGTGATTTTCTTCCACCTATTGGGAAAAAGGAAACTTTGGAAACACTGTAATGATCAATACTAACAAAGAGCACTAACAGTAGACTGCATGCTCCAAGGAAAGATCAGGACAAGGGCAGCGCTTTGAAGTGTGTCTGGAAGAGAGGAAGAAGGAGAGCATTTTGTTGCGATCATTACAGAAAAGACATTTTTCCAAAACTCTCAGAAACCAGGGAAGGGAGGATCTCCACATCCTTCCCACAGTTCTTCCTTCCAGACTGGAAAGAAAGCAACATTTGACATGTCTCTGAGGATGAGCTGCGTGCAGTTGTTCTCACAGGGGTACAGCGACGCCACCAAAATGCCTGAAGCAGATGGCAGACACGTGGGTGGGGAGTGGATTGCTGAGATTCCAGGAGTAACAAAGGGGGAATCACTGGTTATTAGAACTGCAAATGTGCACAGGCATGTTTAGCCACCCTTTGCTGCACAAGCATATGAGATATGAATGCTGGAGAGGGGTATCGGTTAGTGGGAGGAATGTGATGGGACAATAATACTCTTGAGATGATTAATAGATGCATGATGCGAGTTGCCATTTATACTTAGTTATTCTTCTTCTCTGTGTTATGAATCATCTGATGCACCAGAAATTGAGAACAGATTGCAGTAGAGCATGAAGTGAGTACTGCTAAGGCAGCACAGGCCATGCTGGCACCGTGGTGAGCCCTGCACACCTTCTCTCTTCTTGTTTCCATGAGTAAAACAGGCAAAGGGTGTCACTGCTCCTCTCTGGTGAGCTCATGCAGGCTTTTGGAATTTGGGCTGTGGGGGCAGAAGGCTGATGCATACCCAAGTCTTCATTCAGCCCCGGCTCTGGAGGTGGGAAGAAGGCACACACACAGATCCAGAAGCTCGGAAATACCCCTGGGTCCCCCTGTAAAGGCACAAATCTGAAACTGAAATTAGTAGGTGGATTGATGAACCAATAATTCTGACAGTTTTTGAAGAGCCAGTGTTCTCAGGAGTCTACTTTTCCAGCAGTACCTTCCTGAGAAACCTGTGGCACAGAGCAGCTTGGGATGCCCTACAGAGCCTGCTGGAGAAAGATGCATTGGAGGCAAAGGAATGGCCTTCAGCCAGTCTAGCAAAACGGACAGGGAATCACATTACTCTCCTTTTCTACATTCCCATTGTCAAGATGTTTGTGCATGAACATAAAAACAGAGGCATCACACAATGATCAGGAATTGTGTTAGATCTGGTAG
Source organism: Myiotriccus ornatus (assembly GCA_036023395.1). Classification (NCBI taxonomy): domain Eukaryota; kingdom Metazoa; phylum Chordata; class Aves; order Passeriformes; family Tyrannidae; genus Myiotriccus; species Myiotriccus ornatus. The sequence continues at coordinate 109,287,304 of JAYRBT010000001.1, forward strand.
AAAAACTGGTAGGAATTGAGAACCTAATCCTGTTTTATACCCTTTTTTTTCCATCCTCGATGTCTATTCCATGTGGAGTCTTAGGCAGTGTCAATGTCTCTGTCACTAGACCCAGCAGGAGGTACTTACAGGCAGAGACCCAGAGATTGGTATCACAACCCTGCATACAGTGTTCATTGTTGTGTGCACACACCCATGCTCAGACATCCACCCCTCAAAATAACACTCAGAATGAAGAAGATTAATCCAAGCATGTGCCAGCTCACAGTGATGTGAGGCCACTCATGGAAAGATCTGTACTGCAAAGCACTGGCTTTTTGGGATTGTTGGCTTAGTGTGGGCTGCCCTTACACTGGAGCCCAGAGTCTTGTTTTGTAACATGAAATATCCTTTTTTTTTTCACTTGCAGCACTTTTGCTAGAAAAACTCCCACTTAATGCTGCAAGTTCCCAACACCAGGAATGTGTCTGTTTACAAGTATATGAGGAAGGCATCTCTGAGTCCCCACACGTACACAGCTTCTGAAGATGCTATTTCAGAAGATCCAGGGATATGTGCAATATGCAGAATATTATTCCAGGAATGTCAACAGCACCAGGGCCAAGAGGTCTCCTGAAAGCACTCAGAAGAAAACAAAAGCAATCACTCATTTTGTCTTAGTGCTCATACCTAGGTTATGTAACTTGTCCTGGTCACTATTATTTTTGTCTTCCCATCCTATCCCTGCAGCAGATGGTTCATCATGTGTTAATTTGATTCATAAGATTTCTGGGATAGAGAATGTATCTTGCTGTGTACATCTGGCATTTCCTAACTCTGAAGTGCTTGACTTTGCCACCTAAATAAACACAGGTTTTGTATAGAGGTATTTGTAATATATTTGCAATGTTATATTTATATTAATAATGTATCATGAAACATTGCAAGAAAGTAATTTGAAAAGCAAAATTAAAAAAGAGGTGGCTATGAAAAAATTATAATACTGTAAAATATAGAAAATTTTGGTATATTCACAAGATAACTGAATTAGGTGTTGCAGGGGTAACTACATACAGAACATTTAATTTTCAAGTGCCAGACTTCGCAACTTGAATATCGTTTCTTAAAAGAAAATTTTTTTTATGTTTTCATTTTTTAAAATATAGTTCCCCATTTAACCCTACAGTGGTGAATGCTGAAGAACAAATCACGTGTAAGTGTAGCAACCAGCTGCCATTGTGAGAAGGACTTGAACTCAAGGCACAGACATAGAGGATGGGACTCAGCTCCAGATCCAGACCCCTAGTTTGGGTGTTGCTGGAATATCTGTCTACACATGAACCACTTACCTATCCTGTCACTGTAGTCACTGGGGTCTACAGTGCTTCCCTAAAATGGGATGCCGGTGCATTCACAGCTCTCCAATCGTATTAAATGGCTCTCCTGTGAGTGCAGTAGCAGCTGAGACACCTACTCCACCTGCAGGTACCCACACTGAGCATAACTATATGTGGCTGTCTGAAAGTGAGGATGAATAGGAGCATCTGAATCTGTTCTCTGATCATGGACTTCTGCTGATGGATTAAATACTCTAGGGAATCCTATTTATTCTTCAGCTACTTCCCTAGAAGTTTGCAGGTCTCCTGCATTTCCTTCAGCCCTACAGAAATCTACAGGAGAGGAGAAGGTGTCTGAAATAGCACAAGACAGTTGTGTTTGGACAATTGAACCGAGCCCCTCCAGGCTGGGGAATGGATACATCCAGGACTGCTGTGTTCAGAATGCTCCTTACTTATCTTCTGGAGAGAGGAGGTCCCTGCAGCACATGTGGGGAGCGAGCAGCTGAAGGGAGGAGGGGGAATACTGGTGTTTAACATGGTGCCCCAGAAGAGAAGGGGCTCTGCTGCTCTGTACAGGGCTCAGAATAATGTATGACTGTACAGGGGGAGGGAAGGCCCCTGGCCTGTTTCTCTTCCCGCCACTGATTGCTTCATCAGAGATACTGAGGCGTCCCAAGAGGAGTAAGATGAATGGTTTTGCTACACCCACAGCCCATCCTTGGAAAGCTGATGCTGGCAAGGAAGCAACTTTTTCCCAAAGATTAAAATTAAGGGTGATTTTTTGAGGACAATACACTTTTTCACAGAAACCTAATAAGAATTCAGCTCCTCCAGGCAAAAGGCTTTGCTGCTGCTGAAAATCCAGCTTCCCCCACCCCACCCAAAAACACTGAATATATGAAAGTTTCTGGTGAAACCTCAGGATGGTCTTTTGTAATGGAAAGCATTAAACAGTGCAAAATGACAGGGCCCTTATCCACTCCTCTTAAGGTATTCAGAAAGTGGTATAGGCTTTTAAGAGAGGATAATGAGGATGGAGTTGCTTATCACAGACACGATGCCTGACAGGCCAATCATCCTGGAACTGGTGAGTACTGCTGTGCCAAGCCCCTGCATTGGCTTCTGTGATGCTCATTGAGTCTGGAATGAGAAATCAGCTGCTCTGATGGAAACCACAACTCTTTTCAGAACTCTTTTCAGAAGACGTTAATGAGATTTTGCTTTGGGATTATCATTACAAAATGGAAAGCCCAAGGAGGATAGAAGAGCCAATTGCTCTCTCACAGAATTATAACCACATCTACATAAACAAGAAGTTTAAGTTTACCTAGAGAAAAAAAAATTGGTTAAAAATTAATATAAATGGGGCACCCCCTGACTTGATACAAATCTGGTCCTGTCCTGAATTAAAATGTACCATGTTTGTGTATGGACATCCGTTCTCAGTCATGCTACAAGCATGTCTATAACATCACACAGCTTGATGTTCTGTCACATATCTTCTCGGCTGATGAAGACCTGGTGCTGTGTTTCCAAAATGTGCACAGCTGACAGGTGGTCATTTCCATGACTGTGTCATCCGGAAGCACAGCCTGACACAGGCTCTTGCTTGTATCCTGTTTAACTCCAGATGACATGGTCACCTAGTTATGTTCAGGCTGGAGATGTGACTTCAGTGAGAAGTCACCCTTTCCATTAATGGCACCCTTAGCCAGACATGACCACAGCAGCTGAAAGCCTCTGTGACTTGTTCTGAAAGGGATGTTAGAACATGGCTTTTGCTGTCTCCCAGGGTGTTAGGATTCATCCTAGTTTCCTGCAGTCAGAGGCTTTGTGGTTTCTATGCTGCTTCCAAGCCGCTGTATTAAGAGCTACTAATGGTAGTTTTTGGTGGCCTCATTGCTGGCCATTTACATCAGCAGCTGTGCAGGAGCTGGAACAGATTCTAAATTCGTGGCTCTGCCGTGGTGGCAGCAGAGCAGCCTGATTCAGAGGTCATGTCTTCCAAGCTCCCTCAGCATGCCAGGTGTGGAGGGATTTATTTTTCTTCATGTGTAGCCTGTACATGCTCAGGCCTGGAAAGCAATTCAGAGGTGTCTGGGAGGTAGGCTGGACAATTTGATCCAGCTGGAATGACCCATGAATCTGTCTCTGTATGATGCTGCAGCTCAAGCTGGGGCTGAGGACAAACAGTGAATGAGCCCACTCAGGCACCAGCAGGAGGACTGGTATCTCCTCTTGCATTAACTGCTCCTGTGAATTCCTCCTCCAGGCTCAGCCAATATCCAAATGTCAAAATGTCCTAAAAGCCTGTGAGTTCAGGCTTTTATAGAGTCTCATTTAAGATCACATCAGCTTTCCTAATGGACATTTTTCTGGTGTATGTCCTGAAACAATAACCACTACGCATTTCTGCCTGTGTTGTAATTAACGTCTGACCCCTCAGGAAGTCTCTGGAAAAGTCCCTGGTATTGTCTTCCTTTCTATTTCTCACCTGCCAAGTTTCAAACTTCGGAAGATGAGGCTGTGTTATAATGGAGTAACTAGTTATACTGCCTATTAGTGAAAGGCCACCGTGGCCTTTGCAGAAAAATACTAGAGTGCTATAAAAAATTCAATAATCTTGGTCATAAAATATGAGGGGGTTAAAAATTCACAGTTTATTCACAGTTTATAATTCTTTGTTTAAATGTTGTGCTTTCTGCAGAGCACAGAGCTGCCCGTAGTGTGCCATTAAAATACAGTTAGGCAGAACATTATATACTGATGGAAAACCATAACAGCAATAGCAGAAGAGCTGTGGTATGGAACCAAATCAAACCATGTATTTTGTAACAGCTCAAATGCAGCCTGACTCTAACTGATTACTACATTACTGCTGTAGCTGCTGTATGGACATGCTGGGAATATGCAAAGAGTCATTCTGACTGTTACTCAACCCCTTTTCTCTGTGGAATGACAATTTCCCATTTTTCAGTCTACAGTACTCCTTCCTTTCTGTTCCGGTTGCTTAATTATTCAGGCACATTTAGGTATTTGTCCTACTGTAGCACGATTCCTACCTCAAGACTCAACACAGTAACTGCCATACCAAGAAAAAGATGTCACTGAAGATACCTTCTTCTGAACAGGTTATCTCTTCCTTTTCTCGTACAAAACCCTTTTTCTCAGTTTTCTCTTCCCAGCAAGACAGAAGCTTTGCTTTTCAAAGTATTGTTTCTTTTCTGTACTTACTGGGGATGGCACACAGCTATTTCTGTCTCCTATTTTGTTCCTGTCCTTTCCATGCATTTCTCCTTATAGCACAGACCCACGCTGTCTGCTGTCAGTTCTCCATGTCTTTACTCCTAAATTGGCACTATTCCTCCAATACGAGGGTCTCACACCTTCCATGCCATGGTAACACATGTGGATATGCAACATAGTATAAAGGTGTTCCTATTCTGGGACTCCACTCACAGCTGCCTCCACGAGTTTCTAAACACCACCTTTCCTGGGTGAGGGGCTGCCCCTCTCCACAGCCTGACTCGCCCTTCACTTGCTGCTCCCTTAGCAGGAGCCTTCCTTGCTGACCTCCCCTCTTCACCCTTAGTGTGCAGTTATCCTTCCTCAGACATATTCATCCTCTGCCCAGCCCCTTTGGCTTTAGGGAACACATGAATATGTCTGTACACACACACACACACAAACCCATGTTCAGCAGCAGCATCAGCACAGTCAGTGCCATCCCTGTCCCTGCTGCTGAGTCCAACCTGTTGCCGTGCCAGTTTTCACACACCACTACCCTGTTGTTGTTACACCAGAAATTACCTCCCACTCGCTCAAGTCCCTTTTGAGTCTCAGTCTCCTTTAGTGCAGGAGAGAGCTCACATCCCTCCCCGGAGGCTCCACTTCAATGTCACTTTGAATCCAGGAGGCCACAGTGAACCTGGCCCAGAAAAAGCAGCACATGGAGTATTTCAAACTAATATAACCCCTCTGTTACAGGCTTCTCCTCTCCCCAGCCTTGCCATTCTCAGCCTGCCCAGAACACCCCTCAATGGAGAGAAGAAACCCCTTTCCAAATATTTGGGCTTTTCTGGGACAAAAAAATACTGTACAGCTTACTTTTTTTTCCCCCAGAAAAATAAGTGACTTTTGGCTTTGTGTATGAATCAAGACAAGGGTGGAGGGATGGCCATTTTTCTCAGTCTGTCTCTCTGGCCTGTACATCAGGGCTAGGCCAGAGAAACCAGCTGATGGCTCTGTATTGCTTTCTAACTACTGCATTTGTGTTTTCTTCCTGCAGTTCCTCTGGAAAAAGATACTGCCTGGGGCACTGAAGGCTCTATAGCACCCTGTATCATACCTTTCCTGAGGCAGGAGGATCTCAAGGGCAGCAGTAGGTTAGGAGAAAGCCTGAGAACACTCCTGGTCCTCATTCCATTCCACCAATGTAAAAACACACTGGTCTCCTTTTCCCTAGGTTCATTTGCAGCAGTTGTGCTATTTGTCTGGCAGGGGATGGTCACTGAGTCTGTCAGATTTTATGTGGTACTCCCTGAATAGAGTATTGGCACTGCACAGATTTGAGAATTTGAAAAATTATGGACATTTCTATGAGTTAGTGTCTGTAGACTCACCAAAACTGTCCATTGAAGAGAAATATCCAGGAGAGAAATTTATTACAACCTTTTTCTGTATGAACATTGATCCTCTCTGGTCATAAAGACAAGCAGCTGAGCATGCAACTCTCATCCACTCCCTTAAATCCTCACTGTGGCTTTCGAAGTATGACTTTTTTTTTTCCTTTTAGCTGGCTACAAATATTAGAACCCTGTTCTCCCTGACTGCTGTAGACATGGGGAAGGAGGTCCTTCTGAATTCTCCACAGAGTGAGTGCTGCTCTTCTCTAGACCGTGGAAACAACCCAGCATATATCAGAGGGAAGAGGCATGATAATGACAATAATCTGCTCAATAAGCAAATACAGTTCCCTCAGTGCTGGTCCCCAGGGCCCTCACAGCACACGCACTGCTTTTCCTCAGTTTTCCTGAGAATCAGGTCAGTGTGAAATGGGAGAAGTGCAGCTCTCTGCCTGTCTCCACACACACACACACATACACACAAGCAATGTCATGAATCAGTGTAGACAGCCAGAGATCAAGCAACATCCCTTCAGCCCAACCATGACTGACGTATCTAACAACATACAAACCCTCTATCTGAGCCCTGCACATAGAATTCAGCCAAATCCTTGATGATTTTCAATCACAAATCATTAAAAAGAGAGAATTTATTTTCCTTAGTCTAAAACTTGAAAGGATATTAGGAGACTGGCATGAGATTAGAAGACAGAAATGAAATGAGCTTTGAAAGTAACACTGGGGACAGGTTAATCTTAAGGTCAAGCTGTTCCCAGGTGGGCAGAACCTCCAGGTTTGTTTATTGTAGCAACTGGTGGGAAAATCACACCATGCAGTGTGAAAAAAAGGAGGTGACAGGAAGAAGGTGCACAAAGAGGTATAGAAGATGGTGCAACTATTTCTCTGTTTTCTAGGCATCTAGAGGGTCTCATATTTCTGTTAACAGCCATCTTCAAGACATATGTACCTGTTGCCATTAACACAGACTTCTGCAGACTGAAAGAAATAGGCAAGTTTTCTACACAGACTAAGAAACAAGAGTTAAAATAGTCTATAGAGTCAAATAATTCTAAATATTCAATAACTAAATTAGACTTAGTACTTGCACAATACATTAATTTCAGAGCAGTGCCTGAACAGTAATTAATAGTCAGCATAACAGCTGAAAGAGTGTATAAATATTACCCCTGGTTTATAAATATAAGAAAAAGGGGAGGCTCTGAGGAGTCAGTGCTACTGAGGAGTCATTAGGAGAGGCAAGATCAGAAAGTGGGTATCTATGGACCTCATCTCCACTGATCAGCAAAATGGTCTGTTCCTCACACCACTGGAAGGTGAGCACAGACTATCACTGGTGGGGAATGGGGGAACATTGCACATACTGCTTTAAACGGCTGCAGGAGTGGTGGGCAATGACACAGTGGATTCTTTGCCTCCTGATCCCAGTTTCAGATGATAACATCCCCATGTATCACTCTTGTGTGAAGGAAGTATGGTTCAGTTACCAGCAACTCAGGGCAGAACTGGAAACAATTAACTCTACGTTAAAACATTATTTTAGAAAAAGAGCTATGTTAAACATTAGTACTGGGAAATAATTTAACTATTACACAAGAGCAGAACACAGTGCAAAAGGACTTTATACACACGGGCAAGTTTGTGAACACAAAGTAAAATGCATGCCCCCACTGAAGTCAGTAGGATCAAGATTTTATCTGCTTAGTTTTAATGAATTTAGAAACTTGTCCACAGATTCTTAGTCTGCAGAGAACACCCTATGGTCACTGCTGTCATTATTAAAACAGAGGGACAAGGAGAATGATGGAGGACTTCCATTTCCAAGGACAGATTAGTAATAATACATTATTTCCATCACCCTGCAAAGAAGTGACATGAGTGCTTCACTAGCAGTCCCTGCTAATCCACACGTTTCTCCTTCAGCACTGCTCTCAGAACTGCTGTGGCAGATCTTATACTCTGCCAGAATCACTTCTCTGTGAGTAAAAAATGGTTATACAAGCAGACAGCACAGCAGCTACGTGTAATTGTGTGCTCTTCTTCATGTGCACTCCCAACATTTTGTTTTCAAAGGCTGGCTACAGGGCATCTCTGGCAGATTTCTGCTCTCACGTGAATGTGCTGGTGGCTCCCACCACCAGAGCAGAGAGCTGTGCAGGCAGAGCCCGGCCATAATTGGGCTTTCTAATTTTAAAACCACACTACATTACCACTAGCCGAATTCTGCAGGGCACTGAAATTGATCTCTGCAGTAAAACTGCACCCACGGATGCTGCCTGAATGACCCTGTTTAAACTGGAGCACCGCAGAAAAGACAAACTATTGTGATTGCTTTTATTCCTGTCTCTACAACAGATATTTTCCAGCTTGGTGCGTTGATAGGAGGGAGAAGAAGAACAATCCTGTCTTAGCTGTGTCAGCAGAAGGCTCTGGTGCAGATCCAGCTATACTGGCAAGAGTTCATGTTTGCTGGGATAGTTTGGCTCAGTCATAAAATATAGTTTTGCTTTCTTTAGGAGCGCAAAGAGTAGAAACGGTGATACAGCTACACACCCAAGAGCAAAGTGTGTTGTTCAAATCAGTTTACCTTTATTACTACGTAAGTAAAGTCCTTCTAGGACCAGCACTGCTCCCAGCTGCCACACACAAGCTTTGAGAAACTTGAGCAACTGCTTTAATACGTGACCAGGTCCAGGTGTCACTCACCTCCAGTTGCAAAGGTTAGCAACATGAGGAGAAGGAAATGTCACCTCTTCTTTAGTTGCTCCAAATTAAGATCCACAGCACTAGCTGAATACCTTAATGTGTGAGATTGTGAATGGGAGTAGCTGAAGTTGGGTACGCATCTCCTTCCGCTGGCTCTTTAAAGGCTGTAACTTTGAACAGAGGGACAGAGCAGGCAGCTGGAGGCAACAACATCTTAAACTGCTACAGCGAGGTGATACTGTCCAGAAAAGCCCTTTGTAATGAAATGGTATAAATTGAATTGAGAAATATCATCTGCTAAAGCATCAAGAAAAAGGGAATATGTGTAAAATTTCCTTTGTTTGTCAGCATTGCCCCAGGATTTCTGTGTCTGAAAGGAGGGCTCAACCCTAGTGCTTTGTCTTTTGTGCTTTCCTTTTTGTGTCAGTTTCTAGCAAGAGAGAGATGATGTTTTTTCAAGGTTTCCTGTGCTTGCTAGTAAGGGGATCTGCAGACTGGAGCCTTTCTGGTGCTTGCCTGTGTGAGCAGGTTACAGTACAACCCTAGGACCTGTTCTGACAGACACTTAAACATGCAAAGAACCTCCGTGCTTACCCTGACCCATCTCTGGTTGGAAGGTGAGAGGGATGGAGCAAGAAGCAAAAGAGGCAAGAGCAAAATGGCTCCAGTTAGCCCTCAAGAAGGGGCAGTCAGTGCCTTTTCCCAAAACACCCTGGGTCCTACTCGTGACCCCTTTTGTTACTACTGACACACTGCAAGGTGCAGAGCCTCCTTCCACTTCCCCAATGAGACTCGGACTCTGTTGTTAGCTTTCTTGCTGAACCCCATGAGTTTTGAGAGCTTAACCCCACTAATAATTGCAGAGGACTCCCCTGTCAACAGGAGGGACAGAGGGTCCCTCATACTCCTTCGTTGTCTCCTTTCCTTACTGAGTTTGGCATACTCTCATATCAGACAAAACCAGATCTTCTCAGGCTGAGGAAAGCACAGAGCCAAAGCTGTTCTTATTCAAGGCACATTTTCCTCTCTCTAGTCTTATTATATGGTGAGAGGGAAGATGAAGAAAAACACGCTAATGCCTCTGCCTTTTCTTTAAAAAGCTGCTGATCCTCCTTAGAAAAGCGGTACCTCTGGTGGAATGAGTCATCCAGCATTTCCTACTCATTTCTTAAATTGTCAATGGAGAGAGAGAGAGATGTTCAGGCAAAGATTCTGAATTCATATCTGGAAACTTCCAGGGATGCCTTCTGCCCTCTCTTAATGCTACAGAGAATTTGCTTTAGGAAGGCTGGAACAAATGTTTCTACACCGTGGGCTAGAGGTCTGAGAAGCAGGCTGGTGTTGATCTTATTCAGATCATTGAATCACAGAATATTCTGAGTTGGAAGGGACCCTCAAGGATCATAAAAATTCAACTCCTGGACCTGCACAGGGCAGCCCCAAGAATCACACCATGTGCCCTAGAGCATTGTTCAAAAGCATCTTGAACTCTGTCAGGCTTGGTGCTGTGACCACTTCCTTGGGGAGCCTGTTCCAGTCCCCAGCCATCCTCCGGGCAAAGAACCTTTGGGTGCTTGTTTATCCTTGACAACACTCCCTCAGAAGGACACACTGTAAGAGTACATCTATGGTGCTCCAGCCTCTGACTGGACTTCAGCTCATGGGGCAAGTCCAGAGCCAGATTCAAGTAAAACCCCTGAATTTCATGTAGTCAGGATGAGGAACCCTTGGTGTCAGAAGACCACCCCTCTGTCTCCAAGTTCTGCTTCTGCTGCTCCTCATGGGCTAATGAGAACACAACCTAGGTCAGCAGAGCTGCAGCTGCAGTGGCATTTACCAGGCAACACTCTCCCTTCCCTTGTGGCTCATCCTGCTGCTTCTCTCCCTCCTCTTTTACCATGTTTTTTTCCTGCTTGCTCTTCTCTCTTGCTCCCACTCAGCAAGCTGCTTGTCTTCCAAGGATAGCTTTGCCCTCCAGGTCAGAGCTGCTGCTAGCAACTGCTTTATTTCTTATTAGTGTTTGAGGAGTTCCCTCCCTGCCTCCTAGGTCTGCCTGCAACGGCTGCAATGACATATCTATAAAATATCTGCACCTCCAGTCTAATGACACAAGCTAGATTTCAAGGCTATTGAACCAACAGGGTATCTTAGCAACAAATATTTATTTTAATAACAGTATTCTCAGCCATGTTAAACAAGCACCTATTTCAATAGTCAGAATGCCCTAGAACATTTTATTTTGTACTGTACCACAACCTACTTTCTGTTGGCTCATCCCCACTTTAAAGAGTTACTAAAGTCAACACCATTGTCCCAGAGAGACTGGCCTCAGTGTCCTCCCAGCGTTTTAGAACAATATCAGAAAAGAAACAGGTCACTGCACTCCTGGTAGCCACCCACACTGATTTGATGGGGGGGATTTCCTCTCTCTATCTGCTAGAAATTTCTAGTTGTTGCTTATGGTGATCTGCTCAGAGGAGTGCTGTTGAACTGACTTCTTGCACTGTCTGTTTACTGCACATTCAAAGACTCCAGCTACTACCCCAGCAATGACAATCAGGCTGATGCCTGCTCTTGTCACAGTCGATCCTTGACTGACATCCTCTCTTTGAAGCTGTCAGGAAGCAACAAGTGACATCCCAGCTAACTTTCCTGACACGTCTTATTCATGCTGCTCACCCAGTTTGCAATAAGGTTTACCATCCATTTCCTCTGGCCTTTATTAGGATTCCAGGAAGGATTTTTCTTTAAAAGAAATTTCCTCTTGAAAATTAGCTGCAGTGGAAACATTCACATGTCAGAAATAATTGCTAACATAACCACCTAGCTTTGCTGTTTTATTGTCAGTGTAAATTTTGCAATTACCTTTTTCTCTCCTATTAGCTAAACCAAGAGACTGACTCCGACATGAAACCATAATTTGTGTGGTCACTGTTATAAATTTATGAAAGCAAGTAATAGTTTGTCTTATGGAATAAAATAACACAGCATGAAATTATACTAGCTTATCTTCATATTCTTTGGGTAGCACATTATTGCTCTCTGATGGGTTGAAAGCTCTTTCTTTTGATAAACCCTCTAGTATCTGCCCTGTACTCTCCTAGTGAGATATTTTAATGGGAGAAACATCCAGAAACATTTTTCTCAACATATCTCTACAGAGCATAAATCCAGCCCTTCTTATCCCCATCACCCACTGGGGTTCAATTTTGTTTCAGGAAGGGAATATGACAGTCATCAGAAAGCGCAGCCTCTCCTAGGGGATATTTTCCTGGGGATTGTTGAGCAACGTTCTCCAGCTCTCCCTGTTTTTCCCAATATTGCCTCCTGTTAATCTGTGTGTCACCAGCAGTGAATCAAGTGGCATCTGAGCAGTTCTACTTCAGGGACTCAGCGTGGTCCAGCCTGGGCCGTTGTGCACTTGCCTGGCCCCTGGGGATGGTCCAGCAGAGGCCAACGGGCACTTGCCCAGCTCCCAGGCACAGCTGCTGGCTCCCCACTGAATTGCTCCCCTGCCAGGTTGACTTTAATCCAGTTATTTTCTCTCTTCCACCTGCCACCCTCCTCCCCCAGTTACAAAGGAGAGTTTGTGTTCAGCCCAAGGAGAAACACCTTCCACAGTTTCGTAAAAATAAATGTCAGCCTGCCACTGAGATAGTCAGGAAGTTCTGATGAGGACAAGAGCTGCTCTAAAGCTGCCATCACACAGTATTTAGTGATGTCACCTGTGTTAGAGGGTGGATTTGTTATCCCACAAACTGTGTGCACAGGCAGGGAACTGGGGAAAAACACCTATCACCCTGAAATAGCCACAAGACCTTAAGAAATATTATGGCAAGAATCATTGTTTACACCTGGGTAGTTGAGCACAACTTATGTTGAAAAAGGAATATTGCTCACCTCTCTCATTCTTGCTTGGTAAGAGTCTAAGTCCAAATCAAACACGTGATGTGACCTGTGCTGCTCCCCAGCTGAGTAAAAGGGGTGTTTTGGATAGTTTTGTCCTGAAAGCAAACAACTCTTCCTCTGATTCACTTAGCATAACTTCATTAGTGACAAGGACCGAGAGTGAAAGTGACAGCCTCATCATTTGCTTTGATTGCTTTTTGTGTTAATTTGGTACGGAAGCACTTTGAAGCTATTAATCTATTGATTCATTTTTACTTGAGAACATAATTTGATTACTGTATTTTTTGCATTTTATTAGCTTTGTAAATAAACTAAGTAGCATGCTTGCTCTCAATTTATGCTTGCTTCATTATTCATTTTTATAAATTCTATAAAAAAGCCTACGAATTCTATAAAAAAGTTAGGTTAGACCATACCAAAGGTAAGCCTGTCTAATATGGCTAAGGCAAGCCTATCCATGTGGTTCTTCTTCCACATCATCTACATATAGCATATACAGCTGTGCTCTGTGTCCAGCAGTCCTACTTACTCCCCTATTCATAAAGCACATCTGGCTACTCCAAATGCATCACAGTCTTATTTTCTGATGTGTGAGCCACGTTTTTTGCAGCTGCACCAACCAATCTTTGCCTGTGCCCCTCTAAGCCAGTGCCAGCCCCAGAAAACTCTCCAGTTTTTCTAGATAGAGCTCTTCTTTCCATTCACCCTGAGTAGCTGCACATGCATGTACAGCCATACAAACTAGGGCAACCTGAATTCATAAAAGCAGGCAAGCTGTTGTTGGTTTTGTCTGTTTTTAGCACTGCTGCACAGCTGAAGGAGGAAAAATGGATGCACGCTAGGCATTTAACTTCCTGCTCTCCAAACACAAAGCAGTTTTCACCATTGCCAAGATGTTAATTTCCAATCTCTGATTCTAAAATAATCTGACATCAGTTGTAAGGCAACACCTCCTGGGATAAATTTGCTTTTTATGAGCCTCAAAAGAGGACATGCCGTGTAAACTATAGTGTTGAGTGCTGCTTCATATACCAGCCTGTATTTGGGTTTTGTTATTTACAGTTAGAGCAGCAATGCATTTCAAAGCACTGGTTGGATTTTAGCTAGGAAATCGAAGGTGAAAGATTTGACCTTTATAAATGTGACCTCTTTGTGTAATGAAAGTATAGTCACCTCCTTTCTCCTATGAAGATTGACCTTCACCCTCCAGGCTTTGAAGTGTCACCTTCAGTTTTACACAGGAGAATGGAAAATACTTCTCTCTGCAGACTCTCAGTATTTTTTTGATGATAGATACTGACAGTGAGTCACCAATTAGATAACCAGTTTTGTATATCATTGGAAATTAGCTGAGAAAATTATGGAGAAAGGTCCCCTCAAATATTTGCGCCTATGCAGACAGATCCTGCTCAGCCAAACTTAAATCCCTTTGTATTTCAGCAAACATTTGAACTGCCACTGTTCACAGGGATATTTGGAGAGGGACCGTTTATCAGTGCTTGTACACAGACAAATTCACGCTGCAGGAATTGGTACTAATGTGGTTTAACCCCACTGTGTGGGTGTTTGGGAAGGTGCAAGGAAAACGCAGGGAGATCAGGGAACAAAGCAACCAACCCTTTTAGCCCAGATCCCCACGATGGATGTCTGGCAGTGGTGAGGAAGAGGATGAATCCTTATGATGTGGTAAAGTCCTTGACCAGAGACACGATGTTTGTGGTCCATCCCAGGCACACAAAAAGAGGGGCCTGAGCAGGAGCTGGGCAGCTAAAGACAAACTCCTTATGTGAACTGCCCTGCTCTAGCTCTGATCTTAAAGATAACTGAAATGGACTTGTTTGGGTGGAAGAGGGACACACTGATAACTGTTTAGTTCATGGTTCAAAATCTGACTCTTCTCTGAATGAAATGGAAAGCTATCAGCTCTGCTGTCCAGAGATAAGAAAACTGGGTATCTTGGCAAGATTTCTGCAGGAGCTAAATTCGAGCTGCAAGCTAATACATCATTCACGAACTCTTCAATCCTTATTATCCTCTTTGCTATCTTGAATCAAAGTCCTCTGTCTTCTGGAGTTCAGTTCTTATTTAACTGAGACGTTTTTCTGAAGAGCAACCCTCCAATTTGGGGCCAGGCAATAAATTAGTAAAACTACAGGTATAAATCATCACTCATGATTTGGAATAGCTCTGCAATAAATCAGGTCTATTAGGCTTAGCTAATGTTTCTAATGTAATATTCTGCCATGAGATTTAATTTGCCTCATACAAGTCATTTAGTAGTCTAAGCATAGATGTAGAACAAACAAATATCTATTAAACCAGTTATGTCCAGGTACAGTGGTGTGGATTTGTCCATTGCTAGATATCATGGCAACACTAAACAGATGATTTTGGATAGATAGCCTCAGCTCTAAACTCAGTTCAATTACATGTTTGCTGTTCTCTTGCTGTATTTGTTTTCCATTGAGCATCATGAGCTCTCTCACATGAGATTTCTAGGTACAAACAATTAATTTACATTAAGTGGTTTCCTTAGTCATCTGTTAGCTATAATGCTATCTGAACATAATGCCATATCAAGGACTCAGCCTTTTTCCACTGATTTCAACTGTCTAATTATCACTCAGAGCTTACAACTGATGTATAAGGTACCACTGAGGTCACAAAAGCCACACTAGGATATAGCCATATATCCGGTTATTTTAATTCAGTTGTCCATTGAGTTCCCAGTGTACCCCCATGCACTGTCCTTTGTGTGTGTTAGAAATGATACTGCATTTTTCATAAGGAAATACCAATTAGCAGTACTAAGGTTGGTGGTTACTTTAGGCGGCATTGTTTCTTAGGTGAGCTCTTAGTTTTCTTCTCAGAAGTCATCACATGGCGGACCCAAATTACTGTGATATCTATCTTGGTCACAAGGTCCTTGACTATAAAAATGGTTAAAACTGGCTTTAGTCCAAAGTAACTTGTCATAAAAGAGTCTCTTTCAGTGAAAAGCAATGTGAAAGCACCCACCAGCTAAAGAGAAAAATGTAAATGGAATTGAAAGGCAAAAGCTAAGACAGTAGGGTATTCAGCCAGGACCTGACATTTTCTGTGCCTCATCTGTGCTTTTCTCTGCCACCTTTCTCTAGATAGGAAAGTGATACACTTCTTGCTGTATCACCTGCCTGTTACCCAGGGAGATAAAATGCCTCAATAAAAAAATGAAATGCAAGGCTGTATGCTTTCAGAACTAAGCCTCATTTTTTAATTTTAAATCCTCTGCATCTTCAGGCAAAATAGCATGCAGCATTTAATGTACAAACTTCCTATTCCTGTGTTTTGAATCAATATTAACCATGAACAATTCTACTTCTGGAGGAGTCATCACCAGTATTGAAGAACTCACTCTTGGACGTCTACAGGTTCCAGAAGAGACGATCAGCATTTACGTTCCTTGTTTTACTGTGCCTACCTAGAGGAAATTCCCAAAAGCTCAGGTAAGTCTGGCACCACACAGCCCTAAACTTGCCTTATCATCTACCTTCCAGATTTAATTTCTCTCTGCCCTCCCTCTACTGCGCTTTAGGCTAAACAACTTCTTTTTAATAAGTGTTGATTACAAAATGCCCTGCTTAGATTGTGTGAATAGCCTACTGCTAGACTGTTCTGAACTTGACCCGCATTCTGCATCCAAATTCAGTGATAGAGCCATTCATCAGCTCAATTTTGGCAGTGTTATACATGCCCTCCGAAACATTATTTTTGGCAGGCTCTCAAAGCACAAGTGACTTTCAGCACACAAATCTCACTGACTTGCTGCATCGTCTCCTTCATGATCCTTGATCAGCAGGAGCTCAGGACCTCGGCTGACTAGCACAAACCCCAAAATAGTAGGTTTGACAATGCAAATATGAATAACAATTAAAATGTAACCTCAGTGACAACAGCTGGTACGTGCCTCTGTGCTGCTGGTTGTTGGCATGTGCTCTGTGACTGCTTTTCTCAAACTATGCTCAGGTGAGCAGGCAGAAGGTGCCCAAGAAGCATCTGCGTCTGGTCCCTAAATTGAACAAATATTGCTGTAAGCTGAATTGTCCCACCAAGGACTGTCTGGAGATGATAACTTCAAAGAGCAGCAGGCCCCTGAATAAGGGCCTTTTTTGGGTTAGAGAAGCAGTAGTAATGACTGTACATAATTTTGTAAGCTTTGGAAAATTTTGGAAGCTTTTCTATTCTCTCTTTTTGAGTGGCTACAGTTGAATGTTATTACCCCTGTGCTACCAATGGGGAAATGGCATCACAGAACAGACCTGGGGCTGTCCCAGCCCTTGAGATTTTCTACTTGGTGGACCAGTCCTCAGGCTTTTTTGAAGATTGCTGGATCTCACCTCTTTAAGTTCCCAAAGCTTCCAGAGAAAAGTACAAGGTGCCCTGGGATCCTTGTATGCAATGTGTGAGTGTTCCTGCAGCAATTCTTTGGGAAAGCAGTAGGAAGGATTTGATTACTGCAGTGCTTTACATAACCCAGCAATTAAATATCCATATGCAAAGGCATCTGACCCCCCTGTACCTGAAGAAATGTTGTGGGAATCTGTTCAAGTCCACTAAGGTACAGCTGACACCCCCGCACCCCAAACAGGCCTCTTCAGAAACCCCTTCAGGAAAAATCCTGGAGGAGCTACTTGGAAACTGGCAGCATCCTTCTCTCCCTCAGAGGCAAACCTGAGGACCAGAAGTGATTCAGCAGAAGATGATGCAGTGCAGAATTGATTTGCTTGGCAGAGACCCCATTGCAGGTCTATTAATGCTGCTGTACAACACCTCTTTCTCTGAAAATGAGAAAAGCCAAAACCTTTGCCTCTCACAGAAGGGAGATACCAAACATGATTCCACTTAGCACTGTTTTCTGTAGACAATATGCTAACCTAGCAAGTAGGACCAGCCTTCATAGCAGCAACCCACACCTTTGTTCTTTCAGCCATGCTAACTGGAGTCTTTGTATTCCTCAGTGGCTTGAGAGGTGAATCCAACCTTTGCCAGGGCAGGTCTTTGTGCCCATTTAATGAAAGAGACAAACACTCAGACTACAAATATGATTCCTCACTGAGTTGTGCATATTTTGTGCCACTAAATAACCATAGTAAAAGCTGTGTTTTAAGCCAGTAAAACTTAGTTCATCTTTGCTGATGAGGGATCAGGCTCTGGAAAACACATCCAGAAATAAGACAAATAAAACAGAGCAAACAGCTCTGTCCCATCAAGGTAATTTATGTCCTGTTAACCAGAAAAATAAAAAAAACAACATGCACAAGAGACATCTGGAAGTGAAAATTAACTAAAACCAGACTAGCGACATAAACAAGAGAGAAATACAGCCTCCAGATCTGTGTAGCTGAGCCTGATGGATATCACAAACTGGATTGCTTGAGGGTTTTATTTTTAAAAGAACACAACAAATCAGGGAGAATATTTTCCATTTAAAGCTATAACTTCTCAATTCAGGGATTTGTGAGGGCATAAAAGACACAAGCATAGAGGAAAAGAATCATTTGCCAACAGCTTTACACGCGTGTTGGTCCCAGAACAAACTGAATAACAATAACCATTATTTGAGAATCATTTTGGTTGTCAAAATTCATAACTAATATTATTTACAATCTGGTGTATAACCACCTGCAGGTTTAATTGAATTTTAAAAACCCACATACTAACAAATAGTCACATAAATAGTCATGCACAATTATTTGGAAAAAATAGTTTTAATTTTAAAAAAACCAGTTAACCAAGAAAATTCTCCCCTTGTAGCAATATCTTCCTACACTGAGGAATTTTGCTCCTGGTAGTGAAGGAATTTCTGAGTTTGGTGCATTTCCTCTAAATGTGTGAGAAAGGCTATAGATGCTCCTAGATGAAGAAAATCTGCTTTTCACCCCATTGCTGACCTTGAAGCCACTTTACTATTTTCTTGCCTATCTAGCTATGAAATCTTCATCCAAACTGCAGTGGGATCTGCCATCTGTTTGATTCCCCTGCAGATCTGGGCAGAACAGTTTTATGATCTGCTTCCATGCCTATAATAGAGTGTATTTTTTTAAAGGTGGCAAATGTTACTGATTAAAAAACTGGGGGGATGTTGATTCAGTTTTTCATTTTCAGTGTTAGCAAAAATATCTTTATGGAGCTTTCATTTGCTCATATCACCCCCAAAACCCACCAAAGCAAACATTTGCTAAAATAATGGCAAGCTAAGCCAAGCAGAAAAGATCAAGTTTTGAATTATATACCATTACATCTTATGCACCAACAACACTGCCTGCCAAATTCAGAGTCCACGACATTTTTAAGCCCAGAAGTAATTTTCAAGTACCAGACTAGTTTTGAAGTGCTGGCAGATTAAAATGCTCTCTTGCTTTACTTAGAAGTTGACCCAGTTTGACAGAAAAATCTTCAGGAGAAAGTAAATGTAGAACTTTGTATTTTATTTGGTACTCCTTCACAGTCTACAGCAATGCTCTGGAAGTCAGTAATTTTATCCATGTGCTAAAAACCAAATCCTGCATCAAAACATGTTCCAGAAAGGTGTACCTGGTTCTTTTATTCCTGCACGGAAACGGTGAAGTGTTTCCATATAGTACCAAATCCGTAGTGCACCCACTGTGTGACTACTTTGTCCTGCTCCTGCACAGAAATAATACCATGTCAGTAATTCATAAGTATTACAGAGGCCCTTGCTGTGCTTCTGAAGTCATCAGAACCCAGTAAAAAACAGTGTGTAATTTACTTTGGTTTTGTGTGACCTGTGCAGTCCTTGTAGCTTCTTTACTTACGTACACTGTGCAGCTGCTGCGTGACAACCTCCCCAGAGGTGGTCTGAGGGATAAAAGATCCTGCACAGGTCTGCAGGCTGGGCTGGGCCTTGGAGAGGACTGCAAAACGCAGGGTGGAAGGAAAACACTGAAATAGAAAAAAGAGAAGAGTCAGAGAAACTTCATTTTCTAAATCCTGTAGGTTCTCAGGCATCAAAGGGGTGAATAAGAGACTTGCTGAGTTCTCCTACCCTGGAGGGGGCATTCGACACAAGTGTCACTGGGACGCCTGCAGTGATTCCCAGGGACTGAAGGCATGTTTTGCATCCCTAATCCATGAGGCCAGCATGATGGCAGGAAGACATGGGATGTTCTGGTACAGATCTGTGACTCTTGACCAGGACAGAAGCCCCAGGAGGAGCTGGACAGTGTAGGGGGTCCTTCAGAGATCATTTTCACAGTGTGTTGTAGTGCTCCTGTTTATGCTGCCCCTTTTTTATGTTTTCTTTTGCCACATGAGATTGAGTGTTGAATATAAGTGACTTTACATCATAAAAAAAGGTATTTCAAGTAAGTCAATGAACCATTTATTTCAATTCCTAATACAAGTATTCTTCTGTTGGTTGTCCAGGAAAAGAAGAAATGTTAACAAAAAGATAAAATTCAGGACAAACACGGAAATCACACATTCCAAAGGCAATAAACTGATACAAAACTTTATCAGCCTCAACTATACATGTTGGAAATCACACATTTCAAAGGCAATAAGCTCACACAAAACAATAAACTGATGCTAAACTTTATCAGCCTCAACTATACATGTTTAAAACAGAAACCCCTACTTGTTTCCATGTTAATTAAAACTCTGAATATCTACAGTCTGAGCCAGCAAGACCCAGTGCAACAGACCAGTGATGCAGGTGACCTTTGTGACTTACGCATCAGTGACAGTGGGATGGGGGCTTGCCTGCCACGGTCTGTGCTGGGGACAATGGCACACGGACAGGACCTGATCTCCCCGCCCCCGGTGCTTGTTGCTGACACTGTTGTTGGTTTCACCTGCACACGGGGTTGAGCAGGCAGCTAACACAGCAAGGGACTAGGAGAGACTAAGACAAAGAGGAGTGATGATGTCCAAAAGTGGTAAGAGAGGCGAAGATGCTTCTGAGTAGCCACCTTAGGGGCAGGATATCAGAAAGTGAAGTCAGAGAAGCACCCCCTGGTGTTACCCACAGTGGCCATAAGGAGGAGGGGGGGAATCATGAAGCAAGATGTCCTGGTGCCTTCCCTGTGTACCTCCCTTGCCCTTCTGTTCTCAACTCCCTTTGCCTTGAACTCGTCCTTTTGCTCCGGCTGCTCGAGCATATGGCGCTTTTTTACCAGTGCCAGGGAGGATTTGTGAACAAGCTCCGGATGCTCCTTGCATTCCTTGAGCTGAGTCCATCTCGGGTGTGTGGCCAGTCTGGAGCACAGGCATGGGCACAGGCACGTCTGTGATGCAGCTACAGAGTAACTTGGGCAGAGAGTACGGGTAGAGTGCTCAGCTTAGAAGCTCAGGGAAGAGTGGCTATTCCCACCAAGGCTTCTCACAGTGTTTTCTCAAACCTTTGATTCAAGATGTGACACCTGCAACCCTTACCTAAGCTGGCCCCAAGCCCAAGCATTCAAGAGCCTAGGAAGGGTAGGAGGGTGTGTTAGGGGCCTGGCAGGTGGTGCTTGTTACAGCTGGTAAGCCTGACACAAATTCAGTAGACAAGCATTTGCTGCTCCTCTGCTTAGAGGAACAGAGCTCCTCATCCACTGGCTTAGGACATCGTTGGTTGTGGAGGAAACAAGGCTTCTCACTGAAGGAACTTGAGAGGCAGAAGCAATGGGTGTCTCCAGAAAACAGTGCTAAGTTTGCTCCTCCAGAAGGAAGGGATGTGGGTGCAAAGCACAAAAATCCTCCCAGAGGGAAGAAAAGTGCCTCTTGTCCACCTCCCAGCTCATCCAAGAAACAAAGCAGTATCTGAGTGAGTAGTTCACATCCCCTCCATTTTGCAGCATCACAGGAAGCATCACATCTGCTCCAGAAAAAGGGCTTCTAAGCTGGAGCTATATCTTTAATGTGTTCATGTAGCAGACACCTGTGTAAAACATGCAACAGGCTGTCCTTAAAAATCAAGACCTCTTCCTACAGTGGCACTGGGGTGGGCACAAGATGTGCTCTAAGTTACCAGTCTTGTGTTCTTTGGTTGTTTGAAGGTTTGTTGTTATAGACTTTATCTGTAATGAATTGTTTTTTCTAATGTTATTGCTTTAAACAGCCTAATTCTACATGCCAAAACACTAATTTGTTGTAATTATTTCTCTATCACTAACTCACTATTGTAAAATACATGGCAGCTTTAAAGATCAGTTGTAAAATACATGGCAGCTTTAAAGATCAATCATCTTGTTTTCTGAAGATGTGAAGAGGAGCCACTGTTTAGAGGAGGAGAAGGAAACCCAGGCTCCACATCAAGAGAAAACATATTGGCTCAAAATTCACAGTGAATTCCTTTCACTGTGTGCATGGTGTCATTTTTTCACCATGAGCATGGCTATTTATCAAAGAGCTCTAGGTTTGACTGTGGCCTCTCTGGTGTTCTTCATACTGTCCCTTGTCCTCTGTACTGTGTAAAGTAAAGATTGCTCTGGGTCTCCCAGAACATCCTCCCATTTCTTTCATCCTCCCACTGAGAATCAGGTCCTGCCAGCTGTACCCTAAGGTTAGTAACAGAATTAGCAGGCCCTGATGTGACCTTCATCCCACAGTGGTTTGCCTTGTCCTATGCTGTTGTGTCACATTAACATAACACCCCTCTCCACTGCAGCAGAAGTTCCACACAGTGACCTCCCACGTCAGCCATCGTCCATCAACTCCCTCACACCTGAGCTTTCCCCATCCCTCTGTCCATAAACTGAGGACATCCAGGATTGCCTTTCTGCTTAAATAGCTGCATGATGCTTCTTCGATACTGTTTCCAAACTGTAAGTCCTTGGAGCGGTCTCTGCCAAAAGGAGGGGAACAGTGTTGCTTCAGGGCTCTTATGGCTGACACAAACAATCCAGCGTCTGTAGCTGCATCAACGGACTAGGAGCACCCCAGGCAAGAGGTTTGTTAGGGTCCTCCCCAAATACCTACTGGTGGCTGCTGTCAGAGACGAGGTAAAGGGCCAGGCAGAGCCTTGCAGGTGGCCAGGCTGAGCAGTCTCTTACCCCACACAGAAAATACCACACAACATGAAGCCATGTCAGTCAGGAGCCTGCATCTGTCATGCAAGGGGATGGCTGCACCTGCAGAACAGAAAAGCTGGAGTTGGCTGACTTGCACATACTTCTTATGCAAACACTTACAGACCTGCAACGACAAGAGGCAACTTCTGCCAGCACTGGAGAAGAGGCTGAGATTCCTCAGTTCTGCTTGCATTTGCTTCAGGGCAGATGTAGGAGAAATCTAGTGGAAACAAATCACGACGCACTCAAGAAAAGAAAAGGAGGAAAATGCAAACAGTAGTGAACACTGTGGTGTTCACAGTTTAAGGTGCAGCTCCACCACATTTCTTGACAGAAACTAAATAACAGAAAACCATGGAGGAGGGGACCTCACAGATGCTTCTTAACCCCTCACATTGATCTTTCCAGAAGTAGAAATTATCTAATTCCTCACAAGGTTATTGTAAATTACCTACTGACCTTAAGAAAATGTCCAGGTATTCCAGGGACATCAGGACAGAATCTGGTGCTGTTATTCAGAACTACAAAGAAAGGAAAAACAAGCAAACAAACCACACCCCCAAAACAAAAAAAAACAAAACAAAACAAAAACAAAACCCCCAAAACAAAACAAAACCACAAAACAAACCAAAGCAAAACAATCCCCCAAATAAACAAAAACCAACTAAACAAACAAACAAAATCCCAAAACCAACCCAAACAAACAAACACAAATAAAAACCCCACAGTGTTACAAAACAATTTGACTGACTTGGCAAATGTGCAGGGTTAATCGTCATTTTATTGCTGAAGATGAAGATAATAAAATTGCATGGCTCCATTTTTCTTGCTGTATGTCAGAACTCCTATCAATTGCAGATGTAATAATGCTTCTCCTGGAGTAATATAGATATGCTCTTTGTGTATTTTCTGCTTTCTGACCTCTTATATTTTCCAAGTCCTCCACCCTTTCTCTGTAAGTGCTGGTGATCTTAATTTATCCTGTTGTGGTAGTTAGTCACAAATGTATTTCTGTTCCATTCCCTTTGGAGAGGACACTTCACAAAGCTTCAGAGTAATCAGGATAATCGTCACAAGCCGTGAGAAGTATCTGCCTACAAAATAGCTATAATCTTCCCTTTTGAATCAAGGCATTTTCTGAGGAATACAAGAAGTTATTAAAAGCTTATTTGTATCGATGTTACTGATAAAACCCAGATATTACATGCCTGCTCCGAAGGGAAACACAATAATATAAATCACACACTCTCTCCTGCCTCCACACAGTTGTGTGGCTTTTGGGACAAAGCTGCTCAAGCTTTGTAAGTCATGCTGCAAAGGATCAAGAACTTCATTGATCCCATAGCAAGTAACAATCCAGGGGCAAAGGAAGATCACAGCGTGGCCAAGCTCTTTCTTTATCATCTAAAAATTATTATAAAACAGCACTAAACCAAACATGGCAAGTGGATATATCTAGCTGCCATCTGGCTTCTGGGAAGACTGAGTGTAAAGCTTTACCTCAGTTTTGTTAATCTCTGCACAAGTTTTGATCTTGTGACTGGTTATTTTGTGTTGCTAAATGTAGCAACTTTGCTCTTTTTACCACTTTTTTTGCCTAAAACTACTTCTTTTGATTGTTACTCCCTTGCCATCTCCTTTTGGCCTACATAAGAGTATACATGAACTGAGTAGAGTTCATAAAGCATGATGTGCTTCCTATAAGGCATCCTAAGACTTTCTTAAAAGGTCTAAGGAAGTTTCCCAGTATTACTACAACTTCCTCTGCAAACATATGCTGCTTGTTCATCAGGTTAGGGTGGCACTGTGTTCTCAATACTGCAGGGCTGTCCCACAAACCCGTTATCATGAATTGGTGCTGAACATACATTTCATCCTGACTCATACCTGCTACCAAACTACTTAAGCTGATGTCTCTATCTGCTCCCTTATAGCTGTGCTGCAGGGGACTGGACCTTTCTCCTCAGTTGTTGTAAATGGGCATAGCTCGCTTGACTTTGCCAACACTACACTTGTCTCCTTACAGGGTCTTTTCTGACAAATCATTCTCTGGCACTGGCTTTGTAACCCCCCATATCCTCCTTGGGGACCTACAAAATCTGAGGCATCTTGAGAAGACACATTGTGGGGCCTGGGCCATCACTTGGTCCTTCTGATGCGCCTGCCAAAAGCTTGCAGCTACCAGCCACTTAACAAACTAACTGCGGTGCAAGAGCTCCGCCTTCCTAGAGCTGAATTACGATGTGGAGTTGTCAGTGGGGCCTGTAGAGAGTTGCCTGAACTCACCTGAGACACACGAGTGCAGCAAAATTATCAGGCACTTATTTTTTCTTCTACTTTCTGCGTTTTGTGAAAAAGATTTGTCTTTCCTCCACAGGGGACTGACGCAGGTTGTGGGTTCTGCCAGCTGAGGACAGCCGGTGGCAGGACACATGGAGATGCAAGGACTCACGAAAGGAGAAAAAACCCTCAAACCTCCTCTCTCCAGAGAGGATGAAGTGAGTGTGGATTATGAGCCAGAATGCTCAGTAAAGGGCAGCAGAGGTTGGAGCCTTTACATTCAACAGCACCACAGTGAATCTGGGAAAGGCCAGAGTGGGTATGAAGAGAACAAAGCACCATATTTCATGTCACCTGCTGCAGTGGCGCAAGGGTGTGAGACCTTACCATGCTTAATGCAATCAAGCTTGATGCAATTCACATCTTTCCACCACTTTCCCCATAGAGTTTCTATTTAATCATCAAATAACCAAGGTCAGGTTCAGGTAAGCATGGAAGTGCTCATTTTCACTTTCTACAATACGACGCTCTCCTGTTGGGGGATGAGGGAGCTCCTTCTAGACTGAAGCTTTGCAAACAGAATTACTAAGACAGGGGATATTCCCTGTGCATTACGAAGAAATAGGAGCTTATGGGCACTGATTGCAAGCAGAATCCCCTGCAAACTGCTAGTGTTCTAAAGAAATATTTTTCAAATTACACAGTTAGGCAAAAATGTCCTGTTTTGAAAAACTACAAGAATGTTCTCTCTGCGGGGAGATGTGAAGAGCAATTATGCTCCCATCTTCGCAAACATGGATTACAGAACTGAAAATGTATTTTGCTTTACAAAGACTTGCTTTGATTTTGTTCTATTAATACTTGAGAATCTACAGTCCCAAATCTGCAAAAAGATGATAAAATAATTTAAAAAGTTAAATGTGTTTCCAAGCCACACATGAAGGCTAGCAATTGTGTGGTAATTCTATTTAAGCCTAAAATGTTTGATGGCTTGGTGCTCTTGTCGTATTTTAAAGGTATTTGCTGCAATCAGGCAGATTTATGTCCAGCTCTCTTCAGACATTCTCATTTTTAATCCAAAATTTGCCTCTTCATCCAGTAAAGTATATGCTGCTTTACTCTATGTCAAAAAGCAACTCAGAGTTCCTCCAAAGACAGTCTCGGCAGAAAGACTGTAGGTTCAAGTGCAAATAACATGGAGTCTCTTCTTCTCAGTTCTCAGGACATAATCCCCTCTAGGGACTGACATTCATGGAGAAAGGAACTGCATTTCCTGATAGGGACGTTTCTTCCGGCACTTCTGTTTTCTCTCTGTTTCCCTGGTGCAAAACCCTCTGAGTTTTCACAATGCTGTCAAGGGAGGCTCTGTAGACACTTGTGAAGTTTAGATCCCCAGAACATCCTTCTCAGAAGACTCAGGAGATGAATCTCAAATTAGGCACTACAAGACAGAGTGACCTAAAATCACATGCTATTGGCAGAAGGCTTCAGTCTTTGTCAAAATCAGCATCTACCAAAATAGCCATCCATGCTTTCTATTGGCTGGATATTTAAATTCTGATTGATATTATAGTTTGTTTCACGCTTTCTTAAAAACACCTGAAGGGGAGGGGAAGTATAACCATAGCTACTGAAATAAATGGTTGCTGTCCCCTGACCTGTGACAGTAGCATTTATCTTTTCTACAGCCCATGTATGAGGGGAAGCGAGAGAAGACTCCTGCTCTTGCTTAGCTATTTTCTGTCAAAAAAAATCTTAGTGTAATTTTTGTACAGTGAATATTTATAACTGTTGTTACTGTCAATATAATTTTTTGCAGTTACTGCGCTTATTTACATTTTAATGGCCAAGGCAATAAAGATTTATGCATCTGTCATCTGAATTTTCCACAGAAGTGGTGATTGCTTAAAAATCCCAGTATCTCCTGCAGAATACTCCCCCTCCAAGTATCCTTTAGATGCCTTCATTGTTTTGGGAAATAGTAGGCTAACCAAGTCTTAAACACGTAAGTCAAAGCCAGCAAAATCTTGCAGCAGTTTTCATGTCAGAACTTCTGCGTATTACAAAAGCTCTTGCTCAGGAACCATTTTTTTCTCTCTATTATTTTAAACACTGTCCCTTGAGCAGCAAAGCCTGGTTTATCACTTTGATTTGTTTCAGATGCACAAATTACATTGCTTTTGTAGCTTGAGGAAATATGCTGCTTAGTGTTGACCTTGTTTTGATTTTAATGCAGTAAAAGGTACAGTTTGGAGCCCTGCTTTGTGGGGTGTGCAGCCACACCATTCAGGAGGGACATGCTATGCTCCAACGTTTGCTCCCATGCACACATTACCCTCCTCCAAAATGTGAACTACGGAAAAGGAAACCTGAAGGCATTCCCTCTGCACCTGCCCTTGGCGCAGGAGTTCAGGCTGCCGAGGCACGTGTGTCCCTCATTCTGGGCGTGCTTTTCCTGAAGGCAGCCACCCCAAAAGCCTTTTTTATCTCTGCCCAGAGGAGGCCAGTGAGTCCCACACCACTGCTTTGCTGCTAGGGGCATCAGGTCCCTTTCCATCCCCAGACTAAGGCAGTTTTTTTCTCTGCTGTCCTTCCCCTGCTGGATTTCACAGTGGCTGCAGGGATAATAAGGAGAAGGTGGCTCTCTCCAGAGATCTCTTCTGTCTCTGGGGTGTGCTCTCACTCTAGTCAGAGCTGAGCCAGGTCTGTTCCAGCTGAAGCTCAGAGTCTCAAAGACATACAGAATTACAAGGTTTCTGATCATTTTAGCTTGGGGTTCAATGCCATTTTAGGATAGAGATGAAAATCGAGGGTGAGGTGAAGCCAAGGTTAGGGGCCAGGCTTCAGCAGCGTCTGAGCCTCACAGCCTGCTCATTCACAGATCCTAGTGTCTCAGTGCAATCACCTGCACTGGAGCTGCAAAAGAGGCACGTCACAGGCACAGACCTGGAGGAGCCCTGGCCCCTCAAATGGCATCGGTGCAGACCTCTTGCTCTCACACAGCCTGGTTCACCCAGACTATGTGGCTGTAACCAGAACACTGTCAAACCTGTCCTACATGCCCTTGCTCTGCTCTCCAGACTCTTGTAGCTTGCACACAAACACACATTTTAATCGTGACACCAAAAGATATTTTCTCCCGTACGGGCAGTTCTCTCTCCAGCTTCGACCGTCCAGCGCTCCCCTCCCCAAGCCTCTAAGCACCCCAGGCAACGCTTCCGAGTACCCTCCCGAGAAAAGGGGGAGGCCGGGGAGGGGGGGGGGGGGCGGTTCTTCATCTTTCAAACCCTTAAGCCTCCCTCCCCTCGCCTCACCCGAGATATTCCAGTAAATTACACCGCGGGGGCAGATCCCTGTGCCCTGCGGCCACCCCCCGGCAGGTGATATTTCACCCCCTCTCCCCGCCGCTTGGCAGCCCCGGGCGGGGGTCCCCGGGCGGCAGCAGGAGGCGCGGCGAGCCCGGGCCGCGGCGAGCAGGGCGAGCCTGCCGCTGAGCTGAGCTCACCTCCCTCCGCCCCCCCAGCTCTCTCCTCCCTCCCCTCCCTCCTCCTCCGCCTCCTCCCGCGCCCAGCCTGCAGCCGGGATCTCAGTATTATGGCATCGAGGAGAATGGAGACCAAACCCGTGATAACGTGTCTGAAAACTCTCCTCATCATCTACTCCTTCGTTTTCTGGGTGAGTGAGGAGCGGCGCGGCGCGGGCACACACCGACCACCCGGGCACGGCCCCGGCACCCCCAGGCCCCCACCTGCCCGGGGCGGGGGGCGGCGGGGGCTCCGCAGCGCGGATCTGCCGGGGGGGCACCGCCGTGCCGTGCGGGGACGGACTGTATCCGCCGGAATACATATGTGCATACTCACACACACACATATATATATATGTGTTTATATTTATATGTATATTTACACTAATATTTTATATATATGTACATATATGTATATATACATTTATATATATATGCACTCATATATTTATATGTAAATATGTGCACATATTTATACACACACACACACATATATATGTATTTAAAGTAATGTTTTTTGCCTCTTCTCGCGCCGGGCACATACCCCCCGAGCCCCCGCCGGGCAAAGTTGCAGGGGTCTCCCCGGCAGTCGCCGTGACCCCCCCCACCCCTCCCCGCAGCCCCCCTTGGCCGGCCGGACCGGGATGGGGGGGCTGCGGCGCATTCCCCCCCGTGTCCCCGCTGCTGCCGCATCCCCGTCCCGCCGCGGGGCCCGGGGGTGCCACCTCGGTGCCCCCCGGTCCCTCCCCGGCGCTCACCTGGGCGCAGCGGGCGCTGCCCTCCGCCGCCGCCCGCGGTACCCGCCGCGGTATCTCTGCGTTTCGTAACCGGGCTCAGGCTCCCGCAAACCATTTTCCTGACCCAGATGCATTAATTGAGTTGCCGCGATTGACTGACGGGGGAGCCGGGCAGTGTTTTTCAGGCTACCCCGGGGGCTGGGGGGGTTTCGCAGCGTCCCGGCCTGTTAGTCAGCAGATCCTTGGCAGGAGCAGCGTATCGCGGCGGCGATCGGCAGATTAAAGTCCTTTTAATGGCACATGGTGACAACACACGATAATGGCCCCGCTGTGCGCCGTTAGAGACCGTGATCCGCACATCATCGATACGGTGCCCTAAGGCGCTTTTGTCACTTCCTAGCAAGGGGAGCTGATTGTGCTTTATCGGTTTAGTAGCTTTGTGCTGTGAATGGTGTCTGTGAAACAGGGTGACTCAAATTTTCATCATTCTGCTTAAAAATGCATTCTAAACAGAGAATTGCTTATTCATGGCAATAACGTTTGACAGCGTTATAGTGAACACATTACTTCAACTGTTTCAACCTTAACTTCATAGGCTTTTTGTTTTGTTTTGTTTTGTTTTTAAAGCATAACCAAAAATGCATTTTGCTAATCCATATTTACAGCAGTATGTCTGTGTTATTGACCCCCTCCGCCCCCCCAGTATTTAACATAACACCCCCCCCTTGTTTTTTAACAATTTTGGTGGTAGCCGCAGGAGATGTATTTGATGACTGAAATGGATAGAAAACCACAATCATCTATTGGTTTTTTTTGTTGGCAAGTAGATCCTTCACGCTAGTCTCGAGGAGGTAGGTTGCTAAGTTTATACACTTACCACAATTTCAAGACTCATCCTTTCCAGTCCTCAGTTCTCAGCGGATCTATAAGAAACCCCTCTTCTTCCTGCAGTGAATGAGCAACTGCAGGAGCCCTGGCGAATTTACGGTGTCTTTTGAAATTGTGTCCTCTTTTAAAAGTGATTGCTGTGTCTGCTGTAGCCCGAATAAACAGAGGACTTAGATCGGCATGTCCGTTGAGCTAGCACATTTCACCAACGCTAATCTCATTAAAAAGGAGAGAATTGTACATTGAGCCAAGCAGCTGGCTAAGGGCATTTGTGCCGTAGGCTGTCGTGATGCCAGGCCAGGTTGACAGCTGGGACCTTGCAGGGTAAATAACACAGCTGAGCTCTGGTTTGGGCTCCAGCAGCACAGCTGTGCTGGTGGGATGCTCTCCTGCAAATTATTTTACTCTGAACTATGTGTCAGGCTCCCGTGTGTCCTGGTCTTCTCCAAGGGCATGGCCCACTCTTCTAGTTACTTAACATTTGGCACCCCTCAGAGCGTTTGCCCGTTTATCATCTTCCTTGGGCCCGGAAAAGGAGGAAGAAATAAACAGTTGGAGACAGAATCCTGCAACCGTGAGCAAAGGAGAGTGAAGAATCCTATCTGCTCTTGCATCCAGTTTCTCAAGGCACCAACCTATGGAAACCTAAGCGGGTCTCAGTGGGGGAAGACAGCAAAGGACTTTGTAAAGGTGCAAAATAGTTGACAGCAGGCCTTAAGTGTTCATTAGTTCTTCCATGCTAAAAGGAAGAACAAAATCTAATTCACATGTTTGACCCCTTGCTGAGTTTTAAATCCAAATAGCATAAACTGGAGCAGGTTGCAGCTATTGCCATGAGTAGAGCAGAAACATAATGTGCTCTGGCCGTATGCTCCCTTTCTTTCTACAGGCAAGTTTGAGAGCTGAGAGATGCATGGACTTGCCTCAACCCTCCCTCCATTATTTTCTAGGGTGCTTTTTGTACTCTCACAGGCTCTGTGAGAGCCTGTGTAACTCAAATTTAGTCCCTGTGAATTCTCGGAGCTGAAAATATGGGAAGGATTCTATTGGAGGAACTATTTTAAAAATTTATTTCTTGGACCGATCTAAATACCAGAAGGAAACCATGCCAGCGCCACAAATGGCTGGTTTGTAAATTTTCATTCTGACGGCTTTCCCACATTTTTTGGAGAGGCTGTAAGCTGATTTCTGAAGGAGAAAGCCCTGTGTTGCTTAGCTGCATTTTGTATGGGTTTTTTTTTTCTAGTGGTGGGGATGGAGTTGTGTTATAACACAGGGCAGAATGTCGTCCTGTGACAGGGTGGTGTGTGGTGGCAACCCTTCAGTTATCAAGCCAGGTGGTTATGGATTGTGATGTGAGGGGGCAGGGGGAGAAGATTCTTCTTTGCATCCAGTGAGCTGTTTTGAACCATCATGAAGGACTTCTCTGTGCTTACATTGTTTATAAAATAAGAAAATCTATGTACACAGAATGCTCGTATAACAAGTGATTGTCAGGGTTAAACATGAATTGCATTTGTATCAATGGGAGAGATGTATGTAAGTGAAGGCTTTAAGTATAAGCATTGAATGAGTCTCCACTGACTACATGGGAGCTGCAGGACCATAATGAGGAGACATGGTTCATTCAAATTTCAAACTGCGTAGCTTGTTCCTCTCCAAATAGGTTTTATTTAATGGTATTTGTTATTTTGAAAGCTTCCTCTCCTCCCCCTCACCTCACTTCCCAACTTCTTTCTGTAAATGTATCAATATGGTAAAAAAAATTCCATAAACAGAGATAACAAGCTTTTTATATGCTCATATGTATTGTTATTCATAGAACACATTAAGTGCCTAAGGTTACCGCTTTCGGTCCTTAAGGGATGTAGTAATAAAAATTCAACAGCCATTTTTTTCCTAATCAGAATTCTGTACTGAATGCATCTGATTTGAAACTAGTAGATTAAAAAAAGGTGATAAAAGCTCTGCTTGGCTGTTAGCTATTTTTATTTTTTCCTTTTGGGTATCATAAATTGCTTGCATAGAACTCTGAGCTAAAACCTGTCTTGTTTTTAAGAGAAGATGAATTTCGATTAGAATTCAAAGTGATTTATTTTTAATAGGAAAATGAAACCTTAAAGCACCTCTCATTACCTTGTAATTATCTAACACTTAATCACCTTTTGTCTTAAAACATGTGTATACTTAATACTTCACTGTAGCCTTAAAAATATATTTTGTTACCAAATTAACTGCCTGCCTCAATGTGTTTTGGGAGGGAGCTTTAAGGGTGCATGCACTGGTCCTTAAAGTTATACGGCTGAAGAAAATGGGTTTCATCTTCCAGGCAAAGCTTCTTGTTGCCCCAAATAGGCACCGTAGCAAAGTGATTACCTTCCAATTTTAGACTCTGTGAGACCCTTGGCACTCAAATGAGTGCTTTGGGTGTGCTGTCCTGCTCGTATGGGCTTTTATTGCTGTTCATTAATGTAATAAAAGCATATAAGTAGAGTTTCCATTCAGATATTTTTCCAAGGTGAGTCACTGATCTGAAGAGCACCTTCCAAAGCCAGTGTTTTGGAGACTACATTAGGTTCTTGGAACTTGGCTTGTCTTTTGCTATATGACAAAATCTCAACTAACTAAGCTATTTGCAATAGTGGTAGTTTAGTTTCACAAGTTTTTACCACTTTGAAAATGGACCTGTGCATCCTGGTAAGCCCCCCTGGAGGTTGGCAGGTGGCAGGAGAGCCGTGGACTGGAGTGTGGTGGGACAGGTAAGTGTTGCTTGTCTGTGAGGCCACTGCCAGTGCTAGGATTTTAAACCAGGTTGAAATTGGATGTTTTCTCGTAATTCATCTTCTTTTAGCCAGTTCCTCTGGTGGCTGTGGTGTTACTGGTGTGGAGGTCAGGGGGGCAGAAGGTGGCCCATGGAGGATGACGGGCTCAGGCCCTCTCCAGCATGGGGGGGATGCTGGGAGAGTTGGTGTCTGCTTTGAAGCGCCCCCCTCCCCTCACCCTGTCTCCAGCTTCTTTCAGGCTTCCCAAAAAGGAGGTCACTGGTGGGGGGCTGAGAGTCGCTGTGGTGTTGGGGCAGGCAGCTCCTGGTGCTCATGCTGTGGCAGTAGGGTGGAGGCAGCATTCACCCACCATTCCAGGAGCTCACAAAGCTGTTTTCCGGGAAATGCCCGAGGCAAAGAGCAAGTGGCCTCCTCCGTAACACAGATTTATGGCTCCACTGCTGACCCATCTTCAAATGCAGCCTTTTTAGCCATGCATTATAATATGGGATTAAATTTGCGTGTCCCTTTGAGTTACTAATGGCATTAGTCGTCTTCGCTATGAGTGTCCACCTGGGTTGCTGAAATTACTTGGTTTTCTCCCCAGAACTTCTTTGCAGTGCTTCTGCATTATTTTCTGCACATTTCTGGTCTTTTTAATACTTCTTAAAGTGCTTATATTTTTTCTTTATTTTTTTTTTTTAAATATCTGTTAGCAGATGGTTTTAAAGGAAATATTTTGGGAAATTTTTAGCTTTTCCATGTGGCTTAGATTGCTCAATCTTTTGGTGGTTCCACTGACTGCAAAGTCAACATTGCTATACTTTTAGAAAGAAATATTATTATTCATATATAGTTACCTGAAGTAAAAACAAAATCAAACATGCTCTCAAGAATGCACAATATCCCCCCATCATGATGGATTTGGAGTGCTCCATGGTTTAGGCACAAACCTCATGCAGTTGCCTCCTTAAGTCAGTTGTTTCCTGTTCTGCTCTCATAATGAGAAATGAAAGATTAAAGATAGTGGTGTTTTCTTGTGAGTATAGCCCAAGGTAAATTCTGTTGGCTAAATAAATAACTGGATTTTAAAAACAACAAATAAAGGCTAGATGTTGATTTAAACCATAAGTCCAGAGTCAGCTTTCTAAGTTTCCTCTTGGGGTATGTACCCAACTTGGCTTAGTTTTGTGGGGGGTTTAGTGGGATTTTTTGTTTTTATCACAATATGGTATAAAACTCCCTTGCTGACTGTCCTAACAGATGAGATCTGTGCCAACAAGGCAGCTCCAGAGAGTGTGGGTAAACAGGGAAGATAAAGCCGTGACTTTGACGTGTGCTCCATAGCAAGTGCTGGGGCTGTTGTTGCCAGCATGCAGAACCTCTGCCCGGTACCCCCAGGTCACCTATGGGTGGGATGTCACAGGGAAAGCTTCCATGTGGCATGGATTGTGCTTTCAGACATTTGTAGGACCTCACTCTGTTCCCCTCCTTGGCAGGAAATTGCTTTTAGGGGTGTAGTCGGTTTGCCTGTTTCGGAGCAGAGAAACTGACAACTTGGTGCAGTTTTTGCATCGCTGATGCCCATTCCCATTCTGAAAATTGTGTGGTTATGGTACAAATTAGCATTATACACCTCATTTAAGGGAATAATTGACTTTGCTGTTGGCCAAATGCTCCTTCTTTTTTATTTGTGTAGCTATGGTTGTGTCTCAGCAAAGTACCTGCTAGCCCTCGACCTTGGAGTTTGTATCTGGACAGTTTCCTAGTCTGAGGATGGTAACTTTTTCACATTAACAGGTTGGTTTGGAGTGGTGAAGAGGGATGGTGGGTGACTTGAAGCATTTCGTTTATATTTGGGGAGACACAGGATGCATTCATAACAAGCAGTGGCAGAAGCCCTTGTTTTTTCACAAGGGATGGAGGTGTGGGGGAGTACCGCTGTATGTGTAGTAAACACTTGGCTGTTTAGCATTCACTCCTGCTCTAAGCAACCTGTTGTGTGGCCTAAACAGTGTAAATAGAAATTCTAGGGAAGGATGCTGGGGAGGCCTTGTTATCACTTTTCCATTGAAACAGCAGTAGAGTCCTTTTTCTTGGATGCTGGTTCATACCAGCCATGCTCGTCAAGGAAATGGAGGCAATTATTGTAGGTAAACCAAGGGAATTTAAAATGGATCCAATAACCTGATTTTATCTGTGATTCTGTGACTATTTATCAATTCCCTGTGCTGTCAGAGAGCTAAATTAGGTTACCTGGTACCCGTTAGTTGTCTCCATCTCTGGATTTTTATCATAATTTCTTCAGTTGTTATAACTGTCCTACAAATTTACATGGCAATGAGTTAATAGATGAATATCTAGAAAGGCTCTTTGTGCATCGAGCTTGCAGAAACATCTCCTTCAATCTTTCACATGCTTTTTAAGCCCAGAGACTCTTGTTACATAGATACCAGCTTTACTGTAATAGAGTCTGTTCTGCAGCTACCAAATTTGCAATTTTCAGCCCTCAGTGTCTTGCAAACTGAATCTTTGGAATAAAATGCAAAACTACAGAGGTGACTGTAGGGAGCAGATGACAGATACTGTAAGG
This sequence comes from Myiotriccus ornatus, assembly GCA_036023395.1. Lineage (NCBI taxonomy): Eukaryota > Metazoa > Chordata > Aves > Passeriformes > Tyrannidae > Myiotriccus > Myiotriccus ornatus. The sequence continues at coordinate 109,322,716 of JAYRBT010000001.1, forward strand.
CTGTTTTTATTTACATAGTGTTATTTCTTTAGGCTCCCCCCTATTAATTAACATTTAATCATCTCTCAGAGAATAGATCCTTCACTTTGGTAGAACGGGCTTCTTTCCATCTTAGCTCTCTTTCACGGTGGTGGGCAGATGGCTTATATATATAACAGTTCTGGGTTATGAGAGGGAAGCATTTAAATTTCTCCTATACTAAAGGGACTCTGAAGCATGGCACACTTGTGTCGTACTGGATTATCGTTACTTCATAGCTGAGCTGGTTCTTTGAGCTCTGGGAATAGGCCACAGGATTTTTAGGAGCTGTAGTAAAAGAGTGGAAGCAATTCTGCTAATACTAATTTTGCTGTAATTTCCATGTAGCATTTTGCAAGATGTTTTCCAGATGTTCTGTTTTCATCTATATGGTTCTGGGGACAGTGCTAAAATCTTTAATAGAAGCAAGAAGCTCCCCTTCCCACTCTGTTTCTTGCTTTATTCATCTCCCTGAACTTCTGGGCTGAGTTCAATTGGTGCTGGTCGCTGTGTGATACCATCAATGACCCCCTCCCAAAAGGCAAGCAGGATGCACCACCAGGCCACAGCCTGGGCTGGGAAGAAGGCTGAAATTGTGTCTTGCCATTGTTTATTTCTGAGAGTTATTTGCTGTGAGCTTTGAGAAAAGGTTGGGTTTCATTTGGGTTGCATGTGAATTAGGATGAATCAAAAAGAAATGTTCCTTTTTTTTTTTTCATATTCAGTAATGGTTTTTTATGAGTTTATTTGCTAGGAGAATGTGATGGCGTGAATTACAAGGTGATGGACTTAATCTGCAGAAGTCTGTGGATCTTGGGAGCAGACCTAAGGAAAAGGTTGGCATGTTTATATGGTGCTGCAGAGAAGGAGGAGAGGAGAGAGTGAAACCCTGTAAATATCGTAGGAAGAGGAGCACTTACATTTCCCTAAAACCGGGAAGGGAAGGAAGCCCCTGCTGTATGACCCATATAACCACTCAGTGCCTTAATGCCTTCGAATAGAAACAATCAGCTCAGACCTGCTGATGCCACGGGATTGAAGTTATCAGCGAAGCTGACAAGATCTTCAGGATCTTGTTCCTGACCAGATTACAGGCACTGCTTTGAAGAATGAAGTACACAGGAACAGCAAATTGCACTGAGTGGCACTAGCAAAGTATGTTTGCAACTCACCCTTAGCACACGAGAAATTCTTATTGCAAGGACCTGAGTACAACCCCTGCAACTGAAGACTCAGCTGCACCATGATGATTTAATAATTTGATAAGTTTTAAAAACATTTATCATTTGGACAGAGCTTCTGATGGGTTGGCCTCCATCTGGCGGCAACTTTGAAGTGTTTAGAAAATTCCTTTTCAGCATTTTTGGCAACCAAATATGAAAAACTGCTCATTTAGTATGTTTCTAAAAATAAATGGGAGCTATATCAAAACCTGAAATTTTTGATGGAGGTAGTCTTCTCAGGGATGGAAACTGTTGGTGATTTGGGAAATCCTAAAAAAAGGAAGTTTTCAAAGAAATGAGAATTTCCTGAATATGCCAGGTAAGGTTGATGTTCTTTTCTCTTTTTTTGTAGCTAGACTTGGAACTAGGCCAGTTTATGGCATCATGGGTTGTGTCATGGCACAAGTTGCATCAGTCCAATTGGGCAGTACCAAGGCTTCAGAGTTGTATCTGGGACTTGGGTCCCACCAGAGGTGAAAATCTGTGGCACAGTCTGGGGAACTGGGGTCTGCAGGCCCACACAGTCTGCAAGGATATATGCCTGGACTGGGGCTTTTTTCCATTTTACAACACAAAGATGCATGGCAGTGTGCAGCTTGCCTGGCCTGTTCAGGGGCTCTACTCTGACCTCACCAAAGAAAAGGTGAAGGACATTGTATACGAATTATGGCAACACGTGCAAGTCAATTCCAAAAGCTGTTTGAGATGGAGGATTGATGCAAGTTTCCTACAATGAAGGTGAAGGGGGAAGATCCCTTTATTTTTGTTGTGTTCCCGAATAGTCTCCTGGCCAAAGCATTTTCATTTCAACCTCCTATGGCCACCACTGTATCAAAAGGCAGCCGAAACACCAGAAATGTGTCAGGGAAGGTGTGGCTTTCATTCTTGCAAGAACAGGTTAAGATAAAAGAGAGGACACTTTCCAGGTATGCATTAACAGAAGGAAGAATAGATAGAAACTCAATCCTCCTGTATGTGTTTCACTTCAATAGTACTTAACATCTAACTGTCTCTAATTAGGCTTGGAACGGAAACATAATTAAGTGCATGTCACTTCTGTTTCTCTTTGAAAACCAAGAGGAAATAAATACAGATAGGTTACCCTCAAGACCTTGATGCTCTTCTTGCTGGCTGAATCTTACGGCTGGGATCACTTTGACGGGTGCAGCTGTCCTGTGGTGGATGTAGGACTTGCTGCTCTGCATTGTGCACTGATTGCGCACAGAGCATGATTTGATTTACCTGCAAAATAATGTTTTAAAGGAAACCAGCAGCTGATATTTTTGCTTGTTTAGAGACTCCTTTTTTTTTTTTTTTTTTTAAACTTCCTCTGGGCTTACAGGTCACTGATGCTGTGATAGAGCTGCTTTTTTGTACAGCTGAGTCTTTGAGTCAGTTGATCCCGTGTGCAGTTGCTGGTGAATGCTGAGATCAGCATAAGTGTTACCTGGAGTTACCCAAGTTTCTCTTTCCAGTTACTTCAGGAAAAACTGTTGAGTTAAATCATGCGGATCAAATAACCTGGAGGCTTAAATTGATCTTTCTTGTCCCAGAAAAACTTATAGACCATCTGTGTGTCACCTGCAGATTTCAGGATTTTGTTTTTTTTCTATGCAAGTGAGGTCTAAAAACTCCTGAAGAAATAACCAGGACTTCCAGATGCTGAGACACTGACTGTCAGGAATGTTTCAGTATTATTTCTTGGAACGTACAATCCAGGCCTCAGTGTATTCCTTGCTTCCTGTTCTCGCAAAACAGGAGCTGATGCAAAGAGATTGAAGCAGGATTTTCTAATGGAAGCTCACACTTCTAAAAAGGAAAAAAAAGCAGTTTACAGGGATGACACTACAGGTTTATTTCTATCACGGCAGGTAGGACTGGGGACACTCACAGCCTTTCTAGGAGGCAGCGTGACCTTGCTGCTTTTACTGGATATTTGCAGCATCCCTGTGCAGCTTTCAGAACACTTGTGCAAAACTCACTGTCAGGAGGGGGCAACTGTTGTTTTTGCCCATGGCCTTGTAGATAAATAGTTTCTTATGGAAAAATACTCTTTTTTTAATCTTTCCCCTTCGATCTCCCTACTTCAAAGTGATACTTTCACTGAGCATCCTCTGAGCATGGAAAGGGCAGCTCAGTGCCCTCTGTCCCCTGCTCAGCACTGAATTCACCCACCTTCAGCTGTGTTTATTGGCATGGTTACCAGAGAGATATGCAAGGCATATCCAAGGCGGTCCCTGCCACAGCCAGGGGACAGCCAGCAGAGCTCTGGACAGGGTGAGGGCACTGCCAGGCTCTGCCCCAGGGCGGGCACGTGTGGGGTGGGCCGTCCCACTGTGCTCACCAGCCGGTGAAATTACAAGCTGCAGGAGAAGTGCTGGACCAACCAGTGTGGGCGAAAAACAGTATTTCATCAGGCACTTTTGTTATTTTTCAACTGAAACCAGAAACAAAAATAAAGCCTCCCCCTTCCAGGACTTTCGTGTTTTGTAAGCAACAACCAGTTGCTTTCTGACAAGATGGTTGTACTTAAAATAGGTACGTCTGTGGTAAAGAGAATTTTCAGATCATGAAATTGTTCAAAATGATATGGAAAAGCTGCCTCAGTTTCTGTGAGCTGGCATATGTGATACCCATGTAGTACTCTTTAACCCAAACCAAACGTGGTTCCTCTTGTATGGAAACCTGAGCATAGCTATTTTTTAACAGAAGTATCAGATTTAAAGTGTTCCCTCCCCCACCTCATTCACTGGCCTTATATTGGTGG
>JAYRBT010000001.1:109326823-109350337 GCA_036023395.1 Myiotriccus ornatus
CATAGCTATTTTTTAACAGAAGTATCAGATTTAAAGTGTTCCCTCCCCCACCTCATTCACTGGCCTTATATTGGTGGGGAGCCAGACAGGATTAATCCCTCTGCTCTGAAGAATATCCAGTATTAAAGCAAGGAGCTGGGCTGTTTCCTGGAGTAATGCAATCCCCAGATGATCAAGCATATAACTGAGCCACAGTCACTTAGTTGATTTCTTCTCCTAATTTCATTAAGTGCTTGGCTTTCCAGTTTCATGCCACGTATCAGACCAAGATAAATTCCTATTTTTTCCAGCACCATGGAATATGAAAAATACAGAAGGCTGCAGACCTCTAAACCATCTGAAGGATATTGAGAAGAATTTCATGTGAAGTCTTTACTCTTAGTCAGTCAATCAAGTTATTAATGATATAAAAATAAGTGCTACCTCATCAGTGAGGAACACACAGTTAACCAATTTCTGTTCTAGTACCATTCACCAGCTGATCAATTGTGCACCCAAACCCAAGCCTGTGTGGCAGTAACATGTGCCTCTTGAAAACGTATTTGCTCTACATCATATGTTAGTGCAGTACTGGTAAGCAGAAGAATATGAAATGAAAAGACATTTTAAGAAGAATTACATCAGCTGGGGTTGATGAGCACATGTGGGTGGACTGAGCTTTGTCCGTATGAAAGGTGTAAAATATCTTGTGAAGTCATCTTGCTCTGCTTAAAGTCAGTGGGAAGCAGATAAGACCAAACTGTCTTATGCAGTCAGCCAGTGGTTTCTGAAACTCCCCTGTGCTTAATATTCAAGTTCAGTGAAGCAGGGATTGGGAGTGTTTAGTGTTCATTCTAGTGCTGGATATCTTAGCAGGATAAACCCTGTTTCCCTTCCTCTGTCCAGATGGACGATTTGTAAAGTTGTGCTTCCTGTCTCTAGAAGTGCTTTGGTTGCCCTATGACTTTGAAGCATGACATAATTTCATGATATGTGTGATCCTCTGACGTTGCAGTTCTACTGAAGCTTAGATGGACCCTTAAAGAGGTTTAAAATTTTGCAGCTTCTGTGAAAACAAAGCCTAAACTGAAGAATGCAGGAGCAAAAGACTCAATCTGTAGATGTGTTGATGAGCTGGTGAAGCAGTGTGAGATCACACATGAGTCAGCTGGTAGATGAATAAATGCTGTGTATTATGGCTGGCATCAGAGGGCATGGCAGAGTGAATGTTGTTTGGATTAAATTCATAACAAATTCAGAAAAAATTGAAACCCTGCACCCTGTATGTATATAAGGTGGATTGCTTACAACATTGAGAGATGTATATTGTGTTTTCCTGGTTCTTAAGTGTAATTACTTATGGCAAAACTAAACCTTTGGTAGTCCTTAAAAAATAGTAGTCCAGTTTATAGATGGAGACACTGATGCAAACCCAGCAATGTGTCTAAGGAACAGTTTGGTCAAATTTGGCACCGCTGTGAGTCAGTTATTTTAAGTCCTTGACTGTAATTATTACATTGTAGCACTCACTTTGACATCTTATTTCAATTGCAAGAATAGCAAGCTGAAATAAAATTTGCACTTTGCCTGATGTTAAGGCAGCCTGTAGAGTATGGGAATGTTTCTAAGTCTAATGAATAATGCTTGTGGAGAGAGATTACGATGGAGCAGCTGGCTGTATCTGAGCTGTGACATTAGTACACCCTGGTGTTTCTTTATTCTGAAGTTGCACATACATAATGCACTGGAAAAAGCATTTCAGACTACTCAGTATCTTGGGAGAGGGAGCACTGCTGCTGGTGCATGAGAACCAGTCCCAGGGTGAGTGGGTTTACACAGCTGGGAATGATCCACACAATTTTCCTGACTTCATAGATCAGGCAAGCCCTTTTATAGGGAAAAAAAAAAATAAATTTCTGTCATCCAGGGCATAGGGGGCATAGTTTTCCTTCATGAAAAAAAGTTCACATTTCTGTAGAGGGATATCCACCTTTATTTTGAAAGATCATTTGGATGGGGAACAAGCATGTTGACACACTTACTCAGAGAGGAGACTGCCTAAGTTGTGCCTGCTTAAGAATGTCCTCATCATTTTTTTGCTGTCAGTGATCTGTTATCTCCATGGTATGTTCCAAGTGTGGCAAGCAGGATCAAGTTTAAATGATGACCTCCAGAACAAGGTGGTTTGCTCACTTTTACCCTGCTGCAGACTTGAGGATATGAAGAAAGATTCTGCTAACACAGAGCTCTGGTTAAAGACCAGTATGCAGAATTTTGTCATTTGTGGGTTCTGACAGATTCTGAATGAGATTGTCAAGTGCTTCTACGAACTGGACTGACTTCTTAGCTAAACAAGGATTTCTCTCTAGTTTACTCATGCAGTGGATAGTAGGACATCTGCAAAGACGTATTAGCAGTTTTGTTTGTTAAATTTTAATCAGACAGCTACAAAGTACAGTCTGTGAGGGGATGGCAGCCCTCAGAACTCTGCTTTAGTGCAGGAAAAGGGGACTAGCACCTAGAGACTGACTTGTGCTCTGCAGGACAGTGTGGGCTTCCCAAGCTGACATTTAAGCTATTTAAGGCTAGAACAGGTTGTGAGAACAAGGATTTCAGGTAACTTATTGCTCAGAGGAAGCATTTAATTTGGGCATTTCTTCAAATAGAAAGGAATTGGTTCATGCTGAGAGCCTATTCTGTAGCCTGTACCATAGATCTGTGCTTTCTCCCACATCCCAGCGAGACCCTTCTAGAAGAAGTTAATGCTGGCTGCCCTTGGTTTTGTGTCAGAGTTAAATTAAGGCTTTTCACTAGGCTGGGTTAAAGGTGTATTTTGTTGTTTGGTGTGTGTAGGCAGGGACAGCTCATGGAAAGATGTCATCATTCATCTTAACATGCATCTTGGATCTGAGTGGGTGAATGACAGGCTGGTTTTCTTCTGATGGTGCCTGTGCAATTCTGTCCTAAAATCCCTTGTAATGGCTATTGCTCAGGTGGTGGGGCTGAGAGCAGAGCAGAATGGCTTCGAGCAGTCAGTGTTTTGTTCTCATCCTCTCGTATGGCTTGGTGATCAAGAGGGGGAAAGGCTCAGCAGGGACTCAACAAAAGGTAATTAGTTTCTCTGGCATTCCTGGACCATGCTGCTTTTAGGTAGAGAAAGAATTTTCAGGTAAACCACAGCATGATTTCTGTTTCCCACTTCTCCTTCTCCCTAAATGGTATTGTATAGGGCCAAAGATTGGTCTGTGGTTAGTTCTTGCTTTGTTTTCTTTTATCACCTTATGTGATGCAGTTTCAATGACATTCTTGAAATGGTAAATTACGAGTTGCTTAGGAAAGACTTCTTAATGCTGTTTTTCCTGGCAGTTCATTTCATCCTTTTCCTGTAAGTCGTACCAATCCAGGATCTAGTGGGGCTGCCTGCTAAGCAGTAACAGATGGCCCATGCTAGCTAGGACAGGAAGGATCATAGGGGTAGGAGCCAGTGTTATCTACATACGTGTTTTGGATTGCATTGTGAATGCTTCCCAGGAGGAAACACAGCTGGCATTGGAATTCTGGAGATCAGATTTTTGGTATCCTTTATTGCAAGTCTTGGCATACTTGAAAATCAATGTATGTGGTTCATGTCAGGCTAGATCAATAATATTGAAATTATACCTCTTCTTAAATAAAATCGCTGTGCTTGCTGGTTTTCTCCTTTTTTTTGGTTTATCCTGCAATCAAAAGTACCGTGTAAGAAAATACACAGAAGAGAGCAGCCAGTTCCATTATGTAATCTTGCTTCCCTGTGTACTCTACCACAGGATGGCCTGAAAATGTAGCAGCTAATGCAAAACTGAAGGAGGAAAACCAGAATTAGTTGTAGACAGTTTGGACCAGTATTTCCCCCCCAGAGCTTTGTTCCTGCACTAAAATACTTGGGTACCCTGATAGGCAAAAGGCCACAGAGGAGAGGGGAGTGTGTCACAAAGCCTTGCAGAGCTCATGTTCTTGGGGCAGTTTCGTTGCAACACTGGACTTGTAGCATCCCCTCTGCTCCCACTTGGTTTTAATCTCTAGCAGTGGGCTCATCTATAAGGGGACAGGGAAAAGCATGGATGAAGAAAGCTGTGATATTAAACACAGTCTGTAGAGGTCAATCTTTGATTCTGCTAAGGTGGCCAAAGGCTTATCCACAGCCACCTCTGCTTTGCTCACTCTATTATGTTGACGTTTGTCAAGGCACCAGCAGGCAAAGGCCAAGAGATCATAGACGTGGCCACATGGTTGTGATTTGGTAGATCGGGACTTTCAGAGGGCTCTTACAGTATATACTGGTATATATTGGTATATATTGGTATATATTGGTATCTGTTTCCTCTTGACACTCAGAAACAACATGAATAAAAATGTGAGAAACTTCTTGCTGAAAAATTCCCTGTCAGACAGGCATGGGAAATTCATGACTTTGTGGGTTTTTTACTTTTCGTTGTTGTTGTTGTCCTAGAATCTTCCAGTTTAGAAGATAACATTTCATTTGGTTCTCCCCTGCCCCATTTCTGAATTTAAAGGCTTTTCCTTCCCCCAGATGGACAGAGGCTAAGCAGTCCTTGCTTCATATAAGGTAACTAGAGCTTGTGTCAACCCTGGGATGATATAATCATAGAATCAAAGAATGGTTTGGGTGGGAAGGAACCCTAAAGATCATCTAGTTTCAATTCCCTGCCATGGGCAGGGATGCCACCACTAGATCCAACCATCCTGGCCTTGAACACTTCCAGGGATGGGACATCCACCAGGTTCTCTGGGCAACCTGTTCCAGTGCCTTACCACCCTCTGACTTTTATTTTCAAAACCGGGATAATAACCTGTAGTAGATAAAACACATTACAAGTGCCCAGAGAATGATGTGGAAGATCTTAGGAAGTTGACCTAAGGTGATCCAGTCAGGATAAGACCTTATCCTTGCACAGCTTAGCAAGGAGAAGACATTTCTCCTCAGCCTGGCCTGGAAACATTTGTCTCACAGCTTGGCTTATGAAATTTGCACTTCCCTAATGTTACATCATTGTGATGACAGTAATTCCTTCTGTCTTGATGTCTGTCTTTTGAGCATAAGCAGAAAAGGTTGGCAATGTATTGTGAAAAGATCCATGAGGACTGCCTCTGAATTGCCCTGGGAGAGAAGAGGAAACCAAGCAAGGTGGTGAAAACTCCTCCTCTCTCCTCACCCCATGGACACAAACTTGCTTGTGTCTAGGGTAAAGCCAGATTCTGCACTCAGTGACAAGCGTTTCTGGTCATTCAAGAAATAGAGCGATACAAGAGGTACACCTGGGGCCTCCTGCCAAGTTAATGTGAGATGTCTTATTTCAGAAACTGCCTTCCCTCCAGTCAAAGCACCTTTGCCTCATTTGGTATTAAAGTAATTTCAAAGGCAATTAAAACTTTCTTTGTGCCATTCTGTGTTTGTGAACTCATTTTCTTCTGTAGAAGGTCATTTTCCCCAGAGCAGTTGCACCAGCTTGTAGAAATGTATAGCTTCCAGGATTCTGGTGACAAAACTGCCTTCTGCTGAGTTCCCAAGGAAAGGCTGAGATGTTTCAGAAATTTCTTTTCCAGGTGGTCACAGGATTCCACCGCAAAGATCTCTCGTTCTGTCTTTTTTCTTCCCAAACCTGGCTTCTTGTGCTAGCAAGACTCTTCTGCACGTGCTCAGCACTAGAAGGCTGGAGGGACTCTGTTCATGTTGGTCTAAAAGCCTTTCTTTGAAATGTTCTGAGTCCCCTGGGCAATGTTCTCACAAAAACGACCATGTTTAACAGCCTTTTCCATATCCTTTCACTTTCACCTTTCTGGCCTGAAGCTGGAAGGTCATTTCAAGGCTTTTTGTGTCAGAAGAAAAGTAGCCTCCATTGTCTACCTTTGGAGCATTTCCATCTTGCATCTGCAAGACAACTGTGTAGAAAACACCTGCAAAGCCCTGTTTCTGGTTACAGCCTTCTGGGAGTAACTCTGTGCTAGGCTCTTGACTTTGCAGAAGCCAGCTCAAATACAAGCAAAGTCCAAACTTGAATCAGTACTGCGAAGCCCTGTTCTCTGTAAAGGCAGTGGAGCTCTCTCTCAGCTACACCTGTGCTAAGACAGTGTGGTATTGCTCAGAGGTGCTTGTGTCATGGTTGTAAAATGGTTGTGATTAAAGGTGGGCTCTTCCCTGCTCCTCAGCAGATTTGACTTTACTGGTTTTGGTTGTACAGCTGCTCCACAGTGCTGTGTTGTGCACAGTATATGTACCCTAGATGTCCTTCATCTAAACTTCCCACAGTGAACTACTGGTTTCTGTGAAGGCACCCCATAAACAGTTTTGAGTGCTTTTGTAGCGTGGTGAAGTGATATTCAATTGTTTGGGGAGATGGGTTATCAATATATGTATACAGATATACTTTTTTTTAATCCCCAGGAGCAAATTATTCTATAATTTTTGTAATAAATCAGAGGGTTTAATTTTTTTTTTTGTTTTCTTTTTGTTGTTTTGTTTTCTGCAATTTATTCAGAGTCCCCCAACTAGTGTTTAGCACAGTATAGATGAACTTCTGCAGAGTTCTTACTGGGAATTTCTTTTCTCTTACGAATTGGCTGGGTTAACAACTCAGAGAGTTTGCCTCTCCTATGAGAGCTAGAACTGCTGCAGGATATTTTCAGAGCAGTGAACTTGAATGTTCGCTGCAGTCCTGTGTCCTGCTTTTTCACCCATGGTCCTGTTTGCAGAGACAGGGCTAGAAATATATTGCTGGTCTTTCAAGGGAAGAAAGGATGAGTTTATTCCTGCTTTCCCCAGGAGAGACAGAACACACGGCTTGTGCAGAATGGTCAAATGCACTTACCCTTGATGGAGGGGACAGCTGAGTCTTCTTTAGTTCTCCTGTTCTCTGTTAGCTCTGTGGTGGCGTGCCATGGCATTCCTTCTGGGGAACAGCAAAGGAAAGAGCACCTGCTTTTGTAACTAAGCTGCTGAAGGGATCAAAGTATTTAATGGTAACTCTCCCTTGCACTTCCCTCCTTAAGCTCTGCTCCTGAGAAACAGCTCATTAATTTGTTATCAGCTTGGTGAGAAAGGAGGGGGTGGAAAGCCACTAACAAATGAATTTGGTCCAAGTCAGGTCTCCGTACAGCAATCAGGAAACTGCACTTTCCCACCTTGGTGCAGTGGGGAGGTTTGGAACTGGATGGTGAGGGAGTTGCTTCCCTGCTTTGCTGTAGACTAGTTTGGCTGCTGCTCATACACAGGCTGCTATATATAAAACATCTTCTTGATGGACATGAGAATTACCTAAGAAATGATGTAAGGGCTGTAGAGCTTACACAGATTCCAATGTTAACTGCCACCTTCCTACCAAAATTTCACACCAGATTTCAAATGTGGTACCTTTCTTTCCTTTTCAAAGACCTGTGTGTAGATCACAAGTTGACAGGCAAAAAGATCTTTATAATAATACTTTGACCTCATAAATCAGCCTTGCAGATAATAGAAGATGGCAGGTTCCTTTTGTATGGGTTTGGCAAGCACCGCTAGAGGAAAAGACAGTTCATTACCTGCTTAGGAAGGAGAATATCCTTGTCATAACACTATCCATTGCTGGCCTTTTCTCTAGCTCACTGAGGAGATATGTCACAATAAACCATGATTTTTTTACCTGACTTTGAAACTGGCAAGAAAACCACAGAATGACTGTAAAGGACAAGTGTTTGCACTTGGTTTCTGTCGTAGGAAGCCATTGTGGACTTTCACATTACTAATGCATATTTCAAATTGGTCAGAGGAAATGGGATGTCTGCAAAGACAGAAGATTTGACTATGCTTTGTATTACAGCAAACAATATGTGAAAGGTGATTCATATAGAAAAATGGGAAGAATTCAGGTAACTTAATCTGATGACATAGGTATTTGAAGGAAGAAAAACTCTAACATAATTTGTTTTGAAACTCTCTTTATGAAGGGCCATAGTTATTCAAAAATATCATGTTACTGAAGTTTTATGTCTTTGCTCCTGACATACCTGCCAGTATTTCTACATCACACCTGGGTTGCACCCTTGAGGCTCCCAGCTTTAGGAGTAGAAGACAAATGGTGAACAGTTTGTCCTGAAACACTTAATGATAAAATGGCTTTTGTATGCATATCTAACCCAAATAATAAGAACAGCAATAACATTGAACATCCTGGAAGTGATCTTGAAGTTCAAAGTTCACTCTGCTTCTGATGCTTCTAGCAGAAAGGCTGCTCCTTTGTGGTGACAGCTTAGCTTGGGTCTTTTGATGCCTCCTCTGGCAGTCACTATTTGCCCAGTATTCCAGATGGATGTGTCTAAGCAATCTTCTCATATCCCTCAAATGTATCACCTTTATGGCTGCTTATTCTCTTTAATTTTCTGTGCAGACAATCTCCCGTGCTTTGGGATCATTCTTTTGAAGAAGGGTAGTTGAATTATTTGGCTTTTGTGATGGGCACTGCTGCCTTTGGAGATCATGTTGCTAAGGGAATGCTTTTCCCCCACTGACGTGATCCAGTCTCCTGTTCCTGGGTATAAGTAGCTTGTTTTTAAAGAAGCATCATGACTACCACACTTTTACCAGGTTACTGATGCAGTTAGTTTGTTTAAAACCAAACTCTTCAGTCTCCCAACCTTAGATTGTATCATGGGTCTTAGACTTCTACCATCTTGTGTACAAGAATATACATTTGTTTGAGTTTCTTATTTTCCCATGTCTTTTTTTAAATGGGACAACTCATTCAGACTTCTTTTTTCCCCCCTCTGCATTTTTCCAGGTCCTGTCCTGTCCCCATCTTGAGGCTGCAGAGATTTTATGACTTGGTCCACAGGGAATGCCTCATCCCGAACACTGTGCGCTTTTGCACTTCCCCTTAGTATTTTCTTAAAAACTAGTGAAATCATCTCTCTCTTTTTGTCATTTCTTCCCCCCACCCAGGTTAATGTTTTTGGTTTGGTTTAGAAGAACCTGCCCTCCCCTTTGGAGGCTCCCTCTGTTTGAATCTCTACCCAGCTCTTCAGAAGTCCAGATGCTGCTGAGGCTTTTAGGCTCTGGCACAGTCTGGGGGAGCAAACACTCACTGCAGGCTGTTTGTCTTGTGCTTTCACCCTTGTTCAGCATTTTTGGAGAGTTGTGTTTTGGGAGGGATCTGCCTCTTGGGAACTGCTAAAACAGGGAGGGGACAACTGCACTGTGGTGGCAGGGGATCCAGCCGCGGGGAATGGAGGGTTTATGCCAGTGCTGAGTAGCACAACCACACTAAATCCGTCCTGTGCCAGCTGTATCTCGGATTTGTAACACGTTCCCAATGAGGCTGCAGTTATTTACTCTGCACACTCGGCACGGCCGCCTGCCCTGCCCTCCTCAGCACCTGTGCCCTGGGCAGCACTGCACACCCTCCCGCTCCGGTCCCCGCTCTGCCCTTGAGATGTGTTGGGTTGATTTTTTTCCTACATTCAGCAGTGTGCAGGGGGGGAGGGAAAGGAAAGAAAAAAAAAAAAGGCTGCATTGCATTATAAAAAGGAAAGGGAAAGAGTGAGGAGAGGCGAAAAGATGGAAAATGAAAATGTGAAGGGGAATGCAAAAGCATGAACCTTGGTGCAGTGAGTGCTGATGCAGGAGGGAATGGCATTGGATGAGGCACCAGTGCACAGTGATGTCAGGAGTGCAAACTGGGCTGCAAGCCCTAAAAAGCTTTTTTTTTGTTGTCTCATTCACAACTAAGCCCCTTGGACAGTATGGCCTTTCTGTGAATAGATGACCTGTCACTCGCCGTGTGATTATTGGCAGCACCACCCAGGTATTCCCCAGAGGTGGTGGTGTGGGCAGTCTGACTGTGGTGTAATAAACACTGTGGTGTTAGTGGTGTCCCAGTGTCTCTCCCCTCCCCGTGCCCAGGCAAGGCAAAACTCGTTTTGAAAACAAACAAGTCAAGCCCAGGGTTGCCTCATGTGCTCCTGTGTTATCCTCCAGAGGCAGGCAGCGTGCCAAGGTCTCCAGAGTGCCAGGTGGCTCTGGAGGGGCAACAGCCCTTTGCTCACCCCCTGGTGCAGGGTGCATCGGGGGTCCCTGTCTCTCACCCTCTAATGCCATTTTCAGAGATTCTCTAAGGCCATGATAACATGAAATGCCTTTGGGGTGGGTGTTTGTCCTTTCTTTCCTTTGGGCTTTTCTTCCTTCAGACAGCTTCACCTGTCAGGAGTGGGTGTGGATGTTGACCCTGTTGGCTGCCTGTTTCTAGCAGTGTGAAATGTGGACACACAACAGCTGACTGAAACAACTGAAGCTTGTTTGGGCAGGCAAAGATGTCAAAGCAAAAAGGGTGGGCTAACAGAAAGAGGGGAGGGGGATATATGGAGGAGGAAGGTAAAAGTTAATGGAGAAGAAAAGGGCAAAGGGAAACTGGTACTTGAGGTGACCAATCAGTCACTTGATGGCCAATAAAATAAATAAGTGGCTAGGCAGAATAAATCAGGAAGATGGAAGACCAGATAAGGCTGGCAGGACATTTTGTTTTATGGCCCTGGGTACTTGCTTTCTGGGACATTTCACTTTCCTGAGGTTGCCTCCCTCACTGCTGTTCTGCATGTGCATGACACCAGCTAACTCTAAACCGCTGTAGCATGGGGTTTGTTGCTTCATTGTGGGGCTGATTCATGCCCCTCCCTACTTCCCCCTCAGCTCCCCGTGCCTCAGAGTGGGGAGCTGCTGCCCCGCTGGCCCCACTCTTTTGTTGGGGGGAGGCAAAGGGGGAAATGATGTGGGGGGAGGCTGGTTTGTGGGACCTGTGGGTCTCAGAGGGGATTGTGCTGGGATAGAAGAACCCCTGGGCATGTGTAGGGGAAGACATCCCTGGGCTGCCTTTAAACACATCATCATGGCATAAAACTCCTTTATCTGCAGGTCAGTCTCGTCAGGAGAACCAGAGGGTCTGATGGGAGGCAGGAGAGTCACAGTAGTACTGAGGGCAAGGAGGGAAATCTCTGGTCAGATGGCTGCAAAACTCCCATCAGCTCCTTTCCCAGAAAGTTTCATAATGCTGTGAATCCTGGAGGCATCGAGATTCACAGTGTTTCCACCAAAAATCAGTGGTGCCAATGGCATTGGCCATGAGCACTGTAAATGTGCAGGCAGAGCTCACTATGAGGGCACCTGTGCCTTGAATCAAGCCCCCTCACCTTTGGATGTGCCCATGTGACTGTATTTTAAAACTGCATTTTATGTATCCTGTCTGTGAAGGGAAAGGGAGTGCATATCAAGGATACTTAGAAAACATCCCTGGCTGCAAGGACTTATGTCACCTTCTGGGGGACTTGTCACAAAGCCAGCTACAGCAACATCTTTGTCCGTCAGTCATGTTGCTGTTAGTGAGTGTAAACACTGAACCCCCCAAGGTGCCAGGCAATTCACTGGCTTGCATGGCATGTGGCTCTTCAGTGTGCTGCTGCTGAAGGTGTTTGTGCTGTGGGAGCGGGGCCTTTAGTGTAATCCTAAAGCCAAAGGACCCCAAGTGTCCAGTTAGCTGTACAGCTGGGCAAGCTCCAAGGGTCTTACTTTCCACCCCATTCCTGTTACAGTTTCATTTTCTTCCACTTCTTACTTTTTCTATTGAATTAAAAAGCCATTATCTCTAATAATCCTATTTTTAAAATAGGTTTTAAAACTTCATGGGGCAGGAACAGAGTATCTCTTTTGTTTAGAGGAGCAAATCATTAAATCTTTACCAGACCATTCCTGTTGCAGAGCAGCTTAAAGAGACTTTTCTGGTGATGTTAAGGGACAGAACATGTTGAGACACCCGATAATGGTGAAGCTGCACTTATGGTGGGCAAGCCTGTGCTGACAGCAGAGGGCTGCTAGAACATTTGTACTAATGAACTTTCTTTGTGCTCTGCTTGTTTATCTGCTTTGTTCCCTTAAATGATGGCGCATTTGTGGATAATTTCCTCTGCTGGTGAGCTACCCCCATCAAGTTGAAAGTTGTCTATTTTTAAAATGCCAGCTGCCTCTCGGATAAAAAAGCCAGTGCTGATGTACCGTTGCTTGCAATGCATTATTCAAAGTCCTTTTTAGACTCTCTCAAATAAAGAGCTTCATTAATATTTCAGCAGTTGCTATGATTTCTCTCCAAGGGGGCTCCATTCCTTTTTCTCACTTGACACCCCAGTATTTCTGTGTGTAGTGAAGATGATTGGATTTCGAGTTACCTTTAGTAGAGCAAACTCATCATTTTCTGGAGGAAGTGGATCTTAAAAGAAAATCTGACCTTGAGGTTGGTGCTAAGCAGATACCTGGCATATACCCAGCGTCTTACCCCAGCCCTTGGAAACAGGAGTGTTTTGGAAGTGAAGGGGCTACTTTTGTGCACCAAACACCAACTGTTGTGTGTCATCACATGGACTGATCATTCCAGCTGGCTTTGCTAGCTTAAGGGGAAATAGGAAGGAGGATTGCAAAAAGAGAATCAGAACAGGTTGGATTTTTATAAGTAAAGATTTACTTAATAAAGTTTCGTCATTTAAATACTAACTCTATTTGCACTGATTTGAAAAACTCACTAAAGGCGATTTTCTTTCTTCTCTCTATTAGGTACAGAATCTTTGATAAAGCTGGACTTCTGAGAAAAAACACAGTGATTTCCTCACTTGGGGCACTGGTGGAAAGTCAGTAGAAGGCAGGACTAGAAAAAGTGATTTTAGCTCTAAAGAAGGAAGGCTGAGACAAAAAGTACCAACCATTCTGAACTCGCTGCATAGGAGAAGTTTTCTTAATTTATAGGCATCTTAATTCTTTCCTTGTGATGCCACGATAAAAGATTCCTTTGGCTTGATTGTGCATGACAGGTTTTAACGCTGGGAGATGGAGATCTACCGATACGGAGCTGCGTAATAATTTTAAAAGGTAGTTTCTCAATACATCAAGCAATTAAGTGTTTGAAGGGAAGACAAGCGTTCAAAGCTGTTGCTCACCCATGAAACAAGAGCAAGAGTGATAGTGATTGCTAGAAATCCGTGATGCAGTCCCCTGGGTGCACGTGAGCTACAGGCTGGAGTTTCCCCGGCAAATGGAGGCAGTGGAGGAAGGGATGATGAAGAGGTTGATCTAAGTAGGGTGGGGACCATCAGTTACCAAAGAAATAAGCAACTGCAAGCATAAAAGGGTTTAGACAGTGGGTAACTGGACACTATTTTGGCTGCCCACAGTGTGCCTGATTTGCATGTCAGGCAGCTCTTGCACTGTAAGGACTCCCATCAGGACAGCGTGCAAGTGGAAGTCCGTGGCTTTGCTTGTGAAATACTAGACATGCTGTGAGCTGCAATTGTTGAGCATCCAGAAAAATAAATTCTGCTTTGCTGTTGAAGAAAATTATTCTGACCAGGCTTGGTAAGAATAGCTTTATGTTTCTCTCCTGAGTCAGCAGTAAAGTGATATTCTGGACAAGAAATAAGTCTTGGGTTTCGGGCATTCTGTGGTAGGGTTTTTTTTTTTTTTTGTTTATGCTGCTGTGTTTTAAACTATGGTTCGTGTTTTGTTGCCTTATTCAGGGTGAAATTAAATTTAGTTTTATGAGGTGTGAATAATAGTTTTAAAAGTCCTGATCTGGCTTTCCCAAAATCTACGGAAGTGCTGTTTATTCCTTCAGGATGGAAGAACTAGTAGCTGCTGTTCTCAGAAAATTAAGATTTTGCACTCACATACACAGACACACACACTTCACTGGAATCATTCATGATTGTCCCAGTGTAAGTTGTTTAACATTTGAAAGAGGAACTTGGCTTACAAGCTGTTCAGAAGGTATAGGAAGCATATTGCACGGCGCTGGGAAGATGGAGGGTTTGCCAAAAGCAACGCTGGTATATTTTGAAATACTGCGTACTGGTGTGAAAGTGGGGGAGCAGGGTGGGCTAGGCAGTAAAGCCCAGCACCCTGTGGAGGTCGTTCGGCCCCCATGGGCTTGTGCTGAGCGGTCGAGCAGCCGAGGTGCAGGACTCCGGGTGGAGGTAGCAAGCTTCAGCACCGATGCGTTGTTTTTAACACGTTATTAGCGGGGTGCGCCCTGGGCAGCAGCACCCGAGGGGTGACCCGAGGCTGGGGGAGCTGCGCGGGGCAGGCAGGCTCGGCAGCCCCCGGCGGGTGCGGAGCCAGGGCAGGATTTGTGCCGTGTCCCTGTCACAGCCCGCTCGAGATTATCGTGTCACGCGCTCTACAGGCTGACCTTAATCTTTCTAATACGGGATCGCCCTCCCTGAGAGGGACAATAAACAACCCAGATCTTCCTGCTGATGGTAATGCGGTAAGCAAGCCCGTAGCTCCAGGGAGGAAGCGTTCACAGGGTGCTGGGACGTGGAGGATGGAAAGAGTGTCCTGGGGAAAACGTAGGAGAAATGGGATTGCTTCCTATTTTCCTTACTGAGTGTCCGTCAGGGCTTTTGGAATTAGCCTATGGGAATTCCGCCTTCCAAGATTGCTTTTCCTGGTCAAAGCAAACCTTTTCCCTATTGCACGAGGACTCCCTGAGGCACTTCAGCTGGCCATCACTTGCTCTTTCAAGTCACTGGAGATCTCTGCTTCTTGTTCCCTGTCCCAGGAGGGAGGGAAGGCGTTCCTTTCCTTTGTGTTCTGGCCCTGATACTGCTGCCTTTCCTTCAGCAAAGTGTAAATTACAATTAAAAGTCTATTACCGGTTTCCTGCTTGGTGTAACTGTGTGATAGGTGGCCTGCTTTTGCAAGGATTGCAGAAGAGTCCCAGCCCAAGGGACCTGTCCAAATGGTGTCTGGAGCCGTTGCTCCCATCTGGTTGTTAAGCATTTGACACTTATTATTTTACTGAAATGGTGGCTGCTGGAGAAATTGGGGCCTTTGTGTCTGAGGACTGGCCGATGTAAGAGCAGATGCTCCAACGGAGAGATGTGTGCTTGGGTCTGCCTGAGCTTGCAGACGGCTTAGCTTGGGGAACAGGAGCCAGATCTCTTTCAAAAACCCTTAACATTTGCTAATGGTAAATTTTTTTTTCCAACATAAGAAGCAAGGGCTGTGTGTGGGAGCAGCACAAAGGCAGTGGCCAAAAAGCAAGTTCAAGTCATCTGGGGAGACTTTTCAGGTGTCTTAATGGATCAGGTTAGCACATGCAGATGCGTTTTTGTAGCTTTAGACCCTCCTTTACAAAGTTGCATGTTTTCTGGAACTATTGGCACTGGTCAGCTCCACACACCATCCCAAATTTGGAAGGTTGAGATTTTTATCAAGGGACAAAGGTGTTAAGACTTTTGTGGTGGGACACATGGTTTTCTCTTATTCCTGTCCATTTTCCTTTCCTTCTTCCAAGTCAGCTCTGAAAAAGGTCTCCAAGCATTTCTTGCTGAGTCCCTCTCCCAAAGGGAAGAAGACTTTCTGCAAGCCTCCTTACTTCTATTTGCTCAGAAGGGGACCAGGAGATTTAGTCAGAAAAGCTGGTGTGGTTGGAGGACAGCCAAGCAAACAGACACTCGCACAAATCGGTGCTACTGATAGAGTGAGACACTGCTAGAAGTGACTCAGAGGAATTGGCTAATATGTCCTGCAGCTACAAAGGAGTGTACAGAGTAAAACGTTGTTCTCAGCAGAACATCTGATGATGCAGTAGGTAAACTCGTTTTTAATGGAAACTGGGAAGTGTGGCTTGGAAAAATGTCAGGCATAGCCTTGTAGGTAGAAATTGGATGCTATATTCTTGGATGTTTGCAAGACTGTAATGATTATTTAAGAGAGTAGAAAGTTAATTTGTTAATTAAATGTTCTGTCATCTTGCTCCTCAGAGCCAACTTGTCTGAGTCACCACTTATCAGCCCAGCTTCCTTTCCTACAAGTGTCACAAGCTTAAGTTTTTACCACGGCTTGATCTACATGTACTGAAAACAACTCTGCTCGTTTAAACCTGTGCAATATAAATGTTGCCTGTAGCATACCCAGTCTGGTTAAAATTACCTCTTTTGTGGGAAACATGTCAAAATTGTTGACCTGGCTTGGATTTTCTCCTGGAAACAACCACTGTACTGTTGATGGTACTGCAGAAATGCTGTTGATTTGTACCAATGGACAGGCAGAAAAGGAGTGTTGGAGTGTTGGCACAGTTTGGTGTGTCTGTAGGAGCTCTGAGAACTGAACTGCTGCAGTGTGAAGCAGAGAGATGGCACATCACAAGTGCCCATAGTGCAGAATCTACACTTCCTTCTGGTTTTTGCATCCCTGCCCTGGAGCTGGGGGTTTTGCCAGGCATCAGTGCAGTCCCACGCAGCTGCAGCCTCTTCACAGCCAAGTTTTCAGTGGAGATCCCAGCAGGGAAAGCTTATGGGAGGCTCAAAAATGTAACTGGGAGCAATGAGAAAATCCATGAAGCTTCTGGCATGCTGCCTCTTGCCTGGACAAATGTCTGGTTTTAAATCTCTTTGGGAGGATGTCAATTTGGAGCTGAGCTCTCCCAGCTCCAGAAAACTTTTGCAAGGTATCTCTGGCTCAAAGTTGCTCCTTGCTCGTGCAGGAGACAAGAAGGAAGGCCTTTTGCTTCTGAAACTGCCCAAGCCAAAAGGCTTTTGGAGAAAAATGCTGAGGAGAGCCTGTCCTTCCACTGGCCATCCCAGTGAGAGCTGGGGGGCTCAGTGCCATCCAGAGGTGTCAGCAGGACGTTGCTCCACTGCTCTTGCCGGCTTGTGGCCTCTTGCAAAAGCAAAGCTCTTTGATATTAGGTGAGGTGTTAGTAAAATATGTGCCCTGCTGATTTACAGCCCCTACAAGTGGATCAGCAAAAGAGGGAACGTAATTTTACTAAGTTTGTGTGTAGCTTCCTCTCTCAAAGGCTCACATGGTGCAAGTTTCTCCAAGGCAAGAAAGTGAGCCTCCTTCCTGCAGAATCTTCAGTAATGCCCTAAAGGGCACATTTCACTGGTACAACACAAAATGGCTCTTTTTGATAAGTACAGTGAAGATGCTATTACCACACAGTAAATTAGGCTTTGGGCCTGAAATGAAGTTATTTGGACTTTCTAACATTATTAATAGGAGGGATTCAAAGGCTCTTTCCCCTTTTTCTTTTTCTGCAATTTCCCCCCTTGCTTTCCCCCTTTTTGCTTTTATATCTGAAATTATTTAAAATTGCCACAGATGGACCTTCTGGACAGAATTATCCAAAACTAGGCAGCAGAAAGAATACCTCCTTGTGCTTGTACCCATTAGTCTAATGGGAGTGAGGAGTAAAACTCTTGGCCAGGCCTTGGAAATGTACCTCTGTGCCTATTTATTTTGTGTCCTATAGAGTCTTTACCTCCCATGAATGTTTTCTACTCACGAAAGGACAGCTCACTGACCAGGCTGAGCTGAGGTCTCATGTGCTCCTGCCCTCCCTCTGGATGTGTGACTGCTGCTGATTGCACAGGCCATTTTCCATAGTTTTATTGCCCTCAGTTTATGGAAACACTTGCTGAGATGTAGCTCGCGATGAGATTTACTTAAGTACTAGTACCCAAAGCATTAAAATAAAGAATTATTTTTAAAATAATATTTCAATTATTAAAAAAACACCAAACAACTAGAAAACAACTTTTCTGGAATAATTATTAATTAAACAGGTGGGAAACTCAATAGTACAGCTAAGGAGAAGGAAAATATAGTTGTTTTGTTCTGTTTTTCTGTCTTCTATAACAAAGTGCTTCCTTTTGCAAAAGGTATATTGCTTGCTAGCAATTCCTGTTGACCTGGAGAGCCTCGGACACCAACTGTGTCTGTGTTTTGCTGGTTCTCCAGAGAACCACTAACTGCAGTAGATGATTGTCTGAAGATACTGAGCTCATCTGTTGTGAGGACAGCAGTCCTGCTGCATGGGCTCTTGCCCACAGCATCTTGCATTACAAGCTTTTTGGAAAATGTGGTTCCTCAGTTGTGGTGAGGGGAAGACTGACTGCCTTAGGAAGCTACACAAATGTCTAGCTGGAAAGTACAATTTATCCTCAGTGCATTTCTCTGCAAAACCACAGTCCCTGGCATGATTTATCCTTGTATGACTAGTGCCATTATCTTTAATGGCTTGCATAATCAAGTTCTCACATTGTCCTACCCCTCACTGTATTTTACTTTGCTGCTCATTCTCCTCCAAGCCTCTGAAGTCTGCTATGTGCTGTTGTGACTTGGAACAAACCTGTGCTGGTTGACACAGAAATAAGTGCACAGGCTCTGCTTTTCTTGGCCATTTGGCCACCTAAGAAGCAAGGATGGCAGGCTTATTAATTTACCCCAAACAACCTCTGGAAGCATGTTTTTGATTAGAAGTAGTGTCAGGCACCATGAGAATCAGTAAGAAATAAGGGTTGAGACCTGTGAAGGATTTGTGTGATGTGCACCCAGCACTGGAGAATGATGGGAGCACTGGCCTTAGTCCAGGAGAAATGTGACCCAGTAAACTTCTTAAAAGACTGTTCAATCACTCTCTTTATTATGTCAGAGCATACAGGCTGTATACAGGATGAATGGCATTTTCATAACTGCTGCCAAAGGAAACGTTTTCTATGCTGCTGTGCAGTAATTTTCTCCACTTTGGAGTCCTGGCTGGCAGCAGAAGAGAGCTGCTCCTCACCTTTTCACAGGGGTGGGGCTGTAATGGGGCAGCTTGAAATGAAGTGAACTTTAGGGACACCCTTCACCAGTAATTTAATTCCATCAAGCCTAATCACAACTCCATTGGTCTGTATCTTTGCAGAGGAGTCCGTAGGCTTTCTGTAGTCATAGAGATCAGGAGCAAAATAATATAGGAAAAAAGTTCTTTTTGAAGAAAAGCACCGCACACAACAGATATCTGGATGGGAACAGCACTGTGGTTGCTTGGCTGGAGGTGCAGTGAGATGCCCTGGCACCCGAGGACCGTGGGCTCCTCTTGTAGCGAGGGGCTGTAGCATCCAGCTCCTGCCGTTCAGGCTCCTTCCCAGGGTTCCTCAGCTTCCCCTCCACTGCTGTTGGATGGCAGGGGCATCACTCAGACACCAGTGATGCATATTTCACCCCCACTTACCAGTTACCTACCCTCGCCATCCCCCTTTCAGTGCATGGCAGGAGGGAAGACCTTTCTCTGTTTCCCCAGTCTCACAGGCTGCTTGAAGAAGGATGTGAGACTTCCTAATCCCCTCCTGGCAGTGCTGTGGTGAGTAAGCACTGGCTGTGAGCTGCTGGCCACAGCAGCCTCGCTGGGCCAAGTCCTTGTGCTGGACTTTGGGATGTGAGGGTGATGCTCCCCTGCCCTGCCACTGAGGCAAGGCTGGAGAGGGCAATTCCTTTCACCCCTCTTGCTGTTTGTCTGCAACAGATGATCCAGCTTTGGCTGCTCTGTGCGGAAAGTTCTATCTCTGAGAATCAATGTTACTACTGGACATCTGCAATGATGAATCAACCAAGGAAAAATCCTCAATAACGTCAAAAAAAGCGCAGTGTCTCCAGGTGGTTTTTTTTAGTGCCTCAAACCTTTTCTCTAGCCTTTGCCCTTCCCAGTATTGCTTTCCCAAAATAGGTTTCCTGGGGAAAAAATTTTCCACTAGATTCATTCTGAAGCCAGAGTGACAAGCTGTTTATTTATTTAATTGTTTTATGTTCCAACCAATAAATTAATCTTCTCTGTGTTTGATTTTTGAGCAAGAAAAGCTCATTCAAAAGAAGGGGGAATGCATACCAGAGATGTGGGGTTCTCTTTTTCGTGTTTTATCAGCTCTTTCTTTAAATAAAAAGCTTAATTAAGCATACATTTCTCATTACAGTCTGTGTAAATATGGCACCCAAAGAACATGAATTGGGCTTGAGAGTAGTTCACTGTTCCTGTGGAGCCCATCATCTTCTTTATAAGAACAATTCCTGCATATAATTATTTTGTTATCCCAGTATATTTATCTTTTGCATCTTCATACATGACTCTTGGAGATTTTCCTGGCATTCTGACAGCCTGAGCTTCCCCAGCACTCAGACAATGGTTTTCTCAAAATCTTCTAACACAACATTAGATTTGGTATTTTTTTATTACTTTTTAAATCTACATTTGTTTTTTTAATGCATCACAAGCCACGGTGCTCACAGTTGTGTGTACAACCCAGCTGCACACAAAACAAGAATGAAATATGCAGGGTTCATTAGTCAGATGTGGTGAATGGCTTGAAATGTTTAATTAAAGAAAAAACAAAAAGGGGCCAGTGAATCAGATGTTCACGAAGTAATAGAGGTGGGGAAATAAACTTCATGAATAATCTGCTGTTTGAAATGTAGGCTCCCTGATTTGCCCACAGTTAGTTCCCACCCATGTCTTTTCAGGGATGATCAGTCAGTAAAAATATATGACATCCTCAACTTTTTATTTCTTATGGAAATTCTGATATGTTAATTCTTTTGCCTTGATAGTAGACCTTTTGTCCTTAATCTATTTTAAAATTAAGCATTTCTGGAGTCTACAATGTACCTTTGTTTAAGAATGTAATGCCCATATCTTTCCCAGCAATGGTATGGCCCTTTTATCTTAGAACTGAAGCTTTGGAAAAATCTATTTCCACTTAGGAAAAGTCTATTCCCACTTAATTTTTATGAACTAGCTTGCAAAGCCAAACTTGTGACATCCTTGATAATCAGCCCTTGCAAGATTAAAAAAAGCACGAAGAGCAAGTAAGTGCTTTATGTCTCTTCTTGTTGCTGTTAAATCTTGGTGTATTTTTAAACCTTTCCTGACAATTCATACTTCTTCTGAGCTTCTCATCAGTAGAGAAGTTGAACAGAATAGAGGTTATTTCAGCTAATTACAGGGTGACGTTATAGCTTGAAATGGAGGATGAGGAATGAACAAGCACTTTGAGTGCCCATATTCCATTTTGTGCAGGCATGTTAATAGCCGTATCTGTTAGTATATTTTTAAGGCTGTGTTCGGTCTCAATAGGGTGATGTTTGTCTGTGGGCCTCCCTCTTAGTCTGTTTGGGCCCAGTGTATTTCTGACAATGCCTGCACTGTCTCTGTGCCGTGAGCCGAATGGATGACTTGTGAAGGGGACTGAGATGTTATACTGGCTTGTCAGTGATGCTTTTCATTTGTATTCTGCTCAGGGGGCCAGGCCACTGAGGAGGAGACGTGCCAGAATGCTTTCCTTACGAGAACCCCTGCCCTCTTTAATTTTCCCTTGCACTGTTTTACCCCAGTGATCCTTTCTCTTTCAAGGTGTAACTGTTTCTGCAGCAAGGAGCTTGGCTTTAGATGATGAAACAGATAGGATGTGCAGTATACCTATAAACCAGTGAGTTGTGTTGGCATTTTATTTTTGGCTGTGAAATGTAGCATTGGGAAATAGAGAGCTGCATTGAGAGCATCTGGTGCCTGCCCTCTTCCTGGCTGTGAGGGGGATTTCATGTGGGCAGAGAAATATGAAGTATATTGTGGGAGTGTGGCCTGTGCAGAGCTGCTTCTGAAGCAATAGCTAGTTCAGGTTTTCAAGGAATGGAACATGCTCTTGGAAACTCGTTAATAAGGAGCTCCCAAAGTGCTGTTGTTTTAAATCCAAAAGGCTGGTTTTGTTCTAAATCTAAAAGGCTGCTTGTCTGAGACTTGACATGCTATTGCAGTATGTTTTTCCTAAAATGGTGCAGCAATGCATCCTCAGTACTGAGGTGATGTGTAGACAAGTGCAGTGTCCTCGCCTGCTCTGCCAGCTGAGACCTTCTTGTTAGAATCTTCTGGGTTGGTTCTGTGGTTTTCTGGAAAGTGAAGGGTGCTGGCTTTGCGTGCTGTCATCCTTCCTTGCTTTAACTGCAGCGGTTTCCAAGTGTATCACACGATGGTCCCGTTTATGGGACTGCTGATGCAGCACAGGGCCATCGCAGGAGAGACCTTGAGCCATATCCTTGTGCTCCACACTGACAGGGGCCAGGCAGCTCCAGCTCATTTCCCAGCAGCCAGTGATTAATGTAAACTTCAGCAGCACCAACTTTTGCCTTCTGCCATGTGAGTTGTCCCCACTAGCAAAAGAAAAGTCTGACTGTTCTGGTGTCAGCTCCAGTCTGTGCTGCTGTCCACATGCTGGTGTGACTTTTCTCTCCTCCGTCCATCCTGCAGCTCCCTTTTGCCCTCTGCCCTTGAAGACTCCTGTGTAAAGGCCAGATCAAACAGTCACCCTGAAAGGAAAATGCAGAACAGAGAAAAGGCAATTTTGGTGAGGATTGCAGGTCATATGTCGGGTCGAATCAGTCCCTGATGGAGACAGCAAAGAAAATGTAACATTGCAAGAGCAAATGCAGTTTGCTGAGGAAAGGTCTGTGGCTAGTTTTGATTGCTTCAGGGTCATCTGCATGGCTGCCTAGAAACCCTCTCTGCACTTAAACTCATATGGTGCCAAGCTCTTTCAAGTGAGGAAAATGAAAATCAGGAGGAGGTTGCTGGACACTGGCCAGGGCAAGTGCCTGACCATTTATATGAGCCAAGTTAGGAACAGGACAAAGCAGCTCCTACCTTGGTATCCCAGGGAGTGCAATGACATGAATGAAGATGCCCATTTCTTGTACTGTACCATTATTTTTTTCTCTGAGCCTCTCATTGTCTGCCTGCCTATCCTGGAAGACAAAGATCTAATTCTAGGTTTAGACAGTCACAGGTCAAGTCAGGGTTGGTTAAAAAATCCTGGGTACATTCCTAAGGAAAACTGTTTTCTCTATTCCCCTTTTCCCATCCTTTAGGTGTGTACTGGAAGCAAAGGTCTTACTTTCTTCTTGAGTTTCACTGGCTTTTGATATGGTGGGTGCTGTAGGATACTGGTTATGTTGCTGCCAATATTAGGGAGAGGAAATTCTTCTTTTTGAAGAACGTTTTGGATGAAGGCCTGGTAACCAAAAGGAAATTCAAACAAATTCACCAAATACACCTGGATCCATGCTAAACAAACACATGATGGCAGAGAAGGCCCTGATCTTTGAGGGCTGTGAATGAATAAAAATGGTTCCTAATTTTGAAACAGAGTGAAAAATAAATGCTGTTACAGCTAGAAAAGTAGTTATTTATTGTATTCTAGCAGGAATGTGGATCCTATATACAGAGCTAGAACAACCATGCAGTAAATCCTGTTACTTCTTCTCCTTCATCGGTGATGGTCGCAGGGAAGTAAACTTAAAGGAATTCACATCACAGAAAGTGAGGCAAGGCAGAAATAGTAGGTGGGCGTGTTTGGTGCGAGATTCATTTGGAACAGAGTGTCAGAAAGAGAGGTCCCAGCATCCTCTGAGCAGAGTAGGGGTGATCTGTTGAAGCCCCAAAGCTCTGTTGTTTCCGTGCATTACACATTTGTTCTTGTTGCAATAATCACCATGCCGGTGGAATTTTCTTACATAATTAGGAGGAATGTGATCACCTCCAACCCTGAGAGCAAATGAGCTTCTGCAGGAGCAATTCCCATCCGTGTGTGTGCTGCATACCAAGGGGAAGAGGAATACAATGGATTTTATGTGTCTAAGCAGAACACAGTGTGCAACTG
>JAYRBT010000001.1:109356325-109415393 GCA_036023395.1 Myiotriccus ornatus
CTGTGTCATTTTTAGCTAAGATTATTTTCAGCACTGATGGATGGGCAAATTATTTATACCCCCGACCTTCTGACTTGCATAATCTACTTGATAAGGAGGATAGAGAAGAGACTGTAGCAGTATACATCACCAAATGTTGTTTCTGCAGGAGCCAAAACTAGGGAAGGAGGGTACCAGATCCTGTTTGCTCTAGTGCAACACAATAAGCCAATCCACCATGGATTTGTACTATCTTTTAATAGATTTTTTCAAGTGTAGTTAGCTTAAATGATTTTAAGGTACATGCCTGATCTGGCATGTTATCCATTTCGATTATTTTGTTCTGTGGTGGTAGGAAATGTGCTTCCCCTCTCTGAAAATGATCACTGTACCTAAAGTTTGAGGGTTTTTTGTTGCTGACATGTCATTCTACAGCACTAGCACTTCTCTGGCAGTTTATAACAGCATGACTGTGGGAAAGGAGAATGAGGTCTCACATTTTGGTGAGCAGGGTGGGATCCAGAAGTCTGCATTACATCAGACTGAGAAAGACTGATTTTGACCTGATTCTATCAAACTCAAATGCTGACAGTAAGAGATGGAAACGTGAACTCCTTTTCGTGTCTGCAGTTGCAGAGCACGATCAGCCTGCCCTGCCTTTGGCTAGAGAGCTGGACAGTCAGTGTCTGGAAGTACTAATAAACTTTGGAGGCTTCTTTCAGAGTGTTTTTGTTTGATTTTTTTTGTTTGTTTGTTTTTTCAAACAATCAAATAAAGTGTTCAGGTTTGCTTACCATGGGATTTGGGTTGTGCCCTGATAGCCTTCCTGTGCAGCTGTGATCAGCCCTTAGACCACAGCTCTCCATCTTTTGCCTTTAATTCAAATTACTGGTCTGCATGGAGTCTCGTCTGATGCCTTCATACAGCCTCCTACTCTCCTATGCAAGGGTAAGGCCATTTATATGAAAAAGCCCACAGTGAACTCAGCAGGTCTGTGCTTGGATCTCTGTGGTGGGGCTCTGAACCACTAATCTCTCCTGTGGTTGCTGATGTGCATTTGGAAGCATGAAATAACATCATAAGGCCTTAAAGCTGATGCTGTCAGATAACTTTGCATTCTCGTCTTTCAAAGTCAAAAGTTTTTTCTTCAAAAATGTACATATGTTGTAATCCTGGACACCTTGTTTGTAGACATCTCTTCCCTTTGTCTGCCCTTTTCCATTAATTATTCAATGATTCATAAATAAATCAGGATGCAACTACAGTTTGGGAGATTTTTCAAATGTGGTTTATAGAATAAATTTGTTTGGTGCAAAAGATAGCTCTAAAACAAGACTGTGAACCTCAGATAACAAGACTGTAAACCTAAGCACCTGCTTCACACCTAAGTTGCCATAACCTGAAGGAATTTTTAGGAGGCAGTACTGCTTGCAATGTGTGATACTAGAAGTGTCTGCTGCCTGACTTAGTGTGGAACTAATACTTAGTGGCTTTATTTATAGCATGTAACAGCCTGATACAACACAACAAGCAGAACTGCTCTTTGGTGTCATTGGATTTCCCTGGTGTTATGGCTTAACAGAAGGATGGGGCCATCTCCTCACTGGGGCATTTGGAACTCAAACTCTCCAAAGCAATTTTCATTACGCTATACCATGTGCACTGAGTGTTTTATGCCGAGGCTGGCACAAACCAGTTTGTTGATGCTCTGTTTACCTTGTACTCCACCTGTGCTGCGTTCCAGATAGGAGGGGAAGGCATTGCGTCCTGCTGCTCTCATCACCTGGGAGAGGGATTATGACAGGAAGCAGAGCATCCACTGGAGCTGGAGCTGTTGGCCATATATCTGCTGCTCACATAGCTGATAATCTCCTACGTTCAGCACGAAGCATCCGGAACAAAGTGCTACCCACGCTGTTCCCCTGCTGACATCCATCGTTCTAGTTCCCATCTGCTCGCAGGTTTCCAGGGCATCAGCTGCCTTCCCAGCTGCTGGTCCTCTCACGGATCGCTCAGGTCCCAGGACAAGCTTCATGCAGAGTTGCCCACTAACTCATTCCCTGAGGGCTGGCAGATTACCCCTTCAAAACATGGCTCCTTAGACTTTTGGTTTTTGTACTTGGGTATAGGCGTGTATTCATCTAATGCAATGTATAAAATCACACATGTGGAACTTCTAGGAAAAAAATAATTAATTTGCCATATGCTATTGGTTACTCTGCCAGACTTCTCTCTCCTCACCTGATCTGCACTCTCAGTCCTGTTTCAGCCCTTGAATGTCATAAAGTCTTAGGTGTGTTTTTTCAGTCACTCAATCTGCCATAAAAAACATTTTTTTTTCCTCTGGACCTCTGAATTTCTCTGCTTGATGCCTGTCAAAGGTGCAATTTAAACAGCCATAGCTTTAATCATGTTCTTGGACTGCTCCTGAACAGGATTTATGCTGCAAGAGAAGTAGGAATTTTTCCTTTCCCTTGGGACTTGTAGCACTTCCATTACATTGGAAAAGACCCAAGATACCAATTTTTAACATTCTTACTCTCTTCACAAGAAAGTCTAAGTGTTCTACATCATGTAACAGACTTCAGCATCCTCCAAGCCTTGTATCCATCACATTGAAAGGATACAGAAAAATAGCTGTGGTAGGATTTGAAAAGCCATCTGATGCATTTCCAGAAAGGTGACATATGGATGATACAGGGTAGCTCTTTTTTAACATTTCTGTCTTGCCATCCAAACCCAGTTGTGGCTTTACCACCTGTGTACAATTCCACGGTTTCAAACTCATGCTGCAGTCACCTTGTATGCCCTCCTTCCCCATCACATATGCCAATTCATACTCTCAGACTGCTACAGAGTGACTTGAAGGGACTCTTCAAATTTGACAGGGACAACGTGGCTGATATAGAGCCTTTAATGCATCCTTCTGTATTTTATTCATCACTGAAAGGGGATTTGGAAAGGGTGGGGATCTGAATAAAGTGTAAAATGTTCTGCCAAGAGTATGATAATTAAAAGAGAGAAGATAGTAGTATATGTAATAATATTGTTACATGTGCACAAAGCAGGGCTGATCTCAGTGTTGGAAGCTGGGTGTTTCTGAGCCGTGTGCCTTTAAGACCTACATACTGCTGTTACATTACCTTAGGGCTTTTCTTTTGAATTTCCAGCTTCAGAAAACCAAACTTGATTTTTTTTTTCTCCTTCCTTCCCCTGACGATACGCTCAAAACCTGGAGGTGTTTATTTGAAAGAAGACTCCCTGCATATGAGATATGGAGCGATAAGACATGTTGTAGTAAATAGGGGTAGAATCATGTGGACATCACTGTCATAGAGCTGGCATGGCTGGGCTGACTGTCACCTCCCCTTTACCACTCCAGCTTCGTGATTTAGGGCAGCTACAACTAATTTTTCTCTATTGCTCCCTGACATCTCGTGGCAGCACCAGGTAATGCAGTTAATTGCTTAAAATTTTGCCAGGAGGGTAGCTCCGACATTAGATTTTGAAGCTTCAGTAGCTTTACTGGAAAAGAAACTAACTTAGCTGTTGGTATTGTATTTTTGAATGTTTTTTCCCCCTGGGTAAGAACACTTCTAGAAGGGTGGGTTTTGAGCAGGCCAAAACCTTCAATAAGTTGTGGGTTTATATATATATATATATATATGTGTGTGATGCTGGAAATTAAATTGAAAGCTTACATTGACATAGTTCATCCTGTTTTAAAATGTTGCCAGTGAAATTTCACTAAGAACTTCTTTGATGCTTAAAGAGGAAAAGGTATGATGCTTAAAGAGGATTATAGCAATGCTGCAGAAGAGATGAATGCCGTTGGCTGGCTCTTTGATGTTTTCTTGCTCTAACAATTAATTCCCCAAATGAGTTAGAGTGTGCTGGTTAGCTCTGAGAAAATGGCCAAGTCAGGAAACAAAATTATGCTATATTCTTAGCTAGAAAGAAATGTACTTTTTGATAGAAATGACTGAGTCCTTTCTATTCTTTTCCTTTCCTCCCCTCCTCAAGTTGAGACAAAAATGAGGATACAGCAAGCAAAATGGGCAGTAAATAGATGTGTGTGTGGCTGATGCAACAATATATGGGCTCACTGCAATTCCAGCACAGGGGCTCCTGTTTTGTGTGTGGCTGCTGAGAAGGTGTCAGTGAAACCCCTCCCAGCTGCTACTCAGGTGCTGTATAACAAATAACAAGGTTTCTCTGGGAAGACCACTAGCAGGAAGAGATGGATAAGGCACTGTTAACAGGAAGGTCGGCTTGCTCTGTAATGGTTTGTTTTCTATTCACAAGTTCCCCTTGTAATCCCTGGTTTTGCATTCTCTCTGGGTAGGAATGGTGAGACCTCAGTGGGAATGCAAAGTAATAGTGATTAATTTTGTATGACACACTGCAGATTGGACTGCTATTCCAGTTTCGGATAGAGAGCTTGAAAATCCATGTTTCTTTCCCTCTCTGATCTCCAGTTCCAAGATAAGAAACCAGCCTGCTAACACTGGGAATGCAATCCCCACAGCTTCTTATCTGTGCAGTGAGGAGTGCTGCATTCAGGAAGAGGTGTTTCCACCATTATTGCTGGTTTTGCACTCTGTACCATCTTGGCAATTCGTGTATGTGGATGGCATGGCATGATCAGCAGCTTGTCCCATCTTTCCCTGGCAGTTTAATGAGATAACAGCTACAAGTATCTTCTTTTTATTCTCTTCCTTGTTTTAATTTTTTTTTCTTTGCTTGTTCCAAAGCCCCCACATCCTACAGTCACAACCTCATGAGCAATAACATGCTCCAGCCATGTAGGACAGACAGGATCACAGGGCGTTTTGGGGAGAGCAAAAATGCTCCAGCACCATAGGAGATACGGTGTCTCTGAACCATCCTGAGGGACAACCCTTGAAGGGTTCTGGCTCGTGGAGCCAGCCTGTGACCAAAAGGACTGAGAGCTCCAGAGAAAGGTGTCAGGGTGAAAAAAAGAAACATCAGGATAACTTGAGTTTATTATCCCCATAACTTGTGGTTTGCTTTGGAAAGTTTTAACAGAGATCATGTCAGAGGAAGATGCCCAAATTAGTACTTGCTCCCCTCATTGTCCTGTTGCTGCTAAGACCATGAGTTTAATCCATTATTTTGGAATTATTTTTCCACAGGGACTTTGGTGATAATATCAGAACCTTTTTCTATCTTGACTGTCATTTCATCCTTGTTCGTGGTGTCAGTGTTTCCATGTTGTAGGAAACAAAGCCCCTAAAAATTAAAACCTACATTTTACAAGGATGTTTAGGAGTCTGAATTATACCCAAGTCTATTATAGCTTATCAGGTAAAATATTTACCATACGTGTTTTCCCACTGTGAAAGACAGCTAGACTTGATTAGATGCTTAAATGCTCAGATGTTTTGAATGAGGAATCAAGGGGAAGTTCTTGGTTGGTGGCAGAGGCAGCATTAAGGACAATATGAGCCCATGAACTGCTGCGAGGACTCATGAGCAATAAAACAGAGTGGGAAAAAAAAATTGCATTGTGCAGTCTTTTGTGTTCGAGGTGACTCAATCTTAAACCACATAGCAATAATTTTCTGCTCACTATTGAATGAGTGATCACATGAAAGTCTGCTCAGTCATGTGGTGGGGAAAGAGCAAGTGCCTAGATCCTGGGTTTTCAGCAAACCCAGGGGAGTCTTGGTCTACCTCCTGACTTGGAGAATGGTGTCCCCTTCGTATCAACTACTGTCTCCTCCCTGTGTCAAAGAGTAGTTTCTGCTCTCTTTCCTCTCAGATGGCTTTTATGTGAAGGTGAAATAAACTCTGTGTGCTGAATGTTAGATTTCATGTAGTACAACGGCTCCAAATCCTGCAGTGTGGCCCACACCTTAGCAGAGGGGTTGTTTCAGGTGTAGCACCCCTGGAGTGGTTACACCAGGCATTTCTGTATGAAAGTACTGATTTTGTCTATTTTAGTTACATTTGCTGCAATTTACCACAGGACAGCTCTCTGTGCTCTCGTACACACGTTATATGACTTGAGAACAAGTAGCTCAGCCTGCTTGTGAAAATGTTCCAGAACCGATGGCTTTTAACATCAATCTGGGGTAAATGAGCTCAGGAACTTGACACCATCAAGCCAGGAGGGGTTTGCAGTTGCTTCCTCTTTGTACTTCCTCTGCATTGGAATAGAAGATTTTGATTTAAAACCTTCATTTAACATTTGGGAGAGATTTTTTTTTTTTTCCTGTCTGGTTGTAGTTGTTAAAATAGGTCAAGGTTGAGATCCAGATCATCATAAATCACTCCCCTTTAAAGGCAAATGTTTTCCTTTGTGGCCCGAGGGACTGAAATCAAGTCTGACAAGGCGCACAGACCTGCATTTCATTCTTGGCTGTTCCTCACTGCCTCTGTCATATTTTTTTTCTCCATCTGGAGAGCGGTGCTTACCTTGCACTGCTGTTGTGGGGATTAATTAATCCCTCTGTTTGCACAGCGCTTTGAACGTGCCCAAACGAAACACTGTTATTTTAATTGCCGCGTGTCTCTGTGCAGCCTCCTGTGACAGCAGGGACTGAGGGCCGAATGGATGGGCAGAGTGACGCCCCTGTGCCACCCCACGTGCTGCCTTCTGAGCTCTGCCTGCCCCCTCCCAGCCAGCCCAATCGGAGGGGGACACAGGGTGTGACAGATCTCTGGGTTGGGCACAGGCTTATCAGGGCTTGTGCAGACTCCTGGGCTGTTTTCTGTGCCCCGTGGCTGAACCAGCCTCCGGTGGAGGAGCTGCCTGTGCTGGCGAGGAGACTGCTGTGGGAAAGCCTTCTTCAGCAAGACTGGCTTGCAGGTTGCATCCAGTACTGACTGCTAGAAATTTGGACCTAAATTTAAGAGCCAAGTGGTTATATTAGGCTATCTATTGGTGTTTGGAACCCAAGAGGGGATTTGGCCTTTGCTTAGAAGATGCTAAACTACCTCAGGATGATGCCCTACAGCATATGCAAACGTCTGAGAGCAAAGTGGTCACTTAGCCATCTTAAAGGTGCATTATCATCTATGGACGTAATCTACTAGGCATTTAAGACCATAAACCAGATCACTGTTGCTGTCTTTAGAGGGCCACAGGCTTTGTGTATTTTTTTTGCAGAGGGCTGTCGGACAAACTTGTGGTCTCACCTCCTTGAATTTTCTTTGTTAAGTGGCTGACCATACTTAACAAAGTATGTTTCCCCTCCTGTGGAGGGGAGGGTTGGTTCACAGTAAAACAGTGGCAGGTTAAAGGTGTGACAAGGATGTTAACCAATTGTAGTTACAGCAATAAGCATCTGCATACCAGTGATTGATTTTCCTAACATCTCCTTTTAAAAAGTATGTACACTAGTAAAGCATGTAGGGCTTCACAGATGGACTGTAAAAGAACAATAGAAACATTGTAGTGGTATTTGCTGTATCATTTCCTTCCATCTTTTCATTTGCTGTCTTACTCTATCATTCTTCTTTTTTATTTTGTCTTGTCAGTCTCTGTTTCCTCTGTTCCTTGCTGGCAAAGACATTTCCAAGTGAAAGTGGATGCCATCATGGTGATGTTCATGCTGTAGTGCCTTCACCTGCCAGTGGCCCATAGCCTTGGCGAGGCTGGTTGTAGGAGAGCTGCAGAAAATGCAGCCCACAAATGGACAAGGGACTGGAAGCCAGGTGGCAGAATTTACTTTGCTGCCAGAAGCCAGAGTTTACTTTGCTGTTATCATGATGGTGGATCCTTTTCCAGTGATACATTGAGGACACTTGGATGCCAGTGGGAGGAAGATGAGTATAAAACAACACAGAGAGGGAAAGGTCTCCAGGAAAACATTTGAGTTACGAATGATGTTCCAGGAAGCAAATTTAGGATGACAATGCTGCATGGACAGTGGTGTCTGTGGTCAGCCTGTTGTGACCTGCTGGAGCAGTGGTGTGGGGTTTTCCTTGCAAGGTGGAAGAGGCCACTTTTCTTAAGTTTCTTAAGCTGAAAAGCTGCTGCATAGGTGTAGCTTTCAGAAAATTCAGTTCAGGCATGAAAGAGGAGCTGTGGAGAAGGCTTGAACTACTCTGTTTCTCTGAGGAAGAAAAAACCTGATAGTAGCTACAAAAACCCATCAAGGAACACCACATTATGTCACTATGTTACTATGACACAGTGCAAACACCAGTCTGGCCGTGAAATGCTTACTACATTGTCTGAAAACATGTATTTTGATCATGTAACAGCTGAATTTCAGCCATCTTTATTGTGTCAAGTCTATGCTGCATTAATCATTCCTGCTAAATGGAAGTTTTGGTGGTAACTCAGCCATGGGAACCATGGTGTGAGACTTGTATGTTTACTGGGAAATCAGAGCTTGGAGCTGACAGACTCAGCTCGTGCCTCCCTTTGGAGTGATACCAGTGTCTTCTGAGATAAGAATTACTGTCATTTTCATCTTTCTCCATGTCCTTTGCCACAATTTAAAAGATTTATAGATGGCTTTTGATATAAAGCAGCATCTGTAAGAGGGTGAAGGATAATTGATTAGCGGCACAGCTGACTGCCTGTGCACGTGTCACTGCAACTATACCTACCTGTCGTCTTCATTTAAAACCCTCTGCCCTTCACTTTCTTCCTGCCATGGACTGTGTTTTACAGAATAACCCAAAGCCTTCTCGAGGGCACTCCCTTAGTCCTCGGTGTCCTGTTGGCCATCCCTGAAGCTATTTTATACCTTCTTGAGAGTGTCCCTCGCGTTAGCTACTCTGACACAGGCTCCTCCTCCAAAAAAAAAAAATAAAAAAATTAACGCAGCTGCCTTGGGTAATGTTCATTCTATTAATGTGCTTTGCTGTGATAAGAGGAATGACTGTCACTTGAGATAGCTGAAAAAGGAATTGAAGAATTTATTCAGCAGAGTGCAAATTGTATTGCTTTCTCTTCCAGGGATCCAGCAGGTACTGGTGGTTGCTGTGAGGTGGAGAATTGCATGGTATTGGAGACATGACTGTGATCCTCACCATATGCATGTTGTGCCTTCATCCTTCATTGCTTTCTCTCATCTCCTTCTTTCCCCAAAAAGTGAGAGGAAAGAGGCCATTGTCTTTTATTCCCTGACTGATGGAAGAACAGCCTTAACACTTCTCTCTCTCCCTGTGCATTGCGTCCTTGCTGTTAAAACCTCTTGTAGACGCCTTTCTGCTGCCCTTACTGCCCAGCCTAACAGGGAACCAGAATTCCTTTTCATCATCCCTGCCCAGGACCTTACCATTCCGGGACCTTGTGCTTGTGGTAGGAGGCTGAGCCCACATTCAGATTCTTCCACCTCCAGCTGGGGGAAACCAGTGTGCCTGTGTAGCTGGGGCCCCTCGTGTGGGGAGGCAAAGTTCACATCTTGTCTTTCAGCAGAAATCCCCAGGCACTCCCACACAGCTTTGTCTTTAAGCTCAGCTCTCACTGCCCTGGGTTTGCTTTGTATTAGTTTGGTTTGGTTTGGCTGGGAGGGAGGGAGGAGAGTGGGAGGAGTAATTCTCTGTGGCCAGTGGGTTACCCTTCCTCTGGCTTTACTCTTTGTCATGATGCAGCTGGTGGTGTGGGAGCTGTGCAGCAACGCTTGGCTGAGCAGAGATGTCACTGAAGCCTTGCCAGGTTATGCAGTGCCCTCTAGGACACAAGCAAGGCTGCAGCATCAGTGTCTTATCTTCAGCCACCTACTGTAGCTCTTTTGTCTACGGGGTCTGTCATGCGCTTGCTAGACCCACCAAAGCCTGATTGTGGTTTCCAGTTTCCAGGATGTGAGGCCTTGGTCAGATCTCTTTGGCCTGGGGAACATTGCATGACCTCAAGAAGGCAATTGCTTCCAGCAGGAGCAGCCCAGACTGCAGCTCCATAGGGTCTGGCTTGGTCATTCTGACTGTCACATGTGTCTCATCTCTCTGCTGCCCTGAGCAGCTCTGTGCTGTGCTTTGCATTTGAGATTGTTCTGACGGTGGCCATCAGTGTTGGAGATGACAAGATGTGCTGGAGCAGTAGGTGCTCTCCCTTACAGGTGTTGCCTGGTGCACTCACCGCCTCTCTCCTGCTGCCCCATTTCTGTTGCCTCCTCGTTGTCAAAAAGAGGTGCTGTCAAGAAAACAGGCTTGGGAGTTAGAAAATGAGATGGTTTTGTCTTGCTTCCTTCTTCCCAGGAGGCAGGAGAGAGAGGAGAGGGAAGAGGAGGTGAGTGGAGAAAGCAGTCTGATGGGCTACCCATGGGTGGGCAGTTTTTGGTGGGGAATGTTTACTTGTGCTGCTGCCATACTGCCAGGAGGTGACTGGAAAAAAACACAATCCCCTTGGGAGCTGGCCTGGGAGCAGAGGACAGGAACACCCTCTTGTTTTCCAGACCAGGGTCCAGAACCAAAGCAGGACCTTAAGCCTCTTGAATATACTGATCTGGGGTTTCGTAGGAGAAAGCTATTTGAGCAAAACATACCAGGTTTAGTTGTGAGTTTATATGGGGTGAAGGGAGGATGGGCTTCATGTTTAGTTCTGATCAAAATATTTTTAGAAGGAGGTCAACTACATAGAGCATTCCTAAGCTTTCATTGCCCTGCTACACGTCAGTCATTAGAAATGTCAAATTTTGGTTGTCCATCACCTCTAAATTGAAATAAAGGACATAAATTTCATTAGGACATATTTACTGTGCTCCCTCACTACCTCTTAAATGCTTAAAGTTGGTTCACAACTGGGTATTAATAATTGCATTGTATTCATTTATTTTTAACTTGACTCTAAGCCTGAAAGCAACCAAGCAGAAAAAGTATTTAATAACCAACAAACTTAGAGCAGTACACGTAGACCAATGCTGTTAGCATCCTTCAGCAGAAAAGATTAAGTGCTGCTGTCGTCATTTAAGCTTTGGGGGGTAAGAGGAAGTGGGGGAAGGGAGAGAGGAGATGTCTGATCCACTTAATGCAAAGTATAAATTGATGTCTTTTTAATTTTCTTCTTATAAGATTTACCACTTTACATGTAAATACCAGGCAGAACTGTGGCTGTGTTGGATTTCTGATTCATATGGAGAATGTGTTCATCTGCTGGAACTTAACTGATCACACTGAGTTAAGGGGGAGGATAATAAAAAGCTATGGAGTGAATAATGGAAGGATTTAAAAATGAGGCATGGGGGGCAGATAGAATACAGCGTAATTTTGGAGCTAAAACTACAGTTGAGATTAACAATATATTTCTGGACATCTGGCTGATCTAAAGTCTGTGTGACAATTATCTTGTAATTGTTAAACCTGCCGCCTTTATGTATGGGATTAGGTCTGTTTAAATATGCATGCAAAAAGCAGAATGGTTATTGATTCTGTGCAGCATAATTTGTGTGGATCTTAGTTTGGAGTCAAATGGGGTTTATTTCTACTTTAGTTCACATGTATTTGGTTCTTGTTTAGCTTTTTTTTCTCAAATACAATGTGAGAAAAAGCATGTGTGAGAAGCTTAGTGACAGGAAAAGAGTTTAAAATAAAAGTTACTACTTTTAGAGGAACTGATTTATAAAGGAAAAATGGGCATCTTATTAGCTACTAAAAATGTATCTTCTGAAAAATTGTGTGAAAATTAGCATCTAATAATCCTGCATCTGTATTTAATCCCTTTCACTGCTACAGATCTTTTTAATTAAAGACTCTTTTGTCTTTACGCCAATTAGTCTGAGATCCTAACCTTTGTGCGTAATAAAAATGGTTGCAGGAGGTTTGCTGACATCCTTGGTGATGTTCATAAAGAAAGAAAACTCCTAGGAAAAACACATTAATATCAGGCCCCATGGAAACACTTGAGCATTTCATTAGCAGTTGTAAGCTGGAGAGACAATAAGCCAGAGGGAAGGCTTTATTAGGGAAGAGGTGGTAAATGGAAAATTGGCAGCAGAAAATCAAAGTTTGATCATGAATAGCCCCTCACAACTGCAACAGCATCTTGTTGTGCGTGTGTTTGCATCATGTTCCATCATGCCCTGATCACAGCTATCTAAGGCCACGTAATAAATAAATAACCCTACCTGCACAAGCAAGAAAAAACCCAATATGATGGCTCAGAGCCAGAAAAAGCTGCTCTGCAGCCATCTGCTCAGCATCAGCCCAGCACCAGCCAGCGCTCTGTGAGTGGGAAGTACAGATCATTCCTCGAGGCCTGGTGGTCAAAATGTCACTGATTTTATGTTCTTTGTGGAGTATATTAAATGTGATCTTTCCCTTACAGCAGCAGTCTCCAGTGGTGTTCTAGTTACACATCTACATTAAAAATCCACTGTAAATACGTTGTGTCTATATTGAAAGGCTAAGGGCACAGAGTTGAAATATTGAATATTTTGGTTTGCTGGCCTAAGATGGTATAAATGGAAAAACTGAACACATGTCAAGGGATGTAAGAGAAGGGACAGATCAATGCTGAAATGAGAGTGGTCAGGAAAGGTGATGTGTCTGTACAGGAACATTTCCAAAGATGTTTAGGTACCTAAAAGTGCAGATAGGTCCTGGGGTTTTCAGATTATCTGGTTATTGGACCTCTCTGTGATGAAAGACAGTCTTTGGAAACTTGGTGCCTATTTTCTACTGCATTATCTCTTCTGAATATCTTGGTGCTTTTGAAATTTACCTATTTACATGCTGGGCTTTTTATAACCCATGCAAATCTGGTTTATAGCATTTACAGAAGCAGCTGCCTCTGTATTTTAT
This sequence comes from Myiotriccus ornatus, assembly GCA_036023395.1. NCBI lineage: Eukaryota > Metazoa > Chordata > Aves > Passeriformes > Tyrannidae > Myiotriccus > Myiotriccus ornatus. The sequence goes on from JAYRBT010000001.1 coordinate 109,369,025, forward strand.
GTTCTGCCCGGTGATTCCCATTCTTGGCACAATCTTTGTGCTTTAGTAGTGTTGACAGCCAAAGTCAGCACTGGGGTTTTGGACTAAGAGATCGAAGAAGGAAATAGAGGGCATGGGATCTCACAACTCTGGTTTAGAGTTTAGATACCTAAAATCTGTTAAAATAAGTGACCTGTAGTAAACTAAGTGGGAAGCAGTGGTTTCTGCAGCAGTTGTGGTGTTTGTGGAGACTCTCTGTGGGCTCCAGTGATCCTGACATGGGGTCACACACTGGAGTTTGAGAAGCTTCAGTCTTCTGATGAGGATTTCAAACAAAGACAGGAGCTTGATTTCTCTCACCCACTGTGTTCCTTTAGTAGGTTTTGCTGCCACGAAATACATGTGTTACACTCATCGTCCAGACAGTGCTGTGGGCATTCACTGCTGTTCATCTTGAATGCAGGATCACCAGAGCTCCTAGGCAGTATGGACCACTTCAAGCTTTAGTCCATTGCAAGGCTTGGGTTCTTCTCTCTGTTAATTGCCAGTCAGGCAGAGGGGTGGGACTGGAGGGCAGCCTAGTTTAGAAGACTGGTTATTGGTGTGTTTTAACACTGAAAAAAGACCTTACATAAACATGTATTTTGTAGAATGTAGATGTTTCTAGAACTGCAGAAATGCAGGATGGAAAGTGCCTCCTGGAGGAAAGAACTTGACTCTGCTACCACTGGAACTACATCGTCTGGTGCCTTTGTGTGTAGACCAAGCTCCATCTCAGAGATAACTGGGCTGTTGCCTCCAAATCTTGTTGAAAGGCTATTCAGAAACTCATTTGTATGAGGAGTTAAACACCTAATTTTATCCTGAAACAGTACAGTTGTGGCTTTATACCCACGTAGTTCCCTGTCAGTAAACAAGGGAAGCCAGCTGAGCTCAAAGGCAGTTGGACTTATTCTCAGGTATCTCTGTGTTCACCAGAGCAAGCCACATTCTTCTGTTCCTTCTTCATACAATGAGCTGATCAGAGGAGGCAGAACCGAGCATTTTTTTAGGTCTTTCATGCTCATTAAGTCATATTTGAACATGTCCCGCCAGAATCATGCTGCAGAGGGGATTTCTTCAGTGCTTTGTTCTGTAGCACCTGTATTTCCATATGCCTACTGGAAATACATCCTTTGCACAAGCATTTTTCATACCTGCTTTGCATTGGTAACTAATACTCACCTTCTGAGCAGCTGGTACAGGTCTTTCATCTGTAATTCCTGATGACTGAGACCAGGGTATGTCAGAAATCTGACATTACACAGTTAGTCAGCTTCCTTCCATTTCAGTGTGAAACGCTTCCATTTCTTCCAGTGTCCTCTGTGTGACGGTGCTGGCCATTTTTATTACAATAAACTTTCCTTAGGATGTTCCTCATTTTTCCTAACACTCAAAAAATCAAGTCAGCTCCAATGTTTGCAGAATTTCTCTAATAACTTCTACTGGCAAAGGCTATTGCAGCTTTCCCTGTGTTGCCAGCTCCTTTATCATCGGGCTGTTTCAGTACAGCTTTTTTTTGTGTTTTCCACGTGGTGCTCTGTCAGCAAGTTTATTGAAGGGAACTCAGATGGTTCCAGAAGTATTTCTGTTGTATAAAAAGTGAATCAGCTTTTCAGAAAGAGTTACTCGGGTTAACTTAAAATAATTAAGCTTCAGTGAGCCTTGGTTTCTGCATGGCCTTATCCCACTTCATACTTACCTCTGTGCCTTCATTTGATAAAGCAAGTAAAACAAGCTAGAAAAAAAAAAATTATGTTCTTTTGGTTTTGGTTTTTGATTGCTTGTTTGTTTTTGTGGTCATAAGAGGACATCTTTTAAAATTAATAAAATATTTCTTTGCTTCATTTAGCTGAAGTAATGCAGATGATGCTGCTATAGATGTATACTGGTGATGTGGATTTGAAAATTAATGCTGTTGAAAGTGTTGAAAGGAACATTTTCATAATATTATTGTATTTTGATAGGACATTCTGAGCTTACAGTGAAAATAATACTTTTCTGATGGCTTGTTGCCAGATGCCAAAGCATTCCAAAAGGTGGAGGCAACAGCTCATACCCAGTGGTATGTCTGATGGTAGATGCTGCAAGAATATTATTTTGTTTTCAATAAGTGGGCCCTTGTTTTCCATTTATGTTGGCACTTTATCAGCTTGGACAGTGAAAATGATATCTACATTTTCTAATAGGTTTTACTTTCTTCTTATATTTTCATTCTTAAGCAGTGCAATACCTGTAATGATGCATCAGGGGTGTATTTACTTATGTTGACATTAAAATAGCCATTTAAATGAGGAAATATTTTCTTCAACACATCTTCAGCACAAGCGTAAATCTGTTTCAGGAGCACTTGCAGATCTGAATTTATCAGCATATTTGATCAAAGTAAGTTCAGCTTACTTTGCCATGTTGGCACAAAGGGGATTTTGGCTGTGTTTGAGCAGTCCTTTTTTGGGGGAGAGGGCAAAGTACGTAGAAAGGATTTTTTTTTTTTGTTATGATTTAAGCATGGCTTTGCTTTAAAGGATACTCCTAATTATTTTTTATATGAACTAGGAAAGGGAGTAATACAGTGTAGTGGAAAAGAGCTGTTCTGTTCTACCTTTCTGTCCTCAGCAGATCACCAATGGCTTTTGAGTCTCCCTCCATGGAGGAGATGTAGAGGCACTGAAATATATGGCACCTTCCACATGGTTTATTGTTGGCTTCCCTTTGTGTTGGACTGGCATTTAGAATAGAGCAAACTTAGAATCATGGAATCATTAAGATTGGAAAAGACCTCCAAGACCATCAAGTCCAACCTTTGACTGAACAACCGTGCCAACAAAACCACAGCACCAAGTGCCACATCCAGTCGTCCCTCGCATACTGTGGAGCCCAAGTCCCTGGAAGAGCATCTCTGGAAGGGGATGACCAGGTACCTATGAGGACTATAAAGGATGGAGATGGAGCAAAATAGCAGGCAAATATGAAAAATGATGAGGGAAAGATGGCAGAGCGTTGCTAAAACAGTTTTGTTTATTTTTCATTGGTGGATGAAGAATATGTACCCAGGCTGCTCCCTCCAGATAACAAATTTCAGCTGATTTGCTTCAGGAGAATGTTTGCTTTTGAAGATTTGATTTGCTTGCATTTATTTATAATTTTTATACTGTTTTCCTGTATTTATTTATTTATTTATCTTCTTTCTGTTCTTGCTCTTTCAATAAGTGGCTGTTCTGTTGTCAACTGTAGCATAAAACAGATAAGTTTAAACTTCTCCCAAGCACTGAGCATCTTAATGTACCTCTTAGAAGTATGCTGGCAATAATATTTATGTATAATGGGGGCAACATACTTGTACTTTGGGAACATCCTCACCTTCTGACTTGCCAATCCACATGGGCCATTTTAGTGAAAGGGAAACTATCACTTGAGAACTGAACCTGACCTAAAGACAGGATAAGACAAAGAACAAGACTAGAGCCATAAGATGCCCAAGTAAAGAAAACAAAAGAACTGTGAAGTTCAGGAATTTTTGTCTAAGACTTCTGAGAGGTGGGAAGCAAAATAATGAGGCAGAACTTTCTAAATTATATTCTGAACACTCCTAAATGGAGATAAGCCCTAAATCAGTATTTTATGTCCCAGCAAGAAGAACCCAAGAGATGTTGTGTGAACCAGGGCAGCCAACATCTCCTGGCCTCTCTGGTGTGGTGATCCTGGCCAGACTAGTTGGTTGGACATATGTGCCTTGGCACGTATGAGCACTTGAATGTGAGAGTGTCAGTAAGTAAAATCAGCTTTGGAGTTTCACAAAATAAAATCACCTTCTTATTCCATGAACTCTTACACTGAGTTTTGTTGCACTAATCTACACCTGTAGGCCAAGCCTTGAAGTCCAAGAAGAGCTTACATGCTGAGGAAGCCAGTGATGGTATAGACTCTCTCAGAGAAGTTCCTTTTACTTCTTGGGCTGTGCCGTCTCCTCCAGAGGCTGATTTTGGAGCACTCCTTGTTGGTGACACTTAGATGGAAATAACGTGTTTTTGAAGAAGCAGAATGTGCTGGAGCTGATTGTCACAGCTGGAAGCAGCATTCATTTTCTCCCTGTGAATCCTAGGAAAGTACATGATTCCCAAACTTTAACTTCAGCAAAGTTCAGGCAGGAGGGCTCCCCCAACAGCCTGGCATGCTTGGAAGCCATGAGGTCCTTCCATTGATATAATCCATGCTAAAATAAAGGTCTTTCTATTTTTATCTGTTAATTACATAGGAGGATGTGTTCCTTTTGTATATAGCCTGGAGGTTGGAAATAATAACATTATTATGTGTGTTAATAATGTGGTTGGAAACTTGAAATGGAAAAGGTGTGTCTGGTCTTTTACCATAGTGTTTGGTGTCTAGTTTCTTATTCTTCTTATTCTTATTCTTATTCTTATTCTTATTCTTATTCTTATTCTTATTCTTATTCTTATTCTTATTCTTATTCTTATTATATGTGAGTGAGCACAGCAATTTTATTTCTGTTGCCTTCCTTGCTGATACTGCTACTTTTACATTGCAGGTCTGCCAGGCTCTGATACCTTAAACTTAGAATAGCCCATTTGGTAGGACACCATTGTGCTGGTGTATCATTCTGCATTAACAGTGAGCATCCACTACAGCCAGCTGGAATGGCAAGTTTGGGAGCTGCATCCCTCTCTGGAGCCAGTCACAGTACAGTCTTAGTGACAGCTGCTGGCAGTGCGTAGTAAGAGCTGGTGAAATAAAATAAGAAAGCTTGGTAAATGCATGTAAGAGAGTAATCAACTAGGAATTTGTGTGGCTGATGCTCAGCCTGTTAATGTTTTCTATTTTCTCTCATTAGTAGGTGGTTCCCCAAATTGGAACCTTTAAAGAGCATAGATGAGGCTTGAATAAGATCAACAGGCAACACTGCAACCATGAATTTTACAGTAACCAGTCAAATGAAATAAAACAGTTTGATGTGTATAATAACGGTAACATTAACTTGCCTTACTGCTAATATGAATGTTGGTAAGATAAATACTGAATATCTGTAAAGAAACTACCATTATTCTAGCATGAAACCTCCCTTCAAACTGTAATTCTTCTTGAGAAAGAGGTGGTGGTTTTCTTTAATCTTTGCAACAGGCACTCTACTCTGAATAATTTCCTTTAATTGCTGTTCTAAAACATATAACAGGTTTTTGATGCCTACTTTTGATATTTGTCTTTTTTCTTTCTGTTAATTGCAGTACTTCCATTCAAGCTTGAAAATTAAATTGCTTCCTCAATGTATTTCTCCTCTGCTGTGTGTAAACACAGGATTTTTTATTAGCCCTTTTTCCAGGGGAGCTGGAAGTGCACCGGCACCGAGCACACGGAGAGGCTTTGGCCAGTTGTTGTATTACAGGTGCTTTAAAGGAAACTTGGAAGAGCTGCCACGCAGAACAAACCTCATCTCCTCTCACTCTGGGGAATTTATCTTGTGCTTGGGGACTGAAGAGCGGCACCAAAAGCCAGTGGGATGGTTGCTCCCCTCTGCCTTTCCAGTGCCTGCTCTGACCAGCTCAGAAAGGCTTTGCAAGTTGCACTCTGAACCTGTGAGTGCCAGAGCCAGGGATCAGGCTAAAGTCCTCATCTCTCCTTTCATTCAAACAATCCACTTACTTCATTTATTCACATTGACTGCAGATTTGGTTAGTAAGTATGTTAACTCTATATCAAAACCTGATTAGAGCTGATGAGAAGAATAGGAATAAAAAAGTCTTAAAGTATTTAAAAATGATCATCTTTCATAGCAGTAAGATATGCAAAGTCCTGTACAACTTGGTCCATCTGTCATTTAGGTCATCATTGTAGTTGTTTCTAGAAAAGAAAACTTGAAGGAGAAAGGAGCAAGTGAGCCTCAAGTATTATATGTAGAAATCTAAGAGTTTGATTTAAAACCTGATAATAATAACCCATCCCTTTTGGAAATCCCACACTGCAACTCAAGTAGCAGGAGCGTTCCTGCTCAGTTTTTAGGTATTTTGCTGTTTTTGACAAAGGGTGTTTTACAGACCAGATGGAGGGACGTGGGCAGGGATGGATGGTCTGCAGATGGAAGCGGCAGCCGTTGCCTCCCAAGCTCTTCTGTAGGGACTCGCAGCAGCTCAGCCAAGAATCACGTGGGTATTTGTCCCTGTGCTCCCACAGGAGCTGTGGCAAGCTTCAGGATGGGATGAGGGAATCCTGCATGTGTCCCACAGCTTCTGGATCCACACCTAAACATAAGATGAGTGCGCAAAACATTAAGTGGTGGGTGACCTATGGCTGGAAAGCTTTCCTGATGGCCTCACCATCCTGATGGAGGATAGAGCTGCAGGTTAGTTTGTGTTTCAAAAGGGCATTAAAGCACCAGCAGTATAGTTACATGTGTGTTATCAGCAATCCGGTAGTGTCACTTGGTATTGTGATTATCTGGTATTTTTTAAAGGTTTGTTTTGGTTTGTGTTGTATTGTTGTTACATTTTTTTAAGAACTAAATACCTGGGTTGAAACTTTTTAAGTTTTATTCCTCCTCTGGCTGACTTCTTTTGGTTTTGTTTCAGCTGGAATTTAGCAGTTTGAGTCCAACCTAGATAAACTTTTTTTTCTTTTCCCATGAAAACACATATAGTCATTCAGACTCAAAGGTGTCAGTATTTTAATTAAGCAGCTCTAAAGTGTATCAAAACCAAGCTCATATGTGAGGAATATGCCTTTATTTTCAGACACATACACAAGTACAACACCCTTAAGCAGGCACTCCTGTATCTCAACCATTTCAGCATCAGTACATGTAAATGTAAAGGAATATAAAACACAAATCAGTTGTTTCTTTTGATTTCATCCAGGGAGTTTTGGTGAATGGTTACAGGTCATAAACTATTTTTAAACAATATTTGTAATCTATGGTGTGGGGGGTGATTGGTTTGAATTTTTATTCTTGGCAATGTTTGTATTTTAATAAGATGGTATATACTACAAGGCCAGTTCACTGCAACCCTGTATTAAAAGCTATGAGCATGTTAGGGCATTGTAGCTTCTTTTCTCCAGTCCACTGAAGCTGCCATGTCATCACTTGCCCCTTTCTTCCAGCCAGCTTCTGGAGCACACGTCTTTTTTCCACTGAGGATAAGGATAATCTGATCTCATAGCTTCACACACACAGAGCAGAGCATCACCTCCTGGAATATCCAGCTTGCTTGCAGATAAAGTTGTTGCATCCCTCCTAAACTTGCAGTGAAGGAAGTTGATGGCCACTTTATCTGGCAGCTGATCTCGCACAGAAGGCCCCAACATCCACATGGTTTTTTTCAGGGGTGTTGTGTCTGATTTATCTGTAGGCAGGTGATGATTTTAAGGATTGCGTGTTATGAAAATGCACACTTACACATTTTAAAAAACTTTTAGGAGTTAGTTACTGGCAGCACATGGTGTCTGTCTACTGTGTGGGCTCTGGATGAACTGACAAATTTGAATTTCATCCGGCTTCTTTCTCCTCCTTTTAGCTGCCAGGAGGATTGGAATCAAGAGAACAACTTTGGTTATTAAATCCATCTACCAGCAGTGCAGGAGAGTTCACAGAGCATCTGCATGCCATGATCCATGGGAATGCCTTCCTGTTGGGATTTGGGGCAGATATTTCCTTCCTCTCTCTAAAAAAAACCACATTTGAATATTGAAAGCGACTTCTGGCTTTGACTTTGGCTGTTTTAGCAGGAGTGACATGTGAAAACCAGATCTGTACACAAATGAACAACAGAGCAGCAAGAAAACTGTTACGTAGACAGAGAGACAAAGTGATGGACCTTGACTGGGCAAAACTTGGTTATTTTAGAGTGGAACAAACCATGCTTTTGCCATCCTTACCCTTGCTCAGTTACCTCTTTTGCTTCCTTGACTGTGCTGCCTGTGTTTGGGAGGAGGAACAGTAGCCAAGGTGTGGGTAAGAGCAGATAGAGAGGATTATGGAGAACATCACTGGTTTTGAAGGACTGACTTGGGTACGCTGAAACGAGGACATTTACTTTCTTGTGATGGCCCACGTGGGCTGTACAGCAACAGAGTGGGGATGCACCGTGAGTGCACTGCTTCCAAAAGCAGACCAGAGACCACTGGAGCATGGTGCCTGGAAGAGCTGGAGAGGAAAACATGGCTCATGCTAAAGGAGAAAAGGAAACCAGAAATCTTAATTTTGAAAGAAATGTGTCCTTCTCAAAAAAAACCAAACCAAACCAAAACAAAAAAAAAACCACAAAACAAACAAAAAACCCACAAACCCCACAAAACCAAAAACAAATAAACAAACAAAACAGCAGTCCCGCAGTAATTTTCCATAAAAAGGGATCAGTACATTAGAGGTTTGGTTGCAATAATCCTTGTTAAACTTTAAACATACCCCTTATCATTACATGTGCTCCCAAGCTGATTTTTTGATGGATTGAACTGACGTTAATGCTGCAGCTGATGACCTTTTCGGCAGAGGCAGCCTGGCATTGCACAGATGGAAGCTCGGATCCACCCTGGCCTCCACCTTCCTCTTCACAGGCTCCAGCCAATTAGGTATTTTGTGGGACCCCCCAGCTCTGCACTTGTGCTGCTACCCAGCAGCCCCTCTCCCATGGTGAAGGGATGAAAGCTGCCCAGCTGTCATCTTTTGCCTGCTGAGGTTGTGTTGCCGGCTTCACCTCCTTCCCTCCCACCTCTCTCTGCTCAGAGGAGGAGGCTGCTCCCAACCTCATTGCTCTCATTTCCTCCCTAAGTGCGTTCACGGCCAGCGTGCACCCGCTTTGTTCCCAGCTCAGCTGTCCTGTGGCTTAAACAGCTCTCTCTTGTCCTTGGTGTGTAATCCCCTTAACAGGCAGATTTATATCCCCTCACCCCTCCTCATCCCACTTCATGCAAGGCTTTGAAACCACGTGTCCCGCCTCCTGCTGCAGAGTCTCTCCATTGCCTCGTCATCCCGGGAGTCTTTCCACGTACCTGTTGCAGTATCTCCTCACCTTTCTTGAATGGAGATGATGGAATTTACACCCACTGCAGACTGCATTACAGAGTTGTGGATGATGCTCACCAGTGCCTGGTGCAGTGGCAGCTGCTGCACAGCTGCTTCTGGAAATTCCTTGCCTTTGGAAATGCACCACTGGTTTGCATGTGCCTTCTTCCTCTCTGTGTATGCCATGAGTGGTTCCTCATCATGGGTGGCTGGCATTCAGGAGTCTTTTTCCTCCACTCTTATTTGCAAATTTAGGAGCTTGAAACTGCTGGAATTGGTCCCAGCAACATGACCTTGTATCTGATACCTATAGAATTTCATTACATATCTATTACTGCACACCTCAGTGCCGTATTCAGCTTTTTCTGAAGGTTATTAGGACTGTAGTTGCTTGAATACAAAATGGTTCTGAGGGAGTTTCACACCACTCCTGTTGTGTGCAGTGGCTAATGAGCTTGTAAATTTCCTTTTAATTCTTTTCAAGTTTTCTTACTGCTAAATCCCAACTTTGCAAGGCCAGCAGATAAAGAAACTGTGATAGCTCTGCTTTTCTTCCAGTTCCCAGAGCCAGCAAAGTAAGAAATCACGCTGGGTCTTGTGCTGGTGTGGGTGTCATTACTGCCTCTTGTTGTACTCAGAAGAAGCTGTGTAAGATCAGCGAAGTCATAATTACAGAAATATAATATCCATATGGACAGTGGCAGGCTAGTGCCTAGCTAAGGATGGAAATGAACTGATACTGCTCTGCATCTGCCCAAGAGTTTTTGAATGCCCAACAGGCCTGATTGCTGCCTTTGCCCCCCAGGCACATTGCTGGTGATGGTGCACTGGAGAATACCTTTTCCATGTGCTGACTAAGCGTGTGTGTTAGATGAGTAAGATGCAAAAATTCCCTTGAGGAGCTTCCTCTCCTAAACTGCATTGCAGCAGCTCCCCTCCGGAGCTATATTGCAGAGTCTTGCTGACTGCACGTACTCTGACAACTTTGTGGAGTCTGCTGTCATCCAACTTGTGTGCTGGTGCAAGGGAGTGTGGTTTTTCCTTGTGCATTTGACTCAGGATGCACACATTGTATTTTCTTCCTCTCTAGAGCTGGATGAACTGCACCACGTGGTCACTGTGCTCACTGCATGTTCTGATTTTTGTTTCATTCCTGTTGAGAGTTGAAGATGTGATGATTCACTTGGGTTTATGCTGCAGTTTGCTGCTGCGTGTCTGAAGACTGTTAACATGTGCAGGGAGGAATTCCTGTGCTGACTTATCCACTGAAATTACCAAAATTCCTTCACTGAGGTCTCTCTCAGTCTTCTCTACCCCGGTCAGTCCTGAGGTACAAGAGAGTCCTTCAACTAAAGTCCAACTCATACTTGTGCTAGCATGGACTTGGAACATAGTGCTAGTCTCATGGATAGCACTAGAAGCTATTTTTCAGAGTGCTGCATTTTGCTCCTTTACTTTGTTCACGTTGGGATTATAGAAGTTTAGATTTTGCATTGATTTATTAGGATGCAAACGAACAACAAGAGCATTTAAGAGGCAATAAAGTATTTAAATACTTCCCTGTTTCAAAACATTTAGTCTTTGTCTTACCTTTTTTATCTTTCGAAGTCTCGTATCTCCATAAAATTGGAGAAGTCTTTTAAAAAGTTGGAGGTCAAACTACGTTATACTGTGTAAACAACAGTGCTGTCATCTTTGTGTATTGCTACTGCAGGGATTTGAAAGTGCGAGTATGGGGGACAGCTGCTGCATTTAAGCTTCCAAAGCCTTTTAGGCCCTGCAGGTAAATATTCTCTGGGTATATCAGTTTGCTGATGATCAGTTAGTTCCTTCTATTCTCTGTAGTATCTTCAAAACAACCACTGTATCTCTAGTTAGGAGGTGCTTTAGCCTTTGCCCAGCTGCTGGCCCTTGAAAACTGAGCTCCGTGAGCCCAGTTAGTGGCAAGGGAGGCTGGGACTGTTTGCTACCTCTGACCTGTCAGCAGAGGAGGTGTGGGTGAGGGGAGGTGAGGCCCAGCCCCACTTCCATCATGGCTTGGACAAACAGGTTCCCTGAGGTTCCTGGTCCTGGCCAGAGGAGGCTGCATCTCCGCAGAGCGTCCAGCTGCTCAGCAGGTTGAAGCCAAAGCCATTCAGCTGCTCTCTGGAAACAACCTGTGCCCCCGCGAAGCTCAGTCTAAAGCAGCCTTCCCTCCCCCACTAGTCTGGTTTTTCTTCTGGTGGCCACGGATCACCGTGCAGCTTCTTCACAAGTGGCCACAACTGCCATGTGTAGGAGCTGTGGGGCGAATCAGTATTCGGGAAGAGCGGGTGGCCACAGGGCTCCGAGCGTGCACCACAAGCCAGCGCCGGGGGCTGAAGGCACCTCCTTTCTCTAATTATGTGCTTTAGCTTGCAGAGTGGGATGCCGCTTTTGATGTCTCCACTCTGTAAGTTCTTTTCCCTCAGACGTTCAGTCATGCATATTTAAAGCTGCGTTTCGAGAAATTAGGTCTGAAAATTCCCAGCAGAAATGTTTTGGGTTTTTTTTTTCCATTTTATTTCTATCTGGAGATGACCACATTTTTGTCTGCAGCTGACTTGAAAGATACATCAATTAATAGAGTCACTGGTGACTAAACTGTAAAACAGAATATTTTCTCTCATTTAATGGAGTGACTTACATAAAAATAGGTATAATTCTCATGATAAAGAACTTGATTTTACTAAGATTTCCACTTTTTTTCTCTAAATGCAAGGTGTAATACAGCTGAATCTTCAGCATAAGAATATGGCTGTTTATTATAACCATTCATTATGTGCATGGTCTTAGTCTAGAGGTCAGGTCCCAAATGACCTTATTCTTCCTGAATGTTCCCACAAGTGGAATGTAATTAATTATTTCCTTACAGGAAAAATCTCTAAGAATAGGTATTTGCCATTGTATTAGAAAGAAATTATTAGTTTTGAGCAATGCTTCAGGGTGGTTTTCAAGCTCTTGTGTTGTGTTGTCCCCCCCACTGCAGTCCTTGTTAGTGATCTTAGGACTTCTCGGGCCATATCCAATTGTTCATCCTGCAGCAAACAAAATTACTCTGATGTTTTCTTCCCTGCTGTTCATTAAATGATCACCGGCCTCTTCTCCTGGTTTCAAGGAGAAGGTTGCACTCACTCCTCTGCGAGTTTAATTCTGTTTTCCCTGCAGAGTAAGTGACACAGCCCTGGTTGTCATTTCTGCCTCAGCCTGCAAGGAATGTGCTCTTAGACCTTGGTGTGTGGTTATTGTATGAATGGGTTGAGTGCTGGGAAACACCTGGACTGTTTATAAAATGACCTTCCTTTAAGAGATCATTTAACTCTACTTCCTCATAGTTGATAGAGGCACTGTTAAAGTTAGGGATTAGTGCACACTCTGTTGTCTGCAGAGTTGGTGGTGAGTAGCCACATCAACTCCATGATAACTTGGTATTGGTATTCACTTCGACACCTGAGTCAGTATTTTACTTTCATCTCATAATTTTTTCCTTTTTACCAGCACTACAGTTTGAACTCTGAGGACCTTAATCTGATGGCAGCTCACTCAGGACAACTATTCATGTACTTGCAGTAGTGCCCCACCAAGCAAGGAGAAGCACTGAACCATAAAAATATTTTTAAAAGGGAAATAGTAGTCTACTTTACAGAAAGGAGCTGTGCAAGAACAAGCTGTTAAGCTTCATATCAAGTTGATCAAAACCTCCTCCCCTCTATTTTTAGGGCAGGTCTGGTGGTTATCCCCTGACTTGGGTGCACTAGATACTCAGCTCTGACTCCGTGGTGACATGAGAGCATCCCCATTGCTGTGGTTTGCATGTGCTGGTATCCCCTGGTGATGGTTTCTGCAGGGAGGACATGGGCCAGTAGTTTTAATACACATGAATCTCAGTTGTGGACAGAAACAACAAGAGCTGTGGTGGATAATCAGTTTTGTGACAGAAGCTAGCACTAGATGGATGCTGAACAGCAGGGATCATAACTCAAATGGATTGCTGGGGAGAAGGGACGAAGCAAGACTTCTTGTGCTGGGCATCCCACATTGCAACAGGAAGAGAAAACCCTGAGCCCAAAGCCTGGCAGCCTACCCAGGTGAGACAGGCCAAGGATCACAGAAATGAATGTAATCTAAGAAATTATTCTTACAACATTTTTTTTCTTTAGATGCTTTTGGTTGTTTTATCTTAGGAAAATTATTTAGATATTCCCATCTTATTTGGGTGGGAAGCTGGCTGTAAAGGAGAGGAAGAAGAGGGATGGGCCTGAGTTAGAAGACCAGGGGGACAAAAATAATCATATTAGGTACTGGAGGAATGTATTAAGAAATGTTGAAATCAGGAACTAGAAGACACTAGAGCAGTTACATACCAGAATGGCCATTGAAAGTGTTTTCCCCTAACACAGTGACCTTTACAGGCCATCTCTCAGTTTGCAAAGGGAATGGAAATGGTTATTTATTGGCTTACAACTTTTTCTTTAGTAGAGTCTTCACTGAGTAGAGTATGATTATAGCACATTTAAAATTAAAAGAAAAAGGAAGAAGAAAAGGGCTTTTTTTCTATCATCAGATTATTTTTTTTAAAGTGGAAATAATTTAATTTTTAATGGAAATACCAGGCAGCACTATTGGTGACTCCACCTTTAGTGATGGTTTTGGCTTTGGCTTTTTTATGTCAATAGGAATAATTTTCTATTTTCTCCAAAGAAGAAGTAAGGACATGAAAGAGCTGCTTTCTTCCAGAGGTGCAGCTCATGGCATCTTCATTTCTTTCTCACTCCAGCAGAGGTCAATCCTGTGCAAACGTGACCCAAGCTGGGTTTGCAAGTGTAGTCAAGATCATCAGATGTGAGCACAGCGAGTTCAGATGTGTTGCTGGCTTACATGCATTTCCATGTTCCATTGTATCTTACTGCTTTGCCCCTGCCTGTGAAGAGCTGACATTGAAGTGCAAAAGAAGATTTATATTTGTTTTAGTCCCCTGCCTGCCTGATGAGAGCCCAGAGGCTGAGGCAGAAGATTCAAAGCCAGCCACTCCCAGGGCTTGACAAGCTGTAAAGCAAGAACATTTTGAATGTGATCCGTTTCCTATTTTGGGAAAGATATAAAATTTTCAGAGGTAGGCCAGTTATTTTTAAGTCTCTCTGGACATGCTTTTAACGCAGGATTTGTTCTGGATGCTGTCAAGGTCGGACGTTTTCCTTGTGAAAAGTTTTCCTCCTTTGGGGAAATGTCTGGAAGATCTAATTAGCTGTGAGCTTTGGTCCTCTTTCATTTCCTCACAGCCTGCTAAACCTATCACTAGGCCTTTCAGCTTCAAGATGGATTGCGTTAGTTCTCCTCTGCCTTCCCCTGCCTTCATCCGTTTTATGTACAGACTTTCTCCAGTCTCTTTGAGGAGAAGATTTTCCAGTAGAGCTGTGCAGAGACACAGCGTACCCCTACCAAAGTTTAGGGAGGCTGCTGTTTGGAAAAGGTAGTATTGGAGTTGAGACACTGAATATATCAACAACATGGTTATTTTCCTTGTCTCTTTGTTGCTGCTTTTAATTTCTTCTTAAGTTGTACACATTTTAGCTATATTTAGCAAGCTTGCAAATGCAAAATAAAATAGAAAAATGTTACCTACAGTGAGATCCTGACTAATGAGTGTTCCCTCCTGCATCTCAGTTCTGCTGATAAAGAATCAGTTCAGGGACACGATGAGCTTTTCCTGCTGCTTTTGGAAGCAGTAGGGATTGCTGTGTGCTCCATATCAATCAGGACTGGGTTCCAAGTCTTATTTTGCCAGAGCTTTGTCCTCCTCTTCATTACTAATGTCAATAGCTGACATTAGTAATGAAGAGGAGGACATGAATTATGTAGACAAATAAACTAGCAATTACTGCTGCACATTTATCTTCACCTCTGTAATTGATAAATTTTAAATGCTCCTTATGGAAATCCTGTGTATAAATTAGGGTTTAAATTAGTCTTGAATCTCTGTGGATGTGAGGTGTAGTAGCTTTCATATCTCCTATCTCAGACTACGGCAGCAGCTTCCTTTATATCATGCCACCAATGCTCTGTGAGTTTTGGGGTATGAAGGCAACAGATTCTGTTAGGATGTGCCATGCATCCAGTTTAAAGAAGTACATGGTGTTTTCCTGCCTAATTCTGGCAGAATTAAAGACAGTGCAATTTCAGAAGTTATTCTCTGAATACTCTTCTCACATATTTCGTTGCTGTTGCCTAGAAGGGATTTAATAGTTTAATCTTTGTCCCAGCACTGTTAAAAGAAGTTCACAGGCATTTTTCTGTTGTCTTTTATTGAGAAACTGTGTGTGTTTGCATTAGTTCTGATTTCAGCAATGCCCAGCTCTATCAGGATATCACTCTCCGTCTCCTACAAAGCTGCACAACATATCCTTTTATTAATACTGTTGGTCATATCTTAAAAGCAGATGGTTAATTGGAAAAGTGAAGTTAGAGCTAAGATTCAGTTCAGTTGTGTTTCTGCCTGCCTGTAGCATGTGAATTTTTTCGCCACATCCAATCAGCTCCAGAACTGAAAGCAATACTGCAGAAAACATTGGAAGCTTCTGTGGCAATGCTGAAGGAAGGCAAAAGAGTAGAAAGCCTGCATTTGACTGAAATCAGCAACTGGTGGGGATGTGACTGTGATACTGAGCTGGAAGAGAGGCAGGACAAAGCAAGGAGAGGTGCTTTGGTGGTCCATGCCTATCTGTCCTGCTGACAATCCCCAGTTCATTCAGATGAGAGAGTAAATGTGTGATCGTGGTGGGTTGACCCTGCCTGGATGCCAGGTGCCCACTGCTCTCCCCAGCTGAATGGGGGGAGAAAATATAATGAAAGTTTCATGTGTTGGGACGAGGACAGGGAGAGGTCACTCACCAGTTACTGTCACAGGCAAAACAGACTTGACCTAGGGAAATTAGTTTAATTTATTACCAATCAAATCAGAATAGATAATGAGGAAATAAAACCAAGCTGTGAAAACATCTTCCTTCCACCTCTCCCCTCTGCCTGGGCCCAACTTTACTCTCGATTTTTCTGCCTCCTCCTCCCAGCATCGCAGAGGGACGGGGGAGGGGGCTGCAGACAGTTCATCACACGTGGTGCCTTCTGCTCCTTCCTCCTCGGGAGCAGGACTCCTCACACTCTTTCCCTGCTCCAGCACGGAGTCCCTTGCAGGGGAGGCAGTCCTCCACGAACTGCTCCAGTGTGAGCCCTTCTCATGGGCTGCAGTTCTTCACAAACTGCTCCAGCGTGGGTCCCCCACAGGGTCACAGGTGCTGCCAGCAAACTTGCTGCAGTGTGAGCTCCTCTTTCCATGGGTCCACAGGTCCTGCCAGGAGCCTACTCCAGTGCAGGCTGCCCACACGGTCACAGCCTCCTTCAGGCATCCACCTACTCTGGCCTGGGGTTCCTCCACAGGCTGCAGGTGGATCTCTGCTCCACCATGGACCCCCAGGGGCACAGCTGCCTCACCATGATCTGCACCACAGGCAGCAGGAGAACCTCTGCTCTGGCACCTGGAGCATCTTCTCCTCCTCCTGCTTCACCAATCCTGGTGTCTGCAGGGCTGTTGCTCTCACATATTCTCACTCCTCTCTTTGGCTGCTGCTGTGCAGCAGTTGTCTCCCCCTCCCCTCTTTAATATTTTATCCCTGAGGTGCTCCCACCATCCCTGATGGGCCCAGCCTTGGGCAGTGGTGGATCTGTCTGGAGCCAGCTGGCACTGGCTCTGTTGGACACGGGGGAAGCTTCTGGCAGCTTCTCAACAGAAGCCACCCCTGTAGCGTCCCCACTACCAAAACCTTGCCACACAAACCCAGTACAGTGTTACACAGAGTACATGTGAGATACACAGAGTTGTTAGATAGGAAGGAGCAGGGGAGCACAACAGTGCTTGGGTGGCCAGTGAAGTTTGGGCCAGATGCACGTGGCCAGAGCAAGGGGGTAGAGCTGGTTGAGAGGTTTTTCTTCACAGATTTTTTTTTTTTTTTTTTAAAGATGGAACAATCCAATTCATGTAGATTAAAACATTTGGTGGGAACATCTTGATTTCAGTGGAGTTTTTCTTAGTAAATGTCCAGGTGGCCCACCTGCTTCATTTCCTGCCATCTCGTCAGTCAAGGGCTTCTGGGATGTGTTTGCTGAGCCTGAGCCCAGACACAATGAAAAGTGAGACCTGCTAGTGCTAAACAATGCAATTTCTAGTTGTTGCCCTACTTGGATATCTCCTCCATTGGTTTTTTTTAACCTTTAAAATGTTTGACCTAAATGAAGGGCAGGCCTAATAATGTTTTATGGAATGCTACATCTCGGGTTTCTTGGTTGAGGAAACATGAGTCCAGGGGCTTCCACTGCAATGAATTTTGTAAGGGAGACGTGATCTACCCTTGATGAAATCCAGGATGAAACAGCTTTCTAATAATGTTGAATACTGGAGAAACAGCACAGAAAAGAAACACAAGTTGCAGGGGAAATCCATCAAAATAGTGTGGGGGTGGGACAGTTTGCAAGTATGAAAAAGAGCAGACCAAAACCAGCAGAAATCACTGGCAAGCCCATTTGTGGACACGAAACCTGTCTGAGGTTCTGGGGCGTGTTATAATTTTAGGAACTGGCCCTAAGCATGGATAAACCAGGCCCACCCTTGCTGCCAGCAGGAACCTCTCTCTAGTGATGTTGTCTATTTGGAAATGGGTATGTGCTTTGGCTGTTTTATCCAGATGTGGGCTGCTACTGCTTAAACCAAGGCTTGTATAAAGTCCAAGGTAAACTTCAGAGTTTTTTTTCTGAATCAAAGCACTGGGTAAGTTTGTGACAGGCCTTGAAACCTGGTATTTTGGGGTGGTTTTCTGTTTATTTTTCCATTAAACACATCAGAGGACAGGATGGCACAAAAAGCTGAATAATCTCATCATTTAATAATCACCACTTCTCTTTTCCCCTTCACACTGTGACTTTTCCATCCATAAGCACAGAGGGTGTGTTTCACCTGCCTGGCTCTGGTTGTGTTCAGTGTGTATGGCTCTACCTCAGGCTCTCCATCACTTGCGGGGTCCAGTGCTGTAACAAAGGGGACGCTCAGAGATCTTGCAGGATAGCGAGGCATCAACATCGAGGTCCCAGCAGCAGCAGCGAGAGAGCAAAGCTTCCCGACGCAGCTGCGAGCCCCGGGAAGTTGCTCCATGGGCTTAATTAATCCTGCCACCACAAAGTCAGAGATACTTGAGGGAGGTGGTAGAAGTCAAACCTACCTTCATCCCATCGTGCTTGTCACAGCTGGTGGTATAAAATGGGGCTGAGACTCAGGGGGATGCTCTGACGTTCCTGCCTCCGGGGAGCTGCTAGGGGAGTGGGATCCCAGCCCTCCACAGAGCAGCTACTGACAGTTCTCCCACAGCTCCTTGCATTTGGGCAGGATGTCTCTGGCAGCTGCATTTTAGAAGCAAACATCTTTTTTTTTTTACTTTCCTTTGCTAATGCTTGTTTTTCTGTACCACCCCAGAGGTCTAATTTGGGGCAATGTGGGCTCTGGAGCTGCCAGTTCATTTCTTCTGTGTCTGCTGAGGATCTGGAGTGGGGTTGTGACACTCTTTCCTCACAGGCTGTAGTTGTCATACCGTTTCCAGGAAGAATCCTAATTCTTGCAGGGGCCATAGGAAGTTAGAGTTTCACTGGTGGAGTGGGACTGCTACTCCCATGCTCCATGTGTGCTGGCTGCTGCAGGTGTTTATAAATAAAGTTGCTCTGGGTGGTGAGTCTTGGCTCAGGGGGATTCTAAAAGTCAAAAGGTTGGTAGTCACTCTCCTCTGACTGCCCGAATATCTGAAATACTTTGTGTGTTTCCAGCAGAAGATGTATTGATCATATCCATCTATCCATCTGCCTAATCATTTTCCCTTTTGCCACTGAATTGTATGATCGTGGCCTGAATGGGAGCTTTACAGTGGGAAGGGAATAGGGAAGACTGGGGAAGGATTCTGCATTGAAGGAGTTTATTTCTAGACCTTTCAGATGCAAGAGGACCCACATCACCCTGCTTTTGCACCTACTGGGTCTGACCCACAGGTCACAGGATCTGGCTGGTGTGGTCATTTGGGGTCAAATGGAGGAGATAGAGGTAGAGTAAGGGAAAGATGTGTGTTCTGGTGGTAAGTGTCAGGACCAGTGTCTATTCCTGCTGCCTTGTTCTCATGCCAACACTATCCTGGTCTTCTCTCTGCCCATGTCACTCCTGCTTTCAAAGAAAAATCTACAAACCAAACCAAACCAAACCAGAGACCCAGTACGTTCATCATTCCCTTGACTGTGTGATGGAACAGAGAGATAGGGACGAAAAGTGTGTCTTGAAAATAAGGAAATGAGGTTTGCCTTGGGGTGGAGGTAGGCATTAGTCATACCACTGCTTGTGCTCTGCTAAATAAAGGTCATGAAAAGGTTTGTAGGGAAGTCTTTCGGGTTTTCCTCTTCACAAGCAAAATTCCAGCCAGCACTGCTGCAACCCGAGGTGCATCTGCAGTGTGTCTTTACAGAAACATCCCATCCCCTCTGCACAGTGCCAATCTTGCACTTGGGGGTTTAGACCTCCCAACAAACTGAGGGATTTCCTTAAATCCCTTTAAATCAGAGCTCTATTAAGAAGCAGAAGGGGAATAAACCACTGAGAGGCTTTCCTCCTTTTTTCCAAAGTCTGTGTTTGCCATAAATTGAATAGGCTCCCCCCTGAGACAGGGGGAAACCAAACTCCTAAAGCACATAGTAAAGGGTTAGTAATTGTTTCAAACAGCCAACTAAAAATGGTTTTTATTACAAGGCTTGAGTTCTCTTTCATATGTGAAGCTGCTTGTTCATTTTGGCAATGAAGGCTGCTTTTATGCCTCCCTGGGGACAGTGGTAAAACTTTCAGCAGCTCAGGCACAGAAACCAGCCCTTTGTGGAACTGGAGGCGAGAAACCAAAAGTTGTTCAGCAGATTTCCCAGTCCCCCGCAGCTTGCTTTCAGATTTTGCTGATTAATCTTCACCCTCTGAAAAAGCTTTTGTAAGAAAGAAGAAGGAGAGAGGTGCCAACAGTGTTGTGAATGAATGGGACCGGCCTTGAGGGGGCATTTGATGTCTGTGGATAGGTAGGCTACTCAGTGAGTTTTTAGACATTCAGCTATTAGTTAGTAGGGTTCAAAAGCAAAGAATCAGCACTTTTCACGCAGTTGCCCTGAAAGATGGACAAGAGTTGGATTTATTCCTATCCCCACCATGGGCAGGAGAGCCCAAAGGCGCAACAGAAATACCTATGCAGGCTGGGGGGAGCAGGGGACACTCAGTAAGGCAGAAGAACGTGATGGGTTTCTGTGGCAGTGCTGCACTCTGGTGGGCTCTGAGTGGGAGCCAGGTGGGTACATGTGTTCCCTAGAGCGCTGGGAGCCATGGGGGAAGGAAGCGGATGACCTGGGAAGTGTGGAAATTGTCAGGTGAGATTGATTTCTCTGATACAGAAAGGATCTCCACTTTCTGAGGACAAGTTAATTTGCTTTTGTCTGCCTAATCTTCTCTCATTCTGTTTTTCTTTTTATTCCATCTATTTTTGTTATTTCTTCTTTACCGTGCATCTCTCCCTCTGTATCTTTCTTCAGAGTATCTGTTTTGTACCATCCCTCCTCCTGGTATTTTCCTTAGGTTGCTCTGATTATTCAGCAGCTTTGCTGAATGCAGTTCTCTCTCCAGAGAGGTGGAAATGCTGCACCAGAGCAACACCCGCTGCTGCAGACACAGGTTGAGGAGAGGAGGGGCTCCTTTGCCTGCTGGTGCTGAGCAGCAGGACGGTGGAAAGGCATGTGGGCAGTGCACCCTGCATAGTCCTTTTTGGGCCAGCCTAGGCAAAAAAGCCAAAAAGCTGTTTTCCTTTTTTTTATCTTCAAGGAGTTTTCCCCTGAATTATTTCACATCAACCTGTATGAAAAGTAGATGAAAGACCTTAAAACGTAGCTCAGCCGGGAGTTTTTAGGTGCAGTATAACTCTGAACAAGGATCTCCTGCATGAAGAACTGCAGGGCAACCCTGGTGTAACAGTGTTGAATTTCAAGATTTCACAACAGTATAAAGATGCTCACAAGAGAATAGTGCCCTGTGAAATGGCAGCCTCTGCTTGTGTGTCTCGGGCAAGAGGCTGGGTGTTCCCAGCGCCCACTGGTGTTCTCCCACCCTGTGTCACAGCTTCTGCACAGCCAGGGGGAGTCACTTGCTGTGTAGGCTGGGGAAAGCTCACTTGCAAGAGTAACACACAGCAAGGGGTGTTCGTATTCCTGAAACTTTGGCATTAAGAAGGACAGGACGTCAGGAAGCAGGTTTTTGAGATTCAGGCAGTTTTTGTGGCAAAACTCAATAGGTGTGAAGTGTCAGCAGTTATCTGTGCCCTTTGGTAAGAGTGCTGGAGTTGGGCATCTCTCTCAGTGTGCTGTAGGAGCGGAGGGCCTGGTCCGGCAGATGGTTCACTGCATCCTCCCTTGGCAACCGTCAGCTTTGCAGTGATTAGTCTTAGGTGTTTGTCCTTCAGTGTCAGTCTTAACATCTCCAGATGCCGGAATTTAATTTTGTCTGTCCAGCCCTCTGGTGTTAGTAAAAGTCCTGAAGCTTCCTTCTGCCAACACAACAGCACCAATGAATCTCTTCGGGATCACTGTGTACTGAACTTGGATGCCTTCCCTGGTCACTCCTGACACCTTTCCACTTTTCTCTGCAGATCACAGGCGTTATCCTCCTCGCAGTCGGCGTCTGGGGCAAGCTCACCCTTGGCACATACATCTCTCTCATTGCTGAGAACTCCACCAATGCCCCCTACGTGCTCATCGGGACGGGTACCACGATCATCGTCTTCGGGCTTTTCGGCTGCTTTGCCACTTGTCGTGGCAGCCCATGGATGCTGAAACTGGTGAGCATGCCAAAGTGCCTTAAAGAGGGGAAGAGGTTTTGTTGGTGAATTAGGATTCCCCACACCTCCTGCCTGGGTTTACCAGATGTTGATGTAGTTTTATTTAGGCACATAAGCTAGATTTTATTGACCTTAATGTTTAACATATGTGCCTTTTGGACAAAGGGGGAAAAGAGTCTTTGCCAAAACCAGTTGTTAATTGAACGTTACTGAAATCTGCTACCACATGGCTTATAGGCCCAAGTGTTGTTTGGAGCAGGGTGGAATGCTGCTGCTGAATTGCCCTGTGAGTCGTTCAACAATCATTCTGTTTTTCTGTGAGCCAGATAGATAAGTATATTTACGATCTTTAAAATGTCCAAAGCATAATAAATGTGAAATTCTTTTGAAACATATTTTGAGGGGTCAGTTTAGTACTTGATGTGAAATTATGAAAAAATTAGTTATGGGAAAAAAAGCACACCAGCCTTTCTTTTTCTCCTAACTCTCACAAGGATAGAACAAGTCAGCCCCATAAAACAAAGTGATGTTTAGTATGTTTGGCCTTATCTCAAAAGCAGCAGGGGATAAAGATGCACTAAGGAGAGGTACAGCAGTTGTTCCCCAGTCCACTTTAACCTCTCTCTATACAAGTTACTCTGTTCTGAATTTTTCAGCCTACCTTAAAATGCAAAATAACTACAGTTTAAACAAACCTATATGATAAATTGTGTTTTTAGGAATATGCAGGAGCAAAATCCTACAAGTGTAATGGCTTGAAAGATTGGACAGAACACTTGTAGAGTACTGAACTGAACTAGCAAAAAGAGCCTTGATAGTACAATGCATCTCTTGCTACAATGTTTTGGAGCTGATTTTCTAAGGAGATGGCATGATTCTTCTCCAGTTTAAACTGTATTTAATAATTAAAAAAAAAAAAAAAACACAACAAAAAAACAACTTAAAGAGAGTTAATTTCCTCAAATGATGGCAGGGGAGGAGTAGGGGAGAGGTAGCAGCTGCAGATCTGTCAGCAGATCTGGTGGCCAGTTGGCAAGTAGGTGATGCTGTCGTAGGTGCACCACTGCTGTCTCTTGCTGGTGATGTGTTGTCAAGGCATGTGTAGAGGCTTGTTGGAGTTACTGCAGTACAGATGGGAAAGAGATAGAGGTGAATGGTGTTATAAATCCACAGGAAATCAGGCTCTCTAAGTCATTGCTGTCCCAAGCACATGGGTTTATTTTCACTGTACGCATAAGAAATATTTCTAAACTTTTTTCCTCTCCTGGACAGTGATTTGACAGCTGCATTAATTGGAGACAATTTTTTTTTTCTAGTTCTGCCTCCACTGCTGGCCTCCCTTCCCCAGTAGCCTTTCAGTAAAACTGAATTTACCTCCCTCCACCAAATCCTGCTAGGACTGAATTTAATTTAAAATGTTTCCTTTTTTAATTAACTGTTATTAGCATGTGGAGTAATGTAATTTTCCATCCAGAGGATTAAGGCCCAACTTCAATTTTTACCATTCCACTTTGCATTTTTTTCTTTACCTTCTTTATTTTTGCTTAAATATAGTTTTAATAGTTGTGGAGTGTCCACACTGAAAGCCCTGTTTTCAAAGTTTATTTAGGTCCTGATCCAAATGCTGCTCCTAAAATCAAACATGGACCTTGGTTCAGCAAAGTATTTGAAATATATGTCTCATTCCTCTGTGATTCTCATTACTGTGAGAATATTTCCAGTGAAGTCAGTGTTTCGGTTCATTCGTTGGAGAAACTTCAGGAATCGGGCAGCAAACCCCAGTCTAGCAGTGAGATAGATAAACATGAACTAAAACACCTGGGAAAGCCTATTTACCTTAACAGAGCACCAGGCAAACATGAGGGGTCTGTTTGTATTCCTTTCTGCAAGATCAAAACCTGAGTGATTTGGATCCATCTTTGGCATGTGAGTGTGTTTTAATTTATATGAGAATGCTAAGAAATGTGTGAACAGAAATGTCAGAAAAGCCAGTAATTAAACAATATATATCAATTGTGAGTTGTATATAAACACATACATTACATTCAGGTAATAACCTGTGTATCTCCTCCAAAAGACCTTTGCTTTCGTAATAACTTCTGGGTTCCTATAGTGGAAAATTAAATTTTATGTGATAATATCTGTGCTGAGACAAAAAGCCTGTCATGCTCTGACTTCTCTTGCCTCCTGCCTTTTCAGTATGCCATGTTCTTGTCCCTGGTGTTCCTGGCTGAGCTAGTGGCTGGCATTTCAGGGTTTGTGTTTCGCCATGAGGTAGGTGGAAATGTGCTGAGTTTGCATATGGCAGTGCCTCCCTGGGCAGGAGCTGCTGAGTTCTCTGGAGCGTGGAGAATGTGTAGGTCGCTGAGCTTGGGGGCTCCAAACACATCTCCAGGGATGTGGCTGATGTGCAACAATAACATGTACAGCTCTTAAAAACTGATGCGATTCCAAATGAAGGGATTTAGCCAAAGCTCTTGCCCTCAGTCGCCTGATGATTTACTCGGGAGCTATCGGGTTTTCTGTGTCCCTCATGTAAGATCTTCTGCAGAATAGATTAAATTCTTTTCTTAAACACAGCTTCTTCAGCCAGGCAAGTGCTGTTTTATGTAAGGCAGAGGGCACTTCTGCATTAGACCAGACTTCATGTGTTGTGAATCTTTTCCTTTTTTGGGGGCTGGGAGGGAGACGAAGGGGGCAGAGAGGGAGTGGGATGGGATTTTGTTTCTATCCTGAGAGTAAGGAGAGATTAGAAGTAGAGGGAGGTTGGAAACTGGGGCAGAAAGAAGCTTTAAAGAAGCATGATGGTCTAGATTTGTAGTAGCACTTCTGCTTTATCCACATAATCAGGTCTATCTCTGGCTTTAAGTCCATGGACCTACGTGCCACAAGTGCTGAACCAGAACAACCCCAGAGACCCTCCTTGTTTCTTCTCTTTGTATTAACTGGTTTTCTAGTCTGCATTTTGACATCATATTTCCATTGCTATAGGCTTTTCTGGTGTCTACCCTTGCAAGTGGTGGATTGTTTTTAACTTAGTTCTGAAATGCCAGTCCATGTGCTGAGGATTGCCATTGCATCTGGCCTAACCTGCAGCAGCCTCAGTGTCAGGCTGCTGCTCAATTTTGGGAGAGTCAGTCTCTAGTGAAGGCCACAGCCACGTGGGTTGCCCAAATCAACTGTTTCCCAGCCCCTTTACCGTGCAGTCAAAGTGCCATTCCCGGTGATGTGCCTGACCTTCTCCAGCTGAGGGACCTCTTGTTCCTTACTCAAATGCCTCTGGTGCTGGGGACAAGGGCTGTCACCCAGTCAAGGGATTCAGGTCTTCCTTTGATGCCACTGACTTCTGTCACCAAGGCATTTCCATGAGCTTCAACTCCCACCAGGCATCCATGAGCAGGTAGGAGCATGCAGTCTGCTTCAGACTCAGTGCTGGAACAAAGTGTCTGGGGGAAAAGCATCAAAGGTTAAGTAATTTCATGGGGTTTTTTTTCAAATATGTCAGTCTTCTGGAGTAGTTTTGTTTCTGCTTCTGATAGACCCCACTGGAAAAATGGCATGAATGACTCCTGACAGTTAAGAGGGAGCTCTGCCAGCTCTGAAAAACCACTTAAAAACAAGTGGGAAGGGCTGTTTTGGGTGTCTTGTTATGTTTGGAAATGCATTTCCTTCTTGCAAAAACTGCTTCAGATGTAATACTTTCAGTTGCTCACATGGGCTTTTTTTTTTTTCCTTTCCCTCCTAGATCAAGGATACTTTCCTTAGGACATACACTGAAGCAATCCAGAATTACAACAAGAATGATGAGCGGAGCCATGCAGTGGACAACGTCCAGGAAAGTGTAAGTCTGAAACTGGATACCAAAAATTAGTAAATAAAGAGACAAAGCATCCATTCAGATTTGGTCACAGAACATGAAGTGTGGATGGTTTGATCTGCAAGTGCTTCTGTTGTAGCAAAATTTTCATTTCATTCATAGCTCTGTTTTTACAGGAATGCATTTGTAAGCCCTTTCCATGCAGAAAATTTAGCACATACTTCATATCTTTCAGTATCTGTCTTCTATCTTAGGATCTAAAGCAGAACATCCTTCCCAGCTTGGGGTTTTCAGCTGATTTCATAGATATGCTCTATGAACATATGGTCTCTTTCTATTCAAGGCTCAATGAATTGTCCTAGAAATTATTTTGGGGAGTTAGAGAGACTTAACCTTATCGGTTTGCACTAGCTTGACCCTGTATGTGCTGCATGTAACTCTATGTAATGCTTTGGGCTTTTAAATTTCCAGGATCACATTTAATCAAATAAATAAGGAAACCAATAAACAAACAAACGAACAAAAAAAACCCAACAACAGACCTTCAACTGAAAAAGATGGCTTTCTGTCTGGATCTTTGTTGGAAGTTACAAATAGTAACTCTGCTCAAAAAAATACCTTTTTTTAGTTAGTTGTCTGCTCCCATATTCTGTAAATGACACTCCTGACACTTTCACAATTAGTGGGGCAGGGGTTGGTTTCTGCTTTTCAAAACTGGAGACACCCTGTCTTTATTTTAATTATGAGCTGATTAAGTGGGCAGTGACGATTCTGTACTAATTTTAATTCTGTTCTGGTTTTTTTGTGTGTTTTAAATCTACCTCTTATTCCTCCTAGCTGAGCTGCTGTGGCATTCAGAGCTACACCAACTGGAGCACCAGCCCTTACTTCTTCAAGCACGGCATCCCTACAAGCTGTTGCATGAACTCCAGTGACTGTAATACTCAGGATCTGCGCAACATGACCGTGGCTGCCACTAAAGTAAACCAGAAGGTACCAGTAATATTGTGCCAGAGGCAGTCGTTGTGACACCATCCAGTGCAGAGTATGGCTGTTCATGATTGCGTTTCATTTCAAATGGTTGGTTGGTAATGTGCATATAGGGCTGGAGTGATGGTAACGATGGGCTTTGTCCCTTGCTTGTTTTCATATTCTTTAATCTGGCCTTTCTCAAATGCCCAGGTGAAGCATTTCTGTTGAGGGGGAGATTTGTTCTCTTTCCTCAAGCAGAGGTTGAGGTAAAGGCACTGCACAGAGGCAGTGCTGGCAGAGCACGGGACCACAAGTGGCACATGTGCTCGATTGTCCGTGATGGTTGGGTCGGTCAGCACCTCTCTGCTTCTCTGCTCACTCCTGCTGAATGCTGGGGGTTTTGTGGAGGATAAAAACATAGGTGGAGGGAAGGACAGGCTTTACTTTTGCTTATGTTCAAACAGTAATTTCAGTGTTGGAGCCTAGCTGTCATCCCAAACAGAGAAAACATGCTTAGTGATTGACAACAAGTGTTGTGGTTGATGGGTACATGGACTTAAAATATTTGAACATGTGCTGCTGAAACCCTTTCCCTGGGGTTACCTGAAGGAGCAGGTCAGGAAGACAGAATAGGGTTGGGAAAGCACATTGGGAAAACAGGAATAAAAAAGAACAGTTGGTGAATAAAAATACAGAAAGAACTAAGAAAGTGATGAATAAAAAGAAAAAAATGCGGCATCTATAGCCAACGCTGCACTGCAGAAATACAACTCGAGTCATGGCTTCAAGTGCTAGTGCGTCATCAGCTCTTTCTGTCTCACTTGAGATTCGCAAGAGAGGGAGCAGTTTTTTGGTAAAAGGAATGATATTGTGGCCAAATCACCACAATAAGTTGCAGCATAGCTTAGTCAGATTTAAGGAATATTTTCCATTCTGGGTTTTTTTTTTTCAGAGTTGAATTTAAAAACAATAAATAGAAGTCCTGAGTAGATAACAGGGGAAATGTGGAAATGCTTCTCTCTTTTCTCCTTCTGTATTTTTCAGCTCAGTCCCCTGTGACTGAGAAGGTTGGAGTGGTGGCTGAGCACAGCCTGAAACATCTTTGAAAACCAGTCAAGTAGACAACATTTTCTGGCATGTATTGAAAAAGGGATACTAGAGGATTATTTTCCACTAAGCAATTTCTTTTTTGCAGTAGTTTAATGAGAGCCACTTGTTGCAGACATGTGGAATGTTAGTGGTGTTCATTGGTTAAGATATTCACAATCACCACCAGCAAGAGTAATCTTGATGGGTTGCATGAGTGTAGAGGGTGAGTCACTCTGTTCAGTTGCACTTCGTGAACTCGTAGTAACTTTATGTTTCTGTAGAAGTGGAAATAAGTGAGAGGCAGGACAGGGTGGACCTGGGACATGCACAGTACAGCATCCACTGCAGGCAGAGTGCCTCCTGGGCAGCCCACCCTGCTTCTGATCATCTTCCCAGCAGGAAAACTTCCTGGTATTCTGACTGGTATTCTACCAGCAGGTCGCACCTTTTCAGTTTGGGGCAGCCATGGGCTCTGAACCTTTCCTGTGTGCATCACTGAGCAGGTAATATTTGCATTCCCAGCACTGATCTAGTGTTTCCCCAAAGTGCCAGGCTTGCTCTGCATTCACAGGTAAATCCTTTTCCACTTGGGAGTTCCTTGTGGCACAGGATGCCTGCTAAATTGTAGGAAGTGACTGAGGGATAAATGTGTCCTAGTTCAGGGCTAATAACTCATTCTAGCCATGTTTGCTCCATGTTCTCATGTCAAATCCACAAGTCACCTGACCGAAAGGGACTGCTGGTGCCTCAGGAAGTAGTTGAATTAATGACTTAATTTAATTACCTAGGGGAAATTTAAATGTTTGGAAGTTTGTTTGGTTTTATCTCTTTCTCTGAGAGAGCCGTTTGTAATCAAAGGTTGAAGATTTCTGTTTAGCAGTTGTGAGGTCTTGGAGTTGTCCCAAACATTTGAGCAAGGTAGGGTGTTTCTGAAAGGGACATGAGAATAAAAAGCAAGCAGGAGGATATGCTGTGTGTCCCTATCCTTCAACTTCAGCTAGGAAGCATCATTGCCTCCGACCGAAGTCCCTTTCTCATCTTGGAAATGGGCCCTTTGCTCTGTGTGTGTTGGAAAAAAAAGGAAAATATATGTTGCCTGTGTTGTAGAAGACCCTTCTCACCGTGCCTGTGGACAAGTATATTTGGAATACATCTTTTGGTGGATCTTGCGAAACTGTCAATAAGACAAGTTCTCTATGAGCTAATCAAATTGCTTGCAGTTTCTGAGGACTAATGATGAATTAACCAAAGAGGATTAAACTAATTATATAACTGCAGGACTAAAGGACAACATTCCTGGATTGTCTTTGCCAATTCTGACCCTAACTTGCTTAGTGACCTTGGGTAAATTATTTAGGCTCTCCGTTTCTTCATCTCAGAGGGCACTAATACCTAACTTTTGAGAGCTATCATTAGGATTAGCTAATTACTGTTCATATAGAGCTTTTAATCATCACAGTTCTTTACCAGCAAATTTCAAGAGCTACTCCTTCTCTCTAAAACCTTAAGAAAGGAAAAGCTGCATGGAGTCAAGACAGATCAGATACTTGCTAAACTGTCACTTCTGTCCTCTGGATCATCCCCCAGCTGTGTGCACACAGCGCTTCCCATATTTCTGTGCTGTATATTCATCTCGTGGATGCTGCTGGAACTCTCACTCAGCACAGTCAGGGCTGAGCAGTTAAGCTGTATGTAAACAATGTACTTCAGTAAACAGATTATTGTGACGTGGGATTACCACTGCAGTTAGATATTGCATCTCTTGAAGGCACTTCAACAGAACAGATTTCAGAAGAGGTGGGAGAGCATTAAGCCATGTCAGACAGAGTGAAAATACTGCTTGAGAAATCTAATCTCGTTGCATAACATGTAAGACACACACAACTATAGTTGCTTGATGGCTTAGTAAGCAAGCTTGAATCGGACTTACCGTACACTGTGGTAAAACATAGTTAAGGATTGATATGTACACTTAACCATTGCAGAAATTAATCACAGATGTGCTGGTCCTCAGCTGCTATTAGGTTCACCACTTCATTACCCTCAGGATTAAATATCCTCTCATGTTATAAAAGAAGTTAAAGAAATTACACAATTTATTTCACGAATGGCCTGTCTCAAATAAAGGGCATTGTTTTTCCTTCTTACTGTTATTTTTTACAAGCACTTACTGCTCTGAGGTCACGTAAAGGGTTCCTACAGTGTTTGCAGAAATGAGGGGGGTGTGGATGGATGGGACACGTGGAGACACTTCTCTCTTATGGGACAGGAGTCCAAACTGGGAAAGGGAGCTCACTTTTATTTCTGAGTTTTACAACTTCTGATAAAGTGGCTAAAGTTATAATATATAAAACACTTCAGGACTGGCCTGAAGCCAGAGTGATGTTGGTCATTTGAGGAAGTGTGGCAAAAGGGGCCGAGTGGTCATTTCAGATTGAGTGGACAGATGGGTTAGTAATGAAATTAGATGTCATCTTTCTTTTTTTCTTCAAGGTATTGTGTCGCTTGTTCAGGTTCATTTAGGCACCACAAACTAGGACAGCTAATTTCAGATTTTTTTTTTGACGGGTAAATTAGGTGAGAGAAGGTACTTGGCAAAAATTATTGTACTAAGGAGGAACATCTCAAAAAAATCTATCCAAAAGAAGGGCAGATGTATATATATCTTCTGGTCCCAGTCTGGGCTGTGAATTGAGGCATGAGGAAGCAAATCAGCTGGTGGAGTCAGGGTCTGAGCTAGAGAGAGAAAATTGGGGTTGGGGAGCAAGACAGGGAATTTTACGTCCAAGGGCAAAAGAACCAAGAAAATTCATACAAAATCCTTGATAACTTTGGTATATGGTTTAAAGTTACATACTAGTCAATGCTTTGCCTGGGGTCCCTTGACAGATAAAGGCAAGCAGAATGCCTCAGGGACTAGTTCTATTAAATATCTAGAATATTAGAAAATCAGCATAATTTATTAATTTTTGACATTTGTATTGTATTATAACATTGGTATATTGTTACTGGTTTGGTTTCAGGTCAAAGCTATATTGTTTTTTAAAACAACGTGAATCAACTTTCTTTAATAAGACCTATAAAAATGAGTGTTAACCTCACATTTAGCTTCTAAAGGTAGTGAAACACATTTGGTTTTGAAAGGAACTGTTTTTGCCACCACTTCCCATCATTCGCTCAGAATTGCCATTAAATAAAAAGGTGAGAGCGTTGGAAATCACAGTGGAAACACTGTCTAGCCCTAGTCCATTTTAAATGAGAAATCCGTATGAATGCATTCATGGCAGGGAAGGTCGATACAAGGAATGATGATGTTTGTTTTCCAGGGCTGTTATGACTTGGTGACCAGTTTTATGGAGACAAATATGGGAATCATAGCTGGAGTGGCTTTTGGGATTGCGTTCTCACAGGTAAGTGCATAAACACTCCCCTTCGCCCCTTTTCTTCCCCTCTATCTCTTTCTTTACCTGGACTTCCAGGAAGGAAGGATTATGGAAAGGGACTGAACTCAGTATGTTCATTAGTCCTGAGGTCATCAGTTCATTGATTTTCTTTTTTTCAACTTAAATGAAGTTTCTCCTTGGGAATATCAGTTACAGTTGAGCTAATGACTAGCTCAAGGAAAACAACTTGTCCCTCCAGTGGGTCAAATAGAGGTTAACCCAATAAAACATTGGCTTAAATGGAGCATAAACAGCTAAGGAGACAAATAGCTTATATGTTGTTTGGATAGGCTTTTAAGTACTCTTATTTGTTCTTAAAGGAGTCTAGAACTCAAACAAGAGTGTACCTTCAGGCCTCCCCATCCTGGACCTGGAGGCTGGAGTGGGCACTTCGTTTTGGTGACCAATTTTATTTATTTTCCCTTTAACAAAGAACACTGAGCTGAGATCTACCAAAGTCAGACTATTAAACCAACTCCTTGCCTGCACCAAAAGAAGTGTGTCATGAGAGGGACGAGAGGAGGGCTAAGACAGAGTTTGCTGCTCTCTGATATTCAAACTGCCTTTGTGTAGACAGAAATTGGGGAAAGTATAGATCTGGTCAGCATCTTCTGATCAAGAAGGGGCAGGAAAACACACGTGCCTTTCAACAAAATGCCCTTTTATGCCAGTCAGTTCATTTTTGACGGCAAGGACTCTACAGGAAACGTGCAAAAATTAGAGAGAGTGAAACATAGACAATGAAAAGCTATTTTCAGAGTGGTTCAACAAAACTCACAGTGATGTGTACGATACCTGAACTGCTTCTTCCTGAGAGGTAATCTACCTTTTCTCCATGGGTAGTAGATAGTAAACTGCATGTGTCATTCAAAAAACTATCATGCAACTTCCATTTACTCCAGTCACACAGTGTTAAAATTCTGGGTCCTGAGGCAACCCTGAAAATATTAATGTACCTGTTGGGTGGTGGTTGGGGAAAATGAGGCGCTAGGAAAAATTATTTAAGATGTTCTTAACACTCATGAATTCAGTTTGCACACTGTAGGTTTACACTGTGCTGCACTGGAAACAAGTGACTTGCCAGTGCTGTTGCCAGTGGTGGGCAAGTGACTTAATGGGAGGGCTTTTGCCCCAGCTGCTCTACATGGTCAGCACTTGGCTGCAAGTTGTTTTAGTTAAATCTCTGAAGTTTTGCTCAGCAGTTACAATGGCCTCCAGGTTCTTCAGCATAACTGTCCCCCAAGCCATGGGGAAGATGGGCACCATATCCTCTCAGTCTGCGTATGCACAACCTGAGGGAGCCCAAAAACTATTTGGGCTCAGACCAGCTGACTGCCCTGCCTTGGGCATATCTGGAAACCTGATGCCTTGTAGCCAGGGTGTTAGATGTGAGAAGCCCAGGACTTGGCCTGTCAGCCAGTTTCATGTGGGTGTGTGTTGGTTTATCACAACACCAGCTGCCCAGGGCATGTGCCTGCGTGTCAGGTTTTCAGGATCTGGAGTGGTGAAACTTTCTGTCTGGAGCTGTTTGTTCATGAAGTAGGAGGACTTCTTTTTTTTTTTTTTTTTTTTTCAAATAGGCTATTCTAATTCTTCTTGAATGGTCATAGTCTTGATACTCTTCTCCAACCTTGACTGTGGCTTGATTATCGGTATAGGACCCTGAGCTCACATTCCAGTTCGATTTCTAGACAGCCAGAAGGCTGTAAAGCATATTTTTAAATGCCTCATGTAAAGCTATCCAAAAGAAAAATGGGATGAGTAGAATTTTACAATTCATATGCTGCAGGGGCAAATGTCTCGGTCAGGAGCGAGGCATAGTGGGTGTATCACGGGAGGTTGCAGACAGCACTGGGTGCAAGGCACTTTGCTGCTGTGGCTCCTGGTGAAAGCTAAGGTGTGTTTTGAAATGGTGTTGGCTTCTCAGGCTGCTGATGGCACTGTACATCCTGCTGCCACGTGGGGACATCACTCCCCAGTGTAGGAGCAGTGCTCTGGCTCTGTGAGTGTCTATCCAGATCCTTGGGGTGTTGGCAAATGCATAAAAATGAGAAGAGAGAGGATGCAGGGGAGAAAAATGCAGCTCTCTTGGGCTGTGAAGAATAGAAGGTGGCTGGTTATAATTTACTGCCTAATCTGTTTTGCTGGACCCAATTAGGGACAGTGTTTACAAACTGATTCCAGGTTAACCACGGCTGGCAGTAATGCCTGGCAGCGCTCCAGCTGTAGGCGAGGTTGCGCTGTTCCTACTGAGGATAGGTTTACTCTAAATAAAAGACAAATTAAATCATGTTGCTCTTCTACAGTAAAGCACACTCAAGGGTCCTTCCTTCAAATGATTTGTTAGCATGGGGAGTGTGCTGATACCCAGAAATAGGGAAAGTTTGATGTAATGGCATTTCACATCTTACAGGGCTGGCACAGACTTCCCCATCAGGTTCAGAGTTTTTAAAACCATGCTGTGTTGCTGACCTTGTCTGCTCTGCTCCTCGGGTTTGAAATAATAACAATAAAATAAAATTTGATTGTTTTTGGACTCGGATGCCAATGCTGACTTCCAGCTGGAATAATTTCAGTTTAGCAGGTGCTCTTCAGAGCAGAAAAATGATTGCTGTGTTGTGCCCAACAGAGAATAAAATTATGCAAACTGCATAGAAGATGAAGAGTTTTGCCGGGATGAAACTGCAGTGTGGGCACGGGCTTAAGGAATGCAAGAGACACAGTCTTTAGGGGTTTATAGACTGTGGTTGCAGGAAAGACTACCTGAGCAGGGAATTCTCAGTGCAGTGTTAAGGCCAGATTATTCCCTTGTTCCCATAATTTAAAGATACATTCCCATGCAACTATGGGCCCTCTCTGCAGTGCTACATCCACCTGCCCTCTTTACTGTCAACATTAATATGAATATCTTTGTCTGACTGTGGATGCAATTCTGGTGCAGACATCATCTACCCTGTCTGCTACAATTCCTCCCTGAGTATAGGGAGGCTGAGACTTACACCTATTTACACAGGGTTTAGGGAGTGGGATCCATATCAGGATCCAATATGTGGCTTGAAATCCATTATAAGACTGGGTTGCTAAAGACAATCACTGTGGGTTTAGTTAGAAGATAGGATCTGTGCCAGAGGCATATCAGGGCACAGGAGGCTGACTCAAATCAGTGACACATGACATAGAAAATTCTCTGTCTTCTAAAATAGAGCCAGACAACCTGGATGCTTGGATATTTGCATTTTGAGAATATAACAGGGTAAATCACTGAGCTAAGCAATTATTCCTGATGGATAAAGAAAACCAGTTTCAGCTTAGCTGATGTGCTCATGAATTCCAAGTTAGTTCAACACATTCCTATTTATAGATGTTTTCTCAAGGTATGAGAAATGGTGAAGATCTCAAGACTAGAAATAAAATGGAAATTCAAATTGCAATTCAGTTTCTTTCTCTTCGTTATAATAAGGTGTAATAAATATGTCATGCAGGACAACTCCCAGTCAACATTAACTCTTGCTTGTATTAAAAAGCTAGTTATTATGGGTAGGGTAGGGATAATATTGCCAGGAAGTTGCTGTGGATGGTTTTCAGTCGTTAGAACTAAGATGTGCATGAGATGACTGCCAGAAACCATGGAGAGATGAAGAAATGCACTGAAATGAGCTGTGGCCAACAGGATGGTAGTACAGGAAACACACCTGAGGGATGTGGGTTTCCCAGTGCTCAATACCGAAGAATTTGTCAGCATTTTCAAGTTTACTGTGGCAAGACCAGAAATTCCAAGGCAAACTCTCACTTTTGCATATAATAGCTCAGAAGACCAAAACAGTCTTAGAAAAAAAAGGTAAGCAAGAGGAAAAGCGAGAGAGAACACAAATGCAGAACCAAGTTTGGCATCTTAGCATTCAAAAATCAAGACTAAAATAAAATAAATTAGTAAGTGTATAAAAGTTGTGCTGCGGCTTTTGAGAGATAATGAGAGTGAAGGGAAATGCGTTCAGCTCCTAGGAGCTAGTTTCTTTGTGGGAATCCTTTTATGCTGATCCTTCTGGTCTTTCAAAGGAGCTGCAGGGACCTGCTGCACAATAGGATAAGGGGCTTCCCCCCTCCTGAAGAGAAGAAGAGGCAAATGATGGAACAAATGCAGAGAGCAAGGCAGGCTGGAGAGTGCTCTTTTGTGGTTCACAGTCTGGGAGCCTCTAACCTGATTTAAATGCAGAGGACTGTAGTTATGACTGTAATGAAAGAGCACCATGAGGAAAATTCAGCAGCTTAATACAGTATCACCTCTTCTTGGCTACAGGAGGGACAGTGCTCCTGTGGTTAAATGTGGAAGTCTCCACACCTTGGAAAACACATGTTTTTATATGTGTTCAAAGTACTTCTAAGATTTTTATTATAGCTCTGCTATGTCCTAGTAATACTTAGAAATGCTGTATAAAATATGTAGGCAATGTCTCAATATGCATGCCATTATTTTTGAAGTACAGAGGTAAATATTATGTTATTATAACTACTTAAATGCCTAAACCAGCATAGGGTCTGAGCCAAGAATTAATAAATGGGCCAAAGATGAGAAAGATACATTCATGACTAACCTGCAATTTGTCCTAGGAGTGAGTTGAGTAAAAGAAAACATAGTTATGTGCCTAAAATGCTAAAAGGTTAAACACACTGGTTATTAGAGTTACAGACTGTGTAGAACTGAAAAATCCCTAATTAAAGGTAGCTGGGGAGTCTGCTACAGCTGAAGGGGAAAAAAAAAGCCTGTGGCTTCCTATCTGTACAGGTTGCACCATTGTAAACATGATACAAGCAGCATATTGAGAACAGCAGTGGCCATAGTCTGGGTGCTTGTCATTGGGAAATAATGGGTACCTTGTGCCACAGGCATTAAAAAAAAAACAAACTTGAATTTACATGTGTTGTTGGCCATTGTGGAATGAGAGAAGAGCTGTTTTGGGTCTGGGCCAGAATTCGCTCAGTGAAAATAAATTAGTTGAAATACACTGTGAAGTTCGTCTTAATGAAAAATGCAGTAAAGCAGAGAAGTAACTTCTGAGACCAGATGAGGAAGGTGAGAAAAGGCTGAAAGTTACCACAAACACAGCAAAGCAATAGTGAAGCAGGTGAGACAGGGCCACCCAGAGACTCTCACTCGGTTTGGCCTGTCAAAGCACAGAGGAATATATACCATTCTCCAAACTGGAAATCTCATTCTCCAAAATGGAACTGAGCTGAGCAAACATCGCACAAATGAGCAGCAGGTCTGTCAAAGCCTCCCCAGCTAAACCTGCAGAATGTGGTTGGTTCTCAGCAACACTTTCCAAATCGACAAATTGATTAAATCATCCTCCCAGTGACAGGAGTATTTAAGCATGGAAATCCAAAGCCCAGCCAGACAATGCAGGCATTCTCATCATTTCTAGTCCGTTTCCTGCCTCAACACCTGTCTAGAGAAGCTGAGTAGAAAAGGCAGCAAGATGGCTAAAATTTCTTCCTGGTATCTAGGGAGATTTTCAAACCTGAGGAGGGTTTTCAGCACCCACATCTCTTTTGGCAACTGAAAATACAGCACTTGAACCCTGCTAGCTTTGGTTTTGATTGGAGGTTGGTCTGGAGGTACTACCTGTGCCCCATGTCTAGTTATAACCAAGGCACTATCATCTTTGCTGCCAAAATCAGAGGGTGTGTGTGGGGAACAGAAGGGTTTAGCCTTCCTTTGAAGGTGACTCTGCACCCTTTTGAGATGCCCAGAACAGTTCTGGTGGACAATCAAGAGACAGAGCAAATTTCTGGCAAATGAAACATGGCCTAATAAGAACTGTGACATCTTAGAGGAAGGAAACAGCTTATCTGGATTTGAGTTACCCTGGCTTGGTCTTGCTCTGGGCTGATGCCAGCCCAAATCAAGCAATGAGCAGGTAGAGAAGATGTATATTTTGACAGTGATCATGTTAACAGGGAGCACTGCTTGGTCTGGGGGAGAGGAACATGATCCCAGGAGTGAAATAGAAGGAGCGAGTTTGGATGAGCAGCCAGCCAGTCATTATCTAGTCATGATCTGAGGGAGCTCTGCTGATGCCAAAAGGTTATGATCCCCCTTGACATGTGCTCTGGCTGCAACAGAAGGAGATGGACAGAGGTGGTGCCCTGTGGGCGGGAGCAAGTCAGCTGGAGGTGCTGGGACAGCCCCTGCTTCGAACCAGGTCCAGGGAAGGCTGGTCTGTCAGCAGACACAGCGCTCTCCCCTCACTCCTTAGCCAGGGATGAGCTGTAACAGTCTGGCTATACTCAGGAGTGAATTAATTGACCAATCCAAGTGAGAAAAGCAAGGCTGAAGTATTTACAGTATATTGACGCTGTTGGCATATTCAGGGAGCACTAAGAAACTGCAATAGGCAAAACATTGAAGAGACTGACTGGAAACCTGGGATCTGTCTTCAACAGTCCGAGTGACAGCCAAGGGAATAGTGGAAAACTTTTTTAAAATTTATTTCCAGATTTATAACGCTCATTTCTACAGTGCTGCATCACTTATAAAGAGAGTATAGCTGCTTTGGGGCATTAGGAAACTTTTCCCTGGCACACTGTTAGGAAAGTTAAGGCGACCACCAGCTGGGCTGGTGGCGAGGGACCCAAGTGGAGAATGCTGATGCCCCCTCCAGTTTAACCATCCATGTCTGGCTTGGCCAGGCAATGGCAACGGGATTGAAATATACCAAAATGGCCTGCTGCCTGTCAAATAAATACTTTCAGATAAAAATCAAAAGGAAGATCTGACACAGAAAGATGGGAGATTTTCATGCTGTTTTTCTGATTAGAGCAGTCCTTAATATAGAGCATAAATACATTGTGCATAATGACTCCAGAACATGAAACACTTATTTACAAAGATCTCTCCTTTGGTCTGCATTGATGCGATTTAACTTCAGTTCTATTCTACCTCTATTTTTGTCCTGCACAGTTGATCGGGATGCTGCTGGCATGCTGTCTGTCCCGGTTTATTACTGCTAACCAGTACGAGATGGTGTAACAAGGTGAGCTTTCCCAGCTTTCCAAGCACTGATACTATATAAGCTGTGGTATGTTGTTGTGGCTGTGCTGCTTCTGCTGAAAAGAGTGGGCAAGTTTTAGATGCTCAGCATATTCATTGAGAATTAAGTCTTCCAATGGGCTTCTTTGCCTTAGGATTTTCATCCCAATATTGCGTCTGATGGGAGAAAAAAAAAGGGGAAATGCAGTGTTGACTGTTTCATCATTTCAGTTTTCTTGAAAAGAGAGGGTAAAATGCCTGCTGTGAGTGCTGTTACAAAATGACACAATCACAAAATCAGGTTGGAAAAGACCTCTGAGATCATCAAGTCCACCTTTGACCCAACACTACCTTGTCTACTAGACCATGGCACTGAGTGCCACATCCAGGCCACCTCCCTGGGCAGTCCATTCCAATGCCCAATTACTCTCTCTGCAAAGGACTTCTTCCTAATGTTTAACCTAAACCTCCCCTGGTGCAGCTTAAGGCTGTGCCCTCTTGTCCTACAGCTGATTACCTGGGAGAAGAGACTGATACCCACCTTGCTACAACCTCCTTTCAGGTAGTTGTAGAGAGGAATGAGGTTTTTTGTTAGCAACCAAAGCAACCCACTTGTGTTTTTTTTTTTCTCATCCTCCCTGCTCTCTAGTCTTTCAGAAGCGTGAAGTCCAGAGCCTGCCTGAAGACCAGGAGCTGCAGAACTGGAGAAAGACTGACATGAATGTTATAGCACACACTGTCTCTCGCACGCACGCACACCCCCACGAGCAAGCACGTGCGCGCGCACACTCGCACCCCTCCTCCCGAACTGTCCCATGCGTAGTGTTGCCATTCTGTGAAGTACCGCGGTGCCACCGAGAGCAGCCGGGTCCCCTCGGCCTCCAGACCCAGACCCAGACCCAGACCCCCCATCCCCTCGGCTCGGCGTAGGACGGCACTGTCTGTATGTTCTTGGTCACACAGTAGTTGCATCGTAAGTTAACAAAGGTAATTCATTAACAGCATTGATCGGGCTGTGCATGTAGTGACTGGAGGGCGTAATTAGCCTTTCACCATGGTTAATAAGTGTCGCACACGTTCATATAAACCGGTATATGAAATATATATTCTTTTGGTTTCATCTTAACTTCTTGGGTTTGTTTATCGCTTTTACTAAGGTTTTCATCCTTTCCCCCTCTTCCCTGCGCCTGCCCCCTCCTTCCCCCCCCCCAAAAAAAAAAAGGAATCAGTAACATGACATAAAGATACTTGAAAACAATGTTAAAATGTTGTGCTTGAAGGGAACCGTTATTCCTGATGTTCTTCTACATCTTTGATTCTTACTCAGTGTTGTATGCCTAGTGCGTATCCCGGTAGGCTTTGTCTAGTGCATTTTGCCTCGGAACCTGATCCTGTGTAATACTGTTATTAAGCTGTGTTGTTGCTTACTGTGAAGGCAGAAATTTTGCTTCCTTTATTTTTATTATGTAGTTATGGAACTAATTGAACTGTGCTGTACTGCGGCCTTCATACTTTTTTCCTGTTCTTTCTTTTTCTTCCTTTTTGCATTGAGGTTGCAGCCACCAAACACACTGTTGAATCAAATCGAAATAAAAAGACACACACACACACACACACGCAAAAAAAAAAAAAAAATCACAAAAAAACCCACAACAGGCATATGAAATATTTTTTGGGGAAAGCAAAAGTTTAAAACCTTTTTAAAAAAAAATAGGACTTTTTTAATAATGCCTCTGTCTAGCATGCCAACGAGAATGCATTGATATTGTGAGTATTTGTGATATACGTATTAATAAATGGAACCATTACAGATTTATAGCTGCTTCCTTTTCTTTCTTTAGTCATAAGAAAACTCTTTTTTTGGGGGGTAGGAAGTGAAAATGAAACACCTGGGCACAGCTTGGAGTGACATATCTTTCTGCATTTTTTAACAACTAACCTGCTTGTGACAGAAAAATGTTACTATCGTGGAGGGAGGGAGGAAAAGATAAAGAAAGCAAAAGAATTGTTTCAGAACTCCCAGAAAAACCTTCCACAGCTGTTTTCACCATGTGACAAATGCCCTCTGCTTTGCAATTTTTCTTCTTGTGACTGCTAATGATCTGAAGTGTTTAATTATCCCATCCTTAGTGCCACGAGTGATTTTGGTTGGCATTAAGCATTTCTCTCTGATTTGGTGAGAATGGGAAGAAGCATCAGATCCTGGTGAACCTTCAAAGGTTGCTGGCATGGTCAGTGCACTCCCACCCACAGCCATCAAAGGTTTCGAAGCCGCACAGGCAGAAACCTTGTTGGCACATGCTGAGGCAGCATGTCTTAAAATCCCAGCAGCAGCATCTTTATTCAGAGGACTCTTCCAGATCAGGAAGGAGAAAAAGAGCTTTGCAAACAGAAGAGGAAGCTGGTCCACAAATTTAAATCTGCCCTCAATAAAGCATCTGCTGTGAGGGAGGGAGCCACCTCTAAAGGCGGAGAATGCCAATACAGGTCCTGCGTCAATGTTGGGCAGCTAAGCAGTGCTGTGCTGGGGACAAAGCCACTCGGCACAGGCCACAGCACTCACATTTATAGTCCCTTTTGAGGGCTCAAAAAACAGTCACAGCCGCTCTCTTGGTTGCTGGGGCTACACAACGCTGGAGTGATGCCCTTCTCCTGTAGGCACAGGAAGTTCACAGAAGGATGTTTTTCCACACCAGAAAAGAACTGGCCCACCAGCTGCCCCAGTTTCCCTCCCCTATTCATTCCTGGGCAGGTCTCCACTTGCCCCATGGAGGGGAGGGAGGCGGGTGAGGCTGCCGCCTCCTCCCTCAGGAGCCACCAGTGACTTTCCGGAGTGGAAAAGCACCAGCCTCTCTTTGCTTTTCTTTTCTTTTCTTTTTTTTTTTTTTTTTTAAACTTCTTTTTTCTGAAAGACAGAGTTGTTTGTGCCAAGAGCTGTTTCTCTGGAAGATGCTGATGTTGGATGACAGGTCAGCAGGCCCCCAAACGTGCCTGTCCCCTTTCAGTAAAGCATGTGCTCAGCTTTGAGGCAAAAGTGTTGAATTAAGTCCATTCAGCAAAGCCCTTCAGTGCATGGCCAATTGTTTCCCTCAGTGCAGCAGCACTCCAGCTTGTATGGGGTAGGTATGTTGACTGGGGTCTTGGCAGCTTCCCTAAAGAAGATCAGGCTGGTGAAGGAACAGCCTGGGCTTTCCTGGAGAAATTCCCCTGGCTCGAGCTGGGGCCATACAGGTTGTGCTGGCCCAGGTGGAGCATCCCCACACTTCTGGAGGGAGAAGCAAGACAGTGGATATAGGAAACAAAGCCAGAGGTGCTGAGTATGGATTAATGTCAGCTGGGCACAGATATGCAGGATTTTCCCTCCAGAGGGGAAGCTGCCACAGGGTACCAGAGGCCTTTGCCTCAGGGGCTGAGTTCATACTCTGTGGTATGAACTGAACAAGCAGCGAAGGAGACGGGCTCCTGCTGAGCTGAGCTGGCTCTGGCTGCCTGATCTCTTCCCAAGCAAATTGTGTTCACTGCAATCACCAGACCAAGCCAGGCTAAACAAGGGTGGGAAGGTTTGGGAGTTATAGCGGGGGATGTAGCAACTGGATGTATCCCAGGAGGGAATGGGGCATGTCTGGGGGACAAGGAGAGTGGGACATTATAGAATCATTTTTAGGGAAAAGACCTCAAAGATCAGTCCAGCCGTTAACCCAGCACTGCCAATTCTACCACTAAACCATTGGCACAGATGAAGCATGACTGTGGGAGCAGGAAGGGGCACCACCTTGTTTCGGTCCCAGTGAGCTGCTAGCTTAGTTTGGCTGCAAGGTGAACCAGTGGCCTTAGCCAACATGCATCCTGCCCTGAGCTGCCTCCCAGGGCTTGTTTCTGCTGAGAAGGACAGTGCTGAGCCTTGCTGAGAGGACAGTGAGTTGCTGGGAAGGTGACGTTTCCCAGTATCATCGAACTGTGGCTCTGGACAGCTGTGCTGGAGAGCCTTGCTGGCTGCTGCCATCCTCGGGTGAGCATTGCTGCAGGGGAGACTGGTTTTTCTCACAGGAGTTCAGCCTGCTGCTCCCTGGGGAACCCCATGCAGTGCCAAAGATGGTTTTGTCTTCTGTGACTCTTCCCCTTGACTTTAATGGCTCATTACTGTGGAAGATAATTTTAAGACCAGGAAATTAATTTGCTGCCAGCCAGGCCGCATAAAATACCTGGCATCCCACTGGAGAGGCAGGATCCATCAGCATGTCAGACCTCTACCAGGGCTGTTAGGGCTGCTTCAGTATGAACCTGTGTCATAAAAATAAAAAACTGTGATTCAACATAGAAATGACACTTCTTTTTTGTAAGAGTGTTTTGCTCTCCAAACGTGTAAAGTATGGTCAACTTTCTGCAAGCTGTTTTTACCAGTTTGGCCTAATTTTGAAGAAAAAAGCTGTTGCTTTTTCCTTTTTCTTGTCATTGCACCTGTTCCTACTGCAACCAGGAAACATTTTATTCAAAGGACGTTTCATTTTTGTCTGGCATGAATGCAGATATTTGGTACACACCAGCTCATTAAAAGCAAGCTGTGCTGAGGCAGCAACTCCTCAAGCTCAGGAGTCTGTTCTGCTCCGTGGTAGCTGCAGTGTGGTTATTTTTGGTCTCTGAAACTATCTGTAGGTGAAACCAAGTGCTTATTTTAGATTGCAGTCCTTCCGTGTGATTGATAACTGGGGTTGTGTATTCATACACACACACACACACACACACAAAACATCCAGGCCAGGTTGGATGGGGCACTGTGCAGCCTGGTCTAGTGGAAGGTGTCCCTGCCCATGACAGGGGCTTGGAATTGGATGATCTTCCAACCCAGACCATTCTCTGAATCTTTGGTGTGCTACACAACAGTGTAACTCCTAGCGTGTCATGCATTCCTAAAACAACTACTAAATCACACAAATGCTACTTTTTATTCACCGTACTCACATAACACAGTGTCTTGGCCAAGACTTGCAGAAGCAATAGATTTCAGGCAACCCCCTGGAAGTTTTTACAGAATGCCCTAGCTTTCAGAAAGTGACAAATTACTAAGTTTTTGATAATCCAGCCCTTTCAAAACCTCTCAGGACACTCAGAAATGAAAAGTAATTTTTGAAAGCCCTATCTCATCTTAAAATGGAGATCATTCAACCAAGTAAAGAAACAGTAATATTTTCATAACTGTGATTTCCAGAGGGAAGGACAGTTTTCTGGCTTGCATGGAAGGCATGGTTTGTGGGCTTTATCTTCTTGAGTAGAGAATCAGAAAACATGGTGTGAGAGAAGGCTGATGCCCCCATAGGAGATCTGCTGGAGTGGGACAGGAGGAGAAAAAAAAAAAAAAAAGAAAAAAACCATATAAACTTATTTTCCTTCAGTCAGAAAGGTTTGAAGTGGAAAGCAGTTCAACCCAATTGTGTATCTGACATGGCAGTGCAGCAGCTCCAAGGTAAGTAGGCTCAGCAGCTCAGGTCTGCAGCCATGGGCTCTGAGATCCAATCCAGAGGGGACTGTTGCCTGCCAGGACACCTCTTACATTCTCCAGATGGTGAGAGCAGCGTTTTGGGGGAGTCTGTAGGTGTCAGACTGCTAGAAACTACTGCAGTGCACATCCAGTGAAATTCGTGACCAGCATCAACCTGTGGCACTACTACCTGAGGCTTTGCAGAACCAGTTGGACAGTGGTAGTTTCCTACTCTGCTTCCCTTGGGCTGACTGTGCCTCTGGGGGATTTGCTTTCAATGTAGTTTTTGTAAGTTACTGCTTGCTCAAAAGAACATGGTTAGTGCTTATGTTGATTTTCTGGTATCTTCAGCCCTGTAGTTATTTCTAAATAAAAGCAAACAAATTATTGTCCAGAATTTTCTTCATCCTGGAGTTCAGTGTGACCCAAATATCAGATGAATGAGTCTTCCTCCCAAGTATAGGAACTACACTGACCCCATGGGTTATTGTTGCATGCTACTCCATTCGCCTCCATGCAATCCTGGTATTTGGCACGGCCAGGGATTGCCTTGTTCCTGCAGGCGAGGTGGAATTCATCTCTGCAGGGAATTCAGCCTGAGCCTTGCACGTTCCCTCTGCTGTGCCAGCACCAACAGCCTGCCAGAATCAGTGCTGTGCCTTGGGGGAGTACAGAAAACAGGTCTCCACCTGCTTTGTGGAAGCTTGAGACAGCATGAAGGTATTGAGACCAAGAAAAT
This sequence comes from Myiotriccus ornatus, assembly GCA_036023395.1. NCBI lineage: Eukaryota > Metazoa > Chordata > Aves > Passeriformes > Tyrannidae > Myiotriccus > Myiotriccus ornatus. The sequence continues at coordinate 109,413,566 of JAYRBT010000001.1, forward strand.
CCTGGCCAGCACCACAGCAGGCTCGAGCACTGAACTGAGCATAGACTGGCATGGTCCACCGGTCTTTGTAATGGTGGGGGGTTCCTCCCCATGCTTATCTGGATAACCTAACTGTTCCCAGCTTCTTTGGACTATGCATTTTAAGTGCTACAATATGAGAGGGAAATCAAAAAGCCAATCAAAATTATCTCTATGAGACCTATTCAATAAAAAAGTTATTGGCAATTAGCGCGGGTTTTTTATAAAGAAGTAATTAGCCCTCCTGCCCTGAGCATTAATGAATGCTTTTCATTACACCCCAAGGGGTAGTCAACCCAATAATAATCCACTTCAGATGAATGTTGTTCTAAAACAATGTTGTTTGACAACAGAGGCAGCAGGACAGTCACAAACAGGAGGCAAACCTACCCTGGTGAGCACTGGAGCTGGTTGCTTCAAAATGAAAGATCATTAATAATTTGCTTGGATTAGTGCAATAGACTTGATTTCTTACTCATAAAGGTGATGAAACAAAACATACAAAAAAAAAACCAACCCAAACCACAAAACAAAACAAAAAAAACCCAACAGGGTCTCATTTTTTTCTGGGTGCAGAGCTAAGGAAGCCAAGGGAGATGCACTAGTACCAACCACAGCCTTATACTGATAGTGCCTATAGAATTTGGTAGGTTGGAACATGACTCATGTGTGTGGTTGTCTGGATGTGGTGATTTTATGGTCTGAGAGGTGTTTGGCAACCAAATGGCAGAGGGTTGTGCATCCCTGGTGTCTCCACTGCTTAACCCATTGGCACTACAGGGAATGAGTACCAGGTGACAGCACTCCTTCCTCAGTGTTCCTATTTGATTGTTGGCATTTTCTAATGAGGCAGCTGTTAGTGAAGATGCAAAAATTGCATTGACTTCTCAATTCAGAGGCTATCCTGTCTTGACAGTTCATCATGGCCACCTGGTTCTCCTCAGGGTGGTAAGCACAGCACAGGGCAGTGCTCTCTGTCAGAGGAAAACCCTCACATAATAAGCAAATGAAACAACAATTTCCCTTCCCCTGCCCTGGGAGCATCCTTGCTGCTCCCTGAGGCAGTGCTTTGCTCTGATCCCCCTGTGTGCCTTGCTCACTCAGGTTTGGAGGGAACTCTGGCTGCCACTTCTGACTGGGGGGCTCTGGCACAGCTTCCTGCAGCCAGGCTTTGGAAGTATCAGCATTACATTTACAAACCTGAGGATTCAAGTGAACAGCTGAATCCTCCTCTCCAAGCTGGGCAGCCAAATTAAGAAGAAGTGGTCCAGGATGATGCTGAGGAGCTTGGCCCACAGTGCTTTCCCCATGACAGGACTGTAGGGTAAGGGGAGGTCTAATTAAGGAGGCCAGCAGCAAACTCACGTGCTGCAGAGAAGATCTTCTTGCCCACTTCTCCCCCTACCATTTCATGCTTATTTGCTAGGAAGTCTATTCCCCCCCCAGCCAAGCCAAGAAGATGCCTCCAGCCTCTCCTCCTTTCCAGCCATCCCTGTGCTCTCCCGGGAAGCAGGGACTATCCACCCCATGGTGGGGATGAGGGCTGCCAGGGGATAACGCAGCAACCCCTGGGACAACGTGAGCACGGGAGGCAAGCGTGGCAGCCGGCTCTGGAGCCAGCACAGGCTTCAATGGGCAGCTCCTCCCAATGTCTCTGTGGTGGCCACGTCTTCACCGCTGCTCCACGCTGTGTGCAGCAAGAGAAACCCCTCAGATGGGCAGTAAAAGTAATGATTGCTCATCTTGCAGTGTGGTGCTGCCTGGAGGCGATGGCACAGCATCAGAGCACCGTGTCACTGGATGTGTCAAG